>OZ057413.1:32801218-33353718 GCA_964056705.1 Troilus luridus
ATAGGACTGGGTGTATAATGAGTCCATGCACTTAGAATCCTTCGACACACTATTCACGAACGAATTTTTAGAAAAAACGATGAGAGCATATCGGGACTTAAAATTTCGTTTCAGAAACATCCTGGAGTTAGAGAAGTCCTATGAATATTCTTTTTAAAAAATAAAAATCTTTTTATCACCCTCCAAATACAATCTCCCACGCTTAAGGGTATTAAGTATTAATGATCTATGACAACACAAACTATAAACACAGAGATACTGCTTGGAATCCAAATATAAATATAAAGGGCAAGAGATTTCAGTGTGGACGCAGACACATGCTTTATTGACATTGAAAAGGCCTTTGACAGGTTCTAACATTAGCAACAACTGTTTGAAATATTAAAACATGAAAATATGTAACTGACATACATTTATCGAAGTCGAAAGAGAGTCAGTCTTAAATAGTACTTTAGTGAGCAGCATTACAAACTGCATAGCAAGTCTAAGTGATCTCCACGCAAGTAACTCTAACAGAAGACAAAATCTCTTAATTCTACACCTACAAAAATGCGGATAGGAAATGTGGGAAGGATAATGGTGAATGCACCTGCACAGACCCAAGAAGTAACCTTATCTTCCTGGGGCTGTGAACTTCTTAATAAGCAACATCATTATAACAATATTGACAAAACTGTGGTTCGTCAGGAATGCATGGCATGATACTTATCATATAACTTACGCGGCCAACTTTCAAAAAATGCGACACAGGAATACATTTTATCAACCACATCATTCAATGTGTGCTCGGAGCGATTGTTCCAGGAGGCCCTAACCACCCCTAACCACCCCTAAATGTATCAGATAGACGGTGGTAGAATACATAACGTGAGGTATGCGGAGGATACAATGCTTCTAGCAGATAGTGCTGAAAGTGTTCAGTGTCTAATAGATAAAGTACTTGAAGCATCAAATAACTATGAAATGATGAAGAATCATAAGAAAACACAAACAATGATTGTTAGGAGAAAGTATATGTTGATGCCGAATTCCATGCAAATAATCGCCTTTTAAAAGAACTACTTATTTCCAATATGACATAGCAGATAACTGGAATGACTTGAATGAAATAAGGTCTCGTAAAGAGAAGGCTAGAAAATTGATCAACATAGAAAAGAGCCTAACTCTGAACTTGTATACTCAAATAACAGTGCTCAGGTGCAACGTTTTCTCAGTGTTATTATGAGGATCAATGGACTTACGTATATTTCAGTTAAAAGATTACAGGCAATCATAAAGCGTTTACGGGCAGCATCACGTTTCCTTTGCAGGTGTTTGATTTTTTGACAAATCCAAGGAGCGGGATGGTGACGGAAGGTTAAAGTTTTGAGCGGGGAGCTATAAATAAAATAAACTATGATACCACAGATTGGTAGCTGTAGGTGTCTTTCTTAGAATAATAGAAGTTAAGCATAATAATTCCTGTATATTCCCCCTCATCTAATAGATCATTATCAATATCTTTAGTAAGCGAGATTATTAGTGGAGATTATTTAATTATATATATGAATTTGGCCATCTATGGACATCTAGCTCAACCTATGGAGCACATAGCTCAGGACTTATGTATTTATATATATATTTTTTCCAATATATGTTTCTGTATTATATATTTTTCAAAAACGATTTTCGAACCGTTGACATTGAATATGGCTTCGGGAAATCGTTTGATGGACAGAATTATATTTTCCAAAAATGAATGACGCTCAAAGACAACACTGGTATTACCAAATTCAAAATTTTAATGTCATATAGATGAAACAAGGAAAATGAAGCTTTTTTGTTATATATATATATACATATATATTTTCAAAAATTCCTCACAATTTTCGATCCTTTGAAGTAAACTATGGCTTCAGGAAATTGTTTAATTTTTATTTATAGAATCGGAAGAATACTTTGAAACGTAGTAGATTAAAAAAAAATTAAATACATACATATTTATAACTTTCTAAGGGAATATTTAGAACGTACCCCTACGAGATGAGTCCTAAAAATCCAACTATCGCCAAATAAAAAAAAATCATACCAAACCCTCTAGAGGGACAGAGGTACATCAATAGCCGTGATAGGAAGGGGCGATGGGTTGGGGGGGGGTAAGTAATTTAGCGTTTAGAAGGTGAATTAGTTGTGCGGCCGAGGGCTGGTTGACAAATGGTCCCTCGCTTCATCGATCCTTTCTACGTCTTCGAGCCGTCAGATAAATCCTTTTCCGGCCTCTTCTGTATAAATAGTTAGCCTCCTAGGAGTGCGCTAGTGGATTGGGGTTTCGGGATAGGAAGGAACGTCTCGGAATACTGATCCTTTTGATAACAGATGTATGATGATATTTATTGAGCTATACATGGCTTGAAGAACCTTAAAAAAATTAAAAAGTACGTTTTACAAATAGTCATCATTTGTTTCCAAATCATTAACATTATAAATATAGAGCTGGTAAATAAGTACACGCGGTTCCTATCTTGGACTTCGTGGACACCTGGGTGCTGAAATGGGCTGGGTGGGGAAACAAGGTATAGCCTAGGACACAGGGAAAACTTGATCAAGTAATAAACCCAAAACATCCTCATATCAATAATATACTACTAAATTCAAACAGAAATAAAATAATGATACACCCATCAACTAATAATAATACTAAAGGGACTAATAAAAATAGTAACTACAATTTAAAACCAAATTCACCACGGTGTAGATTATACTTTAAGTTTCCTCGATGTTTGAGGTTTTAGTATCCATCAGTGTTACCAAATTGAACATACTAATTATTGTTACATGTCATACCAACACTTTTTGGAAAATATAATTCTGTCCATTAAACGATTTCCCGAAGCCATTTTCAATGTCAACGGTTCGAAAATCGTTTTTGAAAAATATATATAATATAGAAACATTAAACATTGAGTCAATTTCTGATTTTTCCAGTCGTTTAATTTATTTTTGACATATAAATTTAGTATATTAATTAATATTTATGGGGCTCCACCAAACCATCAAATTCCTCTCGTATTCAATCCTTGCAATCCAAAATCCTTCGCAAAATCCTAAACGCTCCTTATTTTGTCACAAATAAAACCATCCATAATGACCTGAACGTTCCATATGTTACCAATTTAGTCCATTCCAGATACCTATCATTCCATAATAAACTCCAGGCCCATCCAAACTCACTAGTTTCCATCCTTGGATCCAATTCCATCCCGGACAATCCACCTAGGCGTCTGAAGAGAAGATGGCCTCGGGACCATCTATAATAGAAATGTAATTAGAGGGCTGCTAATGGGTAGTGCCTCTACATGTACTTTCATGTATTTATTTATTCATACAGCCCTTGTACTAGATGTATATATTACAGTTGTACAATTCAATAAAATAATTAAAAAAAAAAAATAATAATATTTTATGAGTTCGGTTTGAGGAGGATTGATACTTTTTCCTTATTATGTTTTTTAAAATTTTGATAAGCAATTTTAAGCGAACTGTCATTTTTTCTTGGAATTTATGGTAAATTTTAGTAATGTCTATTGACATAGCTGAATTAATTAATGAATTAAATTCATTTATAATATGTTCTAAGTCGGAGGAGGTTGTGATTTCGGGGCTTATTTCCAACCCATTAGCTATAATTTGATTAAAAATAGGCCAGTTAGGAGGGTTGTGATCCGAAGAGAGACACGGCAGGGAGACGAGACTAGAGATATGAATATTTTTAGTGAGAGCCAGAATCTATTATTAATTTTTCCGTTTCTATTTGTACTATTACAATTCCTTTGTTTATTTTTGGCATTTAAGTCCCCAAAACTGATCCAATCGTGGCTGACATTAAACAATTTAATTTGATCTGGCGCATATAATTTATTAGGATGAATGTACAACTACAGCTGTTGTTATTTTATTATTGAGCCTAATCTGAATGCCTACCTCTTCGGCGTGAAGGATGGCCTCGACAGGGAGATAAGTGTGACTAAGATCCGAGGGGGCCACGATCATAACACCTCCGCCCTGCCGGTTTCTATCCTTCCGGTACAGTTGTAGACCGGAATCGAAAATCAATCACTCGAGGCCAGCCGAGTCTCACATACAGATACAATGTCAGGGTTATTATCGAAAAGAAATAGTTTAAATTCTATTTCGTGACCATTTATTGTTTGGGCATTCCACGTCAATACATTTAATTTATAACTGCTAATAGTCATTTTGTATGGCAATTGAAATAATTAATTCAGGGAAGTATGAGTAATAGACGAGGTAAAATGTAAGAGTATTGTTTATTGTTTAACCTGTAATAGGGATATTGTATTGTTGTCCTTATTTGTTGTTGTGGAATGATTCTTAAAGATAGTTCCCTACCGACTATTATTTTAAAGGACACTGTATGACTTACATTATATACAATATTACCATTATTACAGCATACTTTGATCCAAGATATATATTGAGTATGGGAAATACTATTACGTTAAGAAATATTTTAAGGTTGTCCATTAATCAAATAATGATAATGAACCTTCTATAATTATGAATATTTTTGACATACTATCGTCAGCGTTTTTCACTTCTGACATAATAGTTTTAAATTTAGTTAAAATTTTATTAAAATTGAATGTGCTAAACATATTCTTAATTTCTTTAAAGAAATCCATTATAGAAGGTTTATTATGACTTTATTGGTTCATCATGGCTTACAAACTTTTTTCAAACCATTTCGAATTGGATTTGGGTAAAACTGGAAAGTCTGTAGGTTTAGCTTTATAAATTATTCTGCCGGAGGGGTTTATTCTTGTCCTCTGATTGCTCTGTTGAATTAGTTGATTTCGTATCAGCTTAGGGCATTTTTCATAATTTCAGAAGTGTTCTTCTTAGCAGTTACTGCATTTTGGTTTAAAACCAACTACTAAAGTATTCGGACAATCTTTGAAAAATGTTCTTTTGAGCATTTTAAACATTTTGGTTTTTTAAAACAATTTCGCGCCACGTGATTGAATTCTTGGCAAAGATAACATTTAGTTAAGGTTTTTTTGCTTTTATATTTTTCCCAAGTGATAACTACATTTTCGCAGTACTTTATATTTTTTAATTTATCCAGCTGTTGCTTATTTTCCAATATGGTAATAGACAGCGGGAGTTTAATTGCTTTTCCATCTGATTTTTTGATCATTTGGAACATTTTATGGATTTCCCTGACTTTTCAAATTTTTTATAATATCCTCTATCTGATATTCGGGAGGCATGCCTTTAAGTACCACTTCTAGTTTATCTAGATCTCATGCTTTGGTGTGTACCTGTGAAAATCTAGTTTTAGAGATAATAACTCATTTTTTATATTAACGAAATCTTCGTTATTATATACATAAAAGATAGTTTTATTGTCCCCATATTTGATAGTAACTTCTTTTAATTTAGTTTTTGAGTGTACTAGTATATTTTTATGATTCCTTAATTCCATATTTACTACCACAGGTGGAAATTTAATTTGCGGTGCATTTATATTATATTCCTGTTCGTCATCTACCTCGTCCGAAAACATTGAATAAGAATTTTCGACAGGCACATTATAAATGGTATACTCACCCCTTTTGCGTTTTGGAGCTGCAACTTCTTTCGTTTTCGATGTGCTTGGAGTAGTGTCATCGATAAATGTTATATTCCCCTAAGGGGCATTCTCCCTAAGTCTATCAAGTTTAAATATGTTATCACTAACTTCAATTTACTTAATGAAAGCTGATTGCTAAGTAGATGTCTACAGTTTTAAAAACTGAAACAGTTAATTTTTGCAGCACTAGGTAATATGTCTGAACACAGTAGTTGGTATAGGGAGACTAAAAAGAAATATTGCTCTCCTCAGAATATGATGGAGTGATCAGATACAGCAAGCTAAAAATCGGAACAGACAAAACTGTTTAAACTGAAATTGCATTTGATGACGAAGATATCATTTGTGAGTTCATGATAACATGGTAATAACTTGTAAACTTCCAATAGTTGGAAAAAATATCGTTCAAGTAAAGTTTAATTAAAAAAAAAAAAAATCGCAGCCTGAGGACATAACTTACAATTATTTATTTTCAAGATAAATAGACCGGTAAAGCAAATAAATATTTCCCTTCTATAATTGTTCTATGAATCCATTACCGATAATTGGCAAGGTACACTCCTAGCCCTTAACCTGCGGAATAGTCCAAGAGCACCACTTGTGCTGGAGAAATTGGAGCGATGAATACAACTGCTCCAGATCCAATGTAGCGTGGATATTGTTGGCAAACAAATATTTCTGGTTTTAACTTTAAGCCGGGAGAAGGCCGGCTGTAATACCCTCATTTGTCATCTCAGCCTTTTCAATTCGAGTACTACTTAGCTTCTAATGGCAGCCTCCATTTGGTTTCTTTCTTTTCCTTAGCGAGTAAAATAACCCATCTAAAAGGCTTGTTGTTCGAAGTATAAGAGGCCGTAGCTTGTTTTATAAATATATATTTATTTATTTTATAACATAAAAAATAATAAATTTTACGTCGTATTTACGTTTTGGTTTTTTTTTTCCTCTTCGTATTTCTATAAAACGAAATTGTTGAAATAATTACTACAATTATTATTAAAAGACATCTGAAACAATAGTTTTTTATTAGCTGACATACTGTTATAACATAATTATAATTTTTACATAAATATATTTTCCATTTCTATTATTTTTATTTCTTTATCATCTCTAATTTTTACATATTCTTGCTATTATGAAATCCACTTATTTTTTTTCACATATGTTTATTAGGTAACTTTCGTTAACATCATAAACAAGATTTGTTGGTATTGTTGTTGTTTGTTTTATTTTTTTTAAGGGCAAACAACTACAAATGGTTATTATTGCCCTCACTACTGGAGAGTATAAATGTTTACAGTATCTACTTAATTATCACTAGAGAATATACATATTTACATTACCTACATAATTACATTTATATATTCTTGTTACCTTATTAGACTTAGTAAAAGTATTGTTACATATTTACATAATAACATACCATAACATAACATTAGGCACATAGTAAAACCATATTAACATATTAAACATATAATAGAAATGTAACTTATATGAAGTTGTTTAAATCAAAATAAAACGTTATACATAATTATATAAGATTTATGATATAATATAGAATTTATATTATCCATATAACATTATACACACCGACAATATATATATATACACACATATACACACACACACATAAACCCACATACACATAAACTTGTAAATGTATATGTCAAATTGACTGGTATATATTGGTGGTTTTAATAAATTTTTCCTAGGTAATATGTCTGAACACAGTAGTTGGTATAGGGAGACTAAAAAGAAATATTGCTCTCCTCAGAATATGATGGAGTGATCAGATACAGCAAGCTAAAAATCGGAACAGACAAAACTGTTTAAACTGAAATTGCATTTGAGTTGGTATTTATCATGATTTTAACAAAATTTTTCGAAACTTCGAAATATATTATTCGATGGTTAGTGCACCAAGAATAAATACAATCACTTACAAACAATTGGAATCAAGGTACAATATATAAAAGAATCCCTGTTAATATACAGATAACTCAGAAAATCATCCAATTTGGAAGCGTGTAGACTTGATTTAAGCATTGAAAAAGCAACTATCTACTAATAGAAAGAAAAGTCAGAATTACGATTATACTTCACTTTGAACATTGAACGTTGAAATATAAAATATAAAGGCGTTTAATTCAAATTATACATGATTGAAGTTCATCACAATTTACACAGTAATGAACAACTTTTTTAGACAGAAACAAATCTGTTGCATGTATCCTTGATAATTGAAATACTCTCCAAACTAATTAAATAGACGAGTAGTGCTTAAAGTACCGCATAATGTTCTAATCAAGCTCGGTAATGAGACCATTAGAAGAAAATAGTTATATGAGTAGCTAGTAGTAACTAGACATTAGGGTGTGGTAATGGTATCCACGCAAGGTAATGGTGATTGGATTTCGGGAAGCGGTTAGGTGGGGTACGCTATGAAGGGAAAGCATACGAGTACAATTTATTCACCTAAAAGTCGATTCAAACCGAAATATCCCAGCCAAATTTTTATGGTGGAAAGCGAAGAGCAAATTATCGGGCTAGAGCCACCGACCCTAAATCCGGACAGTTTGTCCGGTTTCGCTCGCGTTGTTTTTATCTGAATCTGAATCCCTTTGAGCGGGCTGTTTGAAAAACAACCTTCGATCCCGGCCAGACAAAACCAATGCAATTAGGAGTTTCCTTTTCCAGTCTACGTCCCCCACCCACGACCCTTATTTATCCCGCTTTCCGTTGTCAGGGCACGGCACAGATGATAACTTCTGAATACTACAAAGACAAATAAAAGGCAAATTGATTACCAGAGAGTAAAAAGCATAGACATAATTTTTAGGAGATTATTAATATTTTTTTAATTTTAAAATGTATTACTCCATTACACCCTTCCCCAAAAGGAACACCAATACACGCCTCGTAACTTGAGACTTGGAACGATGAAAAAATTAAGAAAAAAGATTAATTAAACAATATAGAAGCATTAGTTTAAAAAAACAATTACTGTGAGTCACTAACTTCCAATAAGAGGGCATAAATTCTCTTGAGATCTTTACGTTTATTCAAAACGAATGTCTCGCTACGTTTATGTTTTCAAGCATACTGAGATTTGGTAAAATACGGCTTGTTAGAACATTTATCTAAGATTAAAGTGTTGAAAAAAACAACAACATTAAAGTATGGATGCAAGCGTCTTATCTGTCGGATACAGCTGTGCTTATCATGAAAAATTATTGAATTGAATGAACAAAAATAAATAAAATCCAAATTTAAGAGAAATAGAAATAATAAAATCGAAAAACAAACAAACATTCTGGAGAACAAAACCTTTACTCCCGTCGGATCTGTGATATACAATATGCAGTTTATGCTGAATACTGCAAGCCATACACAAAAACATTGAATTAAACTGTCCTGTTAGAAAACCTACAGTAAAAGAAAAGATGAGAGGGAGGTCTACCCCAGGAAGAATATATGAAAATACTCAGCAATGAATCTGTCTGACACAACGCGTGTAGTGGAAAGGGGGTTTATTTGTTCACAACGCCCATCCTGCAACCAATAAACATAACAAAATTTTCTGAACTGAAATTTATGAATAGAACCAGTAGAAAGCTATAGTATTAATTAATACTATAACGAAATGCAGAGGCTGGAGAAACAGGCCAATAAATAGGTGGAATGACTGTGGTAAATCGTATATTGTAGATCAAAGGAATATATACCGATAACATCAGGTAACAACTAATAGTAGTACACGTATTGTACCTCAAAATTTCATATACGTTATTACTATCTAATATAGCTGAGACTCTGTGGGATGATCACAATATGCTCAGTGTACCATCTGGAATGGTTAATAACAAACACTATCTCTAATGTATAGTTAAGGAGACTCTACAACTTTTTCAAAAATAGTTTTTCATGTAAGAACCCAATGCTGCCAGAAAAACAATAAGGTAAATCTTTTTCTCGTATAATACATACAGTTGATGTGTATGAGATATATTTGGCCGTAGTATTTTTAGAATTGAAAAACCTCCACACTCATTTTTGACATTTAAAAAATTTTTTAAATAAATTTACTCTTCTTTTTCTAGAAATACGTTCCGTCCTAAAGATGAATGAAGAAACTAAAGCTACATACTATGAAGCACTAAAGCAATTCAATACTTTATAATAATGTAAAACCGAAGTACTATCACCTTATTTAAATTTCTTTGATTTTGTGGAAATGATCTAACCTAATGGTTTTAATGGTGATTCTCATCATTGCCGCATCAGTGTTGATTTCTTAGCATGAACGGACGAATTTTTGTGAAGTTTGTTCAAGGATAATAAGTAGGCCCTGGAAGATCCATACGGTATGATCACAGTTAACGTCTTAGCTACATCATTCACAAAATAGTAACATATTTGTAGTATATTTTTGACGTGAATACGTCTTTAAAATTGCTTCTATAGGGGGAGACAATTTATAAAAACTAACGATAACAAAATCGGGGGATAGAGTTTGATAATATAGCTACATATCTATCATCTCCATCCAAAATTCAATTATACCATTGGATAGCTGAAGGATCAAATAATTCATTACAATATGTGAGGATTGTGACGCATCGCGCGCGGTGGTGGAAGCCACTCTTTTGAGGTAATTTTGCTGAATATCGAGATTTCCATTCACTATAACTTTTGACTATAACTTAGGTCTCAATCTGCTTTTGTCAAAATCTGTCGATTAAATGGTGTGAAAAATAGTGACAGCTATTATAATAAGGTGGAGAATGAAAAAAAACTTATGAAAAATATATAATGTCGGCCTATACATATCGAAAAGCCATGTCCAAATACAGAAATTGTATATGGTTGGAAAGGGCTACTCCTCAAGAGCTGTAAAATGATAACAATAAAACACCATATGACCGAGCCAAGCAGTGCCGGGAACGTAAAAGAATGATTGCGACCGAAAGGATCAACGACTCTCCCAGTACATCTGCAGCTTGGGTTGAACTTATGCAAAAAGACGATGAAATCGCTTCTATATCGATGAAGGACTGGATTGAGTGCGATGGTCGCTTATGAATATACATTGGGCAGCAGCTAGTGCACGATTCACAACGATGTTTGTCAACAATCCATTCGGGCATAAGTGTGAGGTGTGTGTCCGTGCGATATAAATGTAAGATGTGATCTTATTTAGTTGCTTTATAATTGTAAGGTAGCGTCTTCAACTCGGCTTTAGCAAATTGATTGAAAAGCAATGCGACGGAATATATCTTCTTTAGCACTGAGGGCGTGTGTGATGCTGAACGACATATATCGTCTTTAGCAAAGGGGGCACGTTCCCTTGCGCTGGGCTATATCGTTGTGGTTGTTTTTTTGTTTTTTTTTTCTTTGATTTTTTTTTCTTTTTCGTTTTCGACCGCCTATATCGTCTTAAGCAGTTAAAGGGTTAAATTGTGCGGTACGTGTAAAAAATCACTGGACTTGGACAACATGCCCTCGTTGTCAGGTTATAACGAATTTTTGTATCCACCTAAGCAACACGGGTTGCCCCCATTTGATCGGATCAGCACAAGTCTAATATCACCGCGACTACCATTCATGCAGATATGTAGGTTGCGTTACGACGGCTGCTATGTTGTCATTAGACAAGTCATTAATGTACACACACACATGGTTACAATGTAAACACATTGGTTACATAACTACCTGGTTAGTACGACGATCATCAGGTGTTCAGTGTTAACATACAGATGAACATGATACGTAAATCTACGTATCTGAGCGGCGTGATTAAAAAGTCAGCGTTAAAAGCTTGATTACACTAAACTGGGATTCATTTCATGTTAAAACAATAACCAGTTGTGTGCCAGCCAAGGCCGCCGATGTTGATCAGATCGAACGTCTACAGTGTGACAGAAGTGCACCGGAGTTGGAGGTTCAACTTACAAGGCACCGCACTAAGCTTTGGAATGAAAACATTGTCTCTTTATTGCTACGGCCCACCATTCAACACCACTGAACATTATTTACGACGAGTATGCCGAAGAACTATCATTTCCTTTTATATAACACACGGCCGTTTCCATGACACACTCACACCCCATTTTTTCTCATCGTTACCGTTCAATACATTCCCTACAACTTCTATAATAATATTATTTTAAATATGTGAAATGATTTGGCGTTTCATAAAGCTCTATTAGTATCAAATCTAAAATGTTTACTTATATTAATCTTTCAATTTTTAACTATCAGCAGTAAACTTCTGAAATTAGCTTTTCGTAATGACCAGGTTTTGGGGGGAGGGGAGGGATTTTCCTAAAAATATTGAATATTCCTTTGGGCAGAATCGTCATAGATCATGAATTTCAGCTGAAGACTTTATAAGGATATCTTTCGTAGTAACCATGTTGAGTATGATGACGAAAAAATTGGTGAGAGATAAATAGGATCGGATCTAGGTAAACAAATATAAATAAAAAAAGTAAAAAAATTATTTTTTTTTGTAAAAATACAGGGAGCTTATAACAAAAAAATAAAAAACTCCAGTGGTTTATATATACTTTTTCATTTTATTTTTATACTCAATGCTTCACTTTTTATTAAAGGATTTGTCGGGATTTTATAGTAACGTTTAAAACTTTACAAATGTGATAATATTAACATATTTTTAATTGTATATTTCAAGGATTGGAATCAGGTATTTTAAAATCAATTTTAAAGTTTATTGGACTGCAGTTTAAATCCATCAGGCAATAATTGTTGATTAAATTCTCTGTTTTAATATAGCTTTACGGTTTGCATTGAATTGAGTACTGAAAATAAAATTATTTTTTATCCCCCGGTCGGAAAGCTCTAAGATACCTCTCCCGATGCAGCGGAGTGCAGTAGACCTGATATCCTAAGCACTAAACCCTTCAAGATGGCCTGGATAAATATTTTTACTGCGAGAATCGAGGACTGAATAAATTTTTCGCCGATAAGCCCCTAAGAGGATGATGACTCTGGGAAAGAGTATAAAAAGAAACGGGTTAACGATTCTACTCATCTTCATGACCGACTTCAGTTTAAACCGTAAAAATAAGGCCATAAAAAGGTTGTAAACGGTTTTCGACCATACCCCGTGGAATAGTTAAATCGAGTTTAATATCGATTACCAATGGCTCTCGGGGTAAAAACAGCCGAGACTAACTCGAGAAGGACTCGTTAACGACCGATGGGAATCATTTGGGGGGTCACTGTACTCCCCCCAACGAACCCGATATCGGGGCCGATTTCTCCCCTCTCCCTAGCTCCATAGATAACATTAAAACGTTAAAAAGTAAAAAACAAACATAAATTTATATTAACAATATAATAAATAGACAAAAAACTGATATTTATATTTTTATAATAACTCAAGTGTATTCAACTAAAGTGATCGAAGGCAGAAAACCAATGTAGTATTTATTATTATCTTTTTTGTCACTATGAAAAAAAAATGTAAAACTGCATCCAATGAAGGGTCTTGGGTTCAGTAAGTGGTAGAGAGTGTACTGTTTCTCCGAAAACGCTTGTGCAGGGAGCTGATTTATCCTTGATCACAATCAACCGCCAGATTTTTCCTCCAGTTTTGGGTGGAAATTTCATAGAGACTGGGTGACCCCTTATAAAGTAGTCTAAATCAAGGATTTGTCTCCAGCTGTTAACAGATAAAATAAAATTTACCAGCGACCGGATTTGAATCCGGGACCTTCGCCATTGCAACTATTGTTTTAACCATACGAAAAATAATTGAACTAAGCACAATGAAAGAAATTGCAACTTATTTCTAGACATTATTTGGCGATACTAAAACCTTATATGAGCTGTTATTTTTGAAAATGGAATACGTCCATTTTCTAATTTATCTATGTATTCAAGGGCTTCCATTTGAATTAGTCTTAAAATAAGGGCTAACAGTATGTTTTTAACACTATAAAACTTTTAAATTTTTAAATGAAAAAAATGAATAGAAAAATAATTAGGACAAAATATTTGTTCAGACCCAATAGGACTTATAACACTTAAAAATGACAGCCCAGGTCTTAAACCTCAGTAAATAATTCGCCAAGCTAGAGATCAGTAAGAAGAATCTATAAGGTTATATAAATGGGTACTGTAAATTACACATGACTCTGAATAAAATAGACAGTGCTTACTTTATGTTAATTCTTAGGAAGAATTTTCGTATTAATTTTAAAACAACTGTTTTAATTTAATGTATATAGATTAAAGCTGGTATGATTCATATGTAAGAGCACTCATTATTTCGATAATGTCAATCATAAAATCGTTTTAGTTGTTAAAGGAATCATATTTAACAGAAGGAAAAGTACACAGCGATTTAAGTGAATCGAAGACACAATCGCTCTCTGAAGTATTTGGTTCATTTGGAAATGTCCCTCGAGATAAATTATCCCTTCCTGCAGCTTATGCATTCGGAATGATCCGACGGAGGGGGAACCCGAAAACTGCCATTCTTTTTCATATCACGTGCGATCCATCAAATAGATATATTTTACACCACATCAATTTGATTCTGCAAAGGGCAACAATGTTGTTAATCTAAATGCACAATTGTTATAAAGTGTGGTAGATGATCAATATTTATACACCTAAATTATAAGTAATCTAATCTAGAAATGGTATTTTAAAATTAGAAAAAATAAATTTAATAGAAATCAAACAATAAATTACAATAATAATAAGAAGCCATCTCATTTTACCAACAAGACACACTGGCTGCACAGACACTGCTTTGTCAATTTATAATAATCAATATTGGATGTCTTTATACCAATTACTGAGACTAACGAAGACATTTAGGAAATTTTACTGGATTCTGGCTCTCAAAATGAAAAGTTTTAGAAGATAAAAGATTTTTTTATAATTTCAACCATCTTTCTTAGATCATCAGCCTACACTCAACGCACATTTTCAATCATATCCCTGGCTAATAATGGCATGTCAAACTAATAAATGTTACACTTAGCCTTTTAAATTTGAAAAAATGAATAGTTAATCTGTTGTTGTTAACATATATGTAGGAATCTTGCCCCATCGCGTCTAACCTTTTACAGGTCTATTGAATATGTTTTGAGCACTTTAGCTTTAAGTCTTTATTGATTGTGACAACGAGTCAATATTACAATGAAAAAAAATTGTTAGAGGAGAAGGATTGGGAAGCTTAAAGACGAATTATAAAATATCTCACTTTGAAATAAATACAAAGAATAAAATAAATAAACGTCATTCCACAAAAAAATTTCTTTTATTAGAACTCTGAGTGTCTTCATTAATATAAATCACAATGAAAAATCTACAAAAGAAAAAATTGAGGCAAGAATCTTTCTGTCTGCTCCCAAAACTTTCAGAAAGCAATGATACAGAAGACTTACCTAACAAGAAATATTTTTTATGATACATTTTTTCCAATCATCAAACATCTTTCAAAATTAACCATTTTTTATTTTAGTGCAATCAATTTATTATTTTTTTATAAATAATGCATCATTCGATATACCAATGGTACTGAGTAATAACACAGGTCAACAGTATTTTTGTTAAATGTGTAAATGTTGCTGTCTTATATGTATTTCGCTATGATAATTTCGAATATGACCATCAAAGTTGTCCATTGGGCTTAGATATTTTGTAATTTTAAATTTTGTAAAAAAAATATATTTCATAGCTATGAACGAGTCATTATTAATATATTCTATTTATTTGTTCTAATAAGCCTCACCACCAATGCACATTATAATTGGATAGAGATAACAAATAAGTCGTCTGAATAAGATAAAAAGGTTGGAACCTACTTGAGAAGGGAACAAAAATATCTACATATCGCCAACGGGAACAAGAACTCCATCGCTTTTTATCTACAAAAGATCATTTAATATTTTTTACAGATATCGATGCTTTTATGGGTGAATTAGGATATAATCATAATCCTAAGAATTGAGGCTGTTTACAGATTCCTCCAAACTTAGTTTAAAAGCGTTCTCGTTCATATAGGCAATGATAAGCCCTCAATCCCCATTCCCTATGCACCCCATTTCAAAGAGAGACAAGACAATATGAAGATTTTACTGTCCGAGATACAATACCAGAAGCATTCTTGGAATGTGTGTGGAGACCTCAATGTGTTAGGACTTTTGTTAGGTCTTCAATAAGGTTATACAAAATGTCGTAGTTTTCTGTGTTAGTGGGGATGCAGAGTTCGCATAAATAATTATATAAAGAAGGGATGGGCCAGACAAAATCTTGTACCTGGGGGAAAAAAAGGACTTTTCGAACCACTAGTGGACCCAGAAAACGTTTATCATCCACAATTGCACATTAAACTCGGATTGATGAAAAATATTGTTAACGCACTGGATAAAAGATGCCCTGGATTTCTATATTTAAAAGCCACATTTCCTCCGATCAGTGATCAAAAATAAAAGGTTTATTTATTGGTTCACAAATAAGGGAGCTTACGAAGCATCAATACTTTGAGGAATGTTTGAGTGGAGGCGAAAAGTGAAATATAAGGCTTTAGGATGTAATATGTCTCTAAAAATACATTTTCTTGACTCGCATCTGGATTTCTTTCCTGAAAATCTTGGGGCTGTGAGTGAACACGGTGAGCCATTCCATCAAGAAATATCCAGTCTGGAGAAACGATACCAGAGAAAGTGGAATCCAAATGTGTTGGCAGACTATTGTTGGTCTTTGAAAAGAGATGTACCAGCCGCAAACTACAGCAGGAAATCATCAAAGGCTACATTTTGATTTAAATTACGGTATGAAAGCTGATTAAATAAAATTGCTTGTTTTAACACTATGTATTTTTTTTATTTTTAAATTACACAAAATCCTTGCCCCTGAGACAAAAATGCTTTTCAAATTTGCAATCAGAGCACCGAATTCTAAAAGAAACATCCATTCTAATTCATTTAACAGACAAAAAGTTAAATTTTGTTGTCCAGTGTAGTTACACGTGAACTCCCAGTTTATTGTTTTAAAGATTTTCCAGTTCATTGTTATATATTTATCTTTATATTTGACCCTGTACATGAAATATAAATTTACACGATAAATGTTTTATAATATTTAAAGAGAAATTAGAAAAACAATGTATATAACCGCTATATATATATATATATATATATATATATATATATATATATATATATATATATATATATATATAATTTTGTATCGCTATGAGCTTCAACCAAAACCCTTTTTTTGGAAAACTGAAACAGTTACATAATTATTATTAACCTTGTTTCGTATAGATAGTTGTTCAGATCACATATAAAGTTTAAACGTATTTAATTAGTAAGAAAACATTTCCGAAATAGCCAGCCATTCCAGATGAGAAATTTAAGGAGAATAGAAGCACAACATAAATCACAATCTAGAAATGTAATTATTTCGACTAATGCGTTTATCTCGTTGAGATCCTCAAGTACATTAGGACTCCATTACCAGTTCATCAAACTCATCATGAAGCCGCCATTTCCATTTCCAGTTTACATCGGGGTATTATGAATTTTAATTATTGTTGTGGGTTCGAAGTAGCAATAATTTTTTTAAATATTATAATTGGATTAAAAGTTTATATTTTCGTTGCAATATGTATCAATACTATACTCTATAGTTACTATAGCTGATCTCTAGCTACACTTTCATTTTCTAATCACTTTAACAAAGGGAATGCTCTGTCAATTTGTCTCCTATCATATCCAATGTTTTTCATGATTCTAGTTCCAGAAATACTGAACATACTTTATGATGTTTGTTATAATAGGCTCTAGGAAAGAGATACAAAAATAATAATGCAATCATTTTAATGTTAACCTCAAGTTTAGGGAATCATATCAGTAGGATCTTCCTAAAATTGGCTTAAGGAATACCCTTAGCCATTTTATAGCCAAAACATTAAATAAATTTTGATTCAGCGCATTAATAAAATTAAGTTTATATGCTAAAAACATATATCTTTAATCTCAGTTGGTTATCAATTTTAAATGACGAATGTGCTTTTCGTTTTGAAGATTATTATTTATCTCTTGATCAAATATGATTTCGAAGTTTTTGAACTCATTAGACAAAAAAAAAAAAAAAGGAAAATATTTATTTTCATAAATAAAAACAGCTGTTTCATTATATTCAGGAATACATAACAGAATGAAAATGTGTGATGCAAAAGCCAAATCTAAATTGAACTATATCCCTTGATATATGAAATATTGATATTTTTTTTCGGGTTTCCAAAGACATTATTGGTTTTATATAGCATTTCCAAGTCTATATGAACCTTTTCCAAGTCAACGGTAACCTTTAACAAATTAAATGCTACCCTTTCCAAGTCACAAGCAATCCTTTCCAATTCAAATGTGACCCTTTCCAAATGAGTTGAAACCCTTTCCAAAGCAAATGCAACGCTTTACAACTCAAATGTCACCCTTTTTATTTCAATTGTAACTGTTTCCATTTCAATTGTCACCATTGAAAATGTTTTGAAAATTTACCGTACCGTGGGATGGGCGAAGTTAAGGCCTCAGAACTCACGAGATAAATCATGACAGTATTTTTAATTTTGTTATTTTCAAAACTCTTATTGGGACAATACAGCAAAAGAATGAAATTAATACAATTTTCGAAAAGCAATGATTTTTGTTATTAAACATAAATAATTATTCCTTTTTGAACGAACCCATTAAAAAAATAAATAATAAAATTTCATTTTTTTTTTTATTAATTACTTCTTGAGAAACAAAATCAACTTGTTGTTGTAAATTTTTTCCTTAATATTATTATGTTTATTATTTTATTAACAGTACTATGAAGATACTGTTGTTAAGTTCAGATTAAATGTTTTTACTTTTTTTAAATAAACTTTTTCAGAAACAAAAAATCAACTATTTGTTTTTTAAATTATTTCCCTCATTTTTGTCCGAACAAGAGCTGTGAAGAAAAAGGTTGTGATGATATTATCTTGGTGAGAACTGAGGCCCTAAATTCACCCATTCCCCAGTACTGTGAATTTTCAAAATATTTTCAATGGTGACAATTGAGTTGTAAAGCGTTACATTGCTTTGGAAAGGGTTTCAAGTCATTTGGAAATGATTATATTTGAATTGGAAAGGGTTGCTTATGACTTGGAAAGGGTAGGATTGGTTTGTAAAAGGTTACAATTGTCTTGGAAAAGGTTCAAATAGACTTGGAAATGCTATAAAAACATAACTGTATATCATACACTACAATTTGATTAACTTTAATGACCTAATGATGTTTAAAGATTTTTATCCAGTATTTTCAGTTTGGAAGAATATGAAGACAAAAATTAAAAAGCCTATTGGAGTGATGCATATACCATATAATAAATGTACTTAACAATTATATTTAACCATATTTAGTTATAATTTTTGAACTGAAGTTTGAGTTGAAGTATCTGAAGCTGAATAAATGACTGCAATGTGTTAGAAATACAAATTTGTCTTCAGAAATACCAAATATAACAATTAAACAAAATAATGAAAATAACATGGCTATTTCAGCGAGAATTAAATAAACACTCAGTATCCACTTTTACCTGAAGCCCGCTAATTTCCATAAGTAAACCTATACCTTGATTATAAAACGATATAAAGGTAACCTTATCCTCATGATGGCCATTACCTTATCGGCCCATGATTAGGCCCATAGGCAATGTCATAACCTATGACTACGTACTTGGAAAGAGATAACATCACGATTACTCCCTGAAGCTTGCCTGGTTGCGAGCCATTGGTCCGTTGAAATTATGCCTGGTGATAAAATTCTGAAAAGGTTATAGTGTATTCACATTTGCTAAAGCTGTGCTTGATACTTTAACAAGCCTTCCTGTTTGACGGAAAAAGGCATCAAAAGCTATCTCACAAGCGTAGCTTGTGTTACGTTCATGTGTTGGAGCATCTGCAAGGTTTTTTTTTAACGGAAGATCGTAAAGCTACCAATATCCTTAATTGAAAGAACTAGTCAAGTACAACTTGAATTGATAAGCATCGCTGTCTAAACCGAGTACAATGGGCTGAAAAGAAATATGCATTACTAATAATGATTGCAATGTTTCTAAGCAACAAGCTCGACTACCAAGCTTTTACTCAATTGAGACTACTCTCTTTGGAGGGGCTGAGTGAACCTAAGGAATAATGTTACAAAGATGGTTTCTTGTATATATTTATACGTATGTATGTATAAAAAACAAAATATACATAGAAGAGTGTAAAATTGGCAGAGGTTCAATCAATAAATTACTACAAATGAGCCTAACTGATTGAAATAAGTATTCAATAAATAAGTTTAATTTATTAAATGCATCCTCTGACTATTTTTCACTCTTTCATGATATATCCAGTCAACTATTTCCAAATGCAAATAAAATGTATCTAACATTCAAAAATAGTTATAACATGATTTTACAGATATCTATGTATAACAAATAAGAAAAGTAAATAAATTACTCAAAACAAGTCCAACTAATATTGTGTAATTTATTTACTGCACCCCCTGACCATTTTACACACATCGAAGATATATTCAGTCAACCATTTCCACATGAATATAATATTCGAAAATAGTTATATATAATTGTACAGCTTTCTTAGTTTAACAAAGTATTTACCGATCAATATTTTTTGTTTCTATTTCCCCTATGTATTATAATTTTCTTCAATCAATACATATGTTTGTATTTTGGATGATTAAAAATTAGCCAAGAATAATTGGTCTTAACAAGGTCCATAACCTTTATCAGAGTAGTTGGAATGAGCGGAGTGGCTCAGAGGTGGAGCGCTGAGTTGTGATGCCGAAGATCCTGGGTTCAAATCCCGCTGCTGGCAAGACTCTTATTTAATCTATTAACAGCCGGAGATCCATCCTATTGGATCTAGGACCCTCCTGGGGCTCACCTAGCCTATATAAAATGGATACCAAAAAATATGGAAAAGTTTGGCGGTTTAGCGTGGCCGAGGACACGCACAACCATGGTATAAGAAACAGTACAGTTTCTACCATGTACTACACTCCAGACCGTTCAGGGGATGTAGTGGTACAGGCTTTTTTTTAAATATTTTTTTTATCAGTGTAGCTAATTCCACTTAAGTGTTCCCCTTAATAAAAAACAATAAAGACCAGGTTTCTGATCAAACTTTGGGGATAAAGGACCTAAAAGAAAGCGAGAGGTATTGTAGATATTTGATCTTATCTGGTTAAAAAAGTGGTCTACAGACCTAACTAATAGCGAGCTAAGAACTTTAGCGCTAACTATCTAGATATAGCAAAGAAAAACCCAAGGATAATTAAAACTCCGCTCTAATCTGGGCCTCATTTCCACCCCAGAGCAGCCAACGGTTTGGCTGCCCTCCAATATCAGAGCTGTATCGTACAAGGATTGGGCAGGGAAATCTGCTAGGTGAAAATTAAGTGGGGAAATTAGTCTAGATAGTCCACGGAGATATCTAGATGCCAGGATTACCTATATAAAAAAATCTTTAATAGCCCACCCTAAAGCTAAAATTAATTAGTACAAACCTTTATCAGGATTAAAGGCATTGTGTTAGTTACGAACGTGTATTAACGTTTCCATATCACGGTACCTTTGAGAGTTTTAATTACCAAATCGGTACGATGGAACCCTATGATCATTAGGAAACCCCACATTCATTACCAACATGGTATAATGTGTATGTAACATGTATATTCCACATAAAAATTAATGTATTGTTTATTAGTTAAAAGGTTTTTACGATTTTAGATTAGTTTAATAAAAATTATATCAAATTAAAGATTCACACTGTTTTGGCTTAAAAGTAAAAAAAAAAATGCATTACATGAATGAATAAACAGCAAAAAAAATTCTATTTATTATCATTTTTTTTTTAGTTTCATCTAACTTTGGCGTACTTTGAATCAATGCAGTGAATGTTCTGTGCATGTGTTTTTCTCTCCGCCAAGTACCGCTTCATCCTATCCGATCTCCTATTCCTTTCCTCAGCGGAGATTTTGATGGTTCGCTTAGTTTTTGCCTCAAACCTTATCCTCTTGTCTCGGGTTATGCTTTTGGCAGTTCCATCCCTTAGAATATTAACCGTAACACCGAGTTCTCTTATTTCCCTCACTGCTTCGTTAAATCAGTTCGGATTAGTTTTTATATTCCTAAGGAACTCAAATATACTTTTTTTAAACATACTTCCATTCATTCGCAGTATATGTCCATAGAAATTAACCGTTCTTTTCCTCATTGTGTCCGTGATTCTTTCTGTTGCTTTATAAAGGCTCTTATTTCGTGTTAGCAATACTTTGTCGTTGGAGAATTTAGGGCCCGAAATTTTCCTTAATATCTACCGTTCTCAAAAAAACAACAACATTGATTTGTGACTCATCAAGTTCTAGACAAATGGTTGGCAACTAATGGAATGACCAAGACCAAGATGTACGGCAGCACTATGTTGTCTACATAAGGGATACAATTCATTTCGTACGAAAGTATTGGTGTGAGTTTCCTTGGGCCCGCGTAAGGGTTTTGCTAGCACAAGCGATTACTTTCCCTCTGAAATTCCTTGCGATAAAACCCCTTCAAAAAGAGGAATCGTATGCCTGGACTAAACAGCCTTCTGAAATTTGGCAAAGCGAATATTGGTGCTTTCGACTGGTTTTTGTTATATTTAAGAAGGTATAATTCTGTTCTTGACCTCCATACCTTGTGAAAAACATTGTGTTATTGGTACCACTCTAAATGTTTAGCTTGTCCCAGGCTTCTATACTGAGAAGCTGACCCAGTAAATGTCCGAATCCAACAAATTATGTTAGGACGGAGTTCAGACTCATTCCGAATATATTTGCAGACTATTTCTGTCTAATAGATATCTAATGTAAACAAACTCCTCTTGAACGAAGATATTTAAGTTAAGACCAACATTGCTAAACCTCTTTATAACCATTTTAGCTGTATGTATGTACATAGCTAGATTAGATCTCTCCATGATCAAGTAGTTCATCAACAAACATATTAGATTCCAGCTCAGATTTTTATCTTTGCGAAGTAGCTGGTGCGTTGTGAACATCTCATATTGGTACCGTAAAGGTTGCCATTTCTTTTTAAAATCATTATCATATGATATTGGTATCAGCTTCACGAGTGTTCGCTTTGAGTTAAGTTACAAAAAGATTTAACTTATGTTCTCGAACTTAAAAATAATCATGAGTTACGATATGACCTAACCAGTATGTGTAAGTTGGTTCTTTCACCAATTAACCTATATAAAGTCAGAAATATTAACTACATACAGTCAGAAATAGTTACTTTATACGGTCAGTAATCAAATTATTAAAAAGTTAAAAACTGTTGTGACTTAACACAAAGTGATAACCTGCGGAACAAAGATGCACATTATATTGGGTGTGAAAGTGTGGTACCCTACAGTTGTGTGATGTGCAATCTGCTGCAAAAAGATGCTTCCTCTTTTCTCGCTTCATCTTTTCTTCTTGGTCCGAAATGTCGGATTATATTTCAAAGTACTCCACTTTTTCTTTCTCAGAATTATCTATGGCTGAATCCTGGAACAGTACAGTTCTTCTGTACAAGAAAAGTGCCCTATATTAAATGATAAGTCTTTATTCAGTACCCTCTTTTGGTTTTTATATATACATTTTTTTCGCTAGCTTATAACTTCTTCTAATGGGAATGGAATTTAACAACTTATGCAAACACTAAAAGAGGGCTTCACATCTCAGGATTTAGGGTATGGATATAAAATAGGAAAACTTGTTTCTGAAGCTTAAATGATAAGTCAAAAAAAAAGAGAAAAGCTATAACAGAGGAAAGAGGGACAAACGGAGCACGCACTTAGCAGTTGTTGTTTTACGAGTGTGTACTCAGCTTCTGCCTATCTTCAGTTAAATAAGCTTCCGTCTCCCGACCGCCTTTGGACAACCTCACCTACTCCCACCTCCCTAGTTCCTCCCTCCTCCCTGGCTGTATAAAACTCCACCGAGGGAATTTTGATTCTCTCCCCAACGATTATCTGTCTATTTTTTTAAACCTTCTTTTTCCCCAACTGTAATAACAAGACCGTGTATGTTCTTTGACATCAAACACTCGAGGTAAGTTCCAGTTTACTTCATAAGACACTTCAAGTCGAAAGGGTTTTTTAAGTTATAATCTATGAATCCAACATATATGTATGTTTTCTTCATGCATTCCTTTTTTTCTCTTCCTTCTATTTTGTTATCTGACATTACTATCAACTTTTTTACCTTGCTTACAAACATTATTTTGTCTGGTTGACTTGATATTTTGCAAGTAACTATTTTATTCGTAAGTCTTGTTTGAGGAAGTCTATTTATATGTCCTTAAAATTTTAATCGGAATTTTCTTACGTCAGCTAACAGGGTTGAGAAGTTTTCTGTGGAATTTCTTGACCGTAATCGGTATTCTGCCCCGAAAAGTTCTGACTTTATCTTATAGAGCATTATGAACAGCCGCACCTTATGTGAACAGCCACCAACCAGAATTTCGGTTGATTCCAATTTAAACGCGTCCTAAATTTTATCACAAGGGGTGTATTTACATATGTACAGCTAATGTATCTCAATAAGACACTTAAGACTAATGATGGTAATCAATTTTTTTTAAAATAATAGTAATACAAATTATTTTATAAATCAAATATAGTAATAATATGTACGATATGACCGTATCGATTAATCAAGCAGAAGAGGGAATTTTGACGTGCAAAAAATTATTTAAAAAAAAAACACAACAAAAAACCCAAGAAATTATTGATGACGTTCCGGTCCAGATTTTGAAAAATTAGGCTTTAGTTTTTATAAGAAGGTCAGATAAAAACTATCTATTCTAATTTTCATATTTTGGGTGTTAGCTTTTGAGCTTCACAGAAGACGTGAAATATTAATTTAAAATCACATCTTTACCCAACTGATGTTATTTAGAGTTTTTTTTGCAAATATTTCCAGACATATTAATGCTAAAACATATCTTACCGAACTATAAATTCTGATATTTACTTTAGGCTGCATGCTTTGATACAATTACCGATGTTATATTATGTATGTATATAATGATGAGCACTTAGCCTCAGGTTTTATTTTATTATTCCATAACTTGCTCGTGTTGTTTCCTAAATCCTTCATATAACTTTTTTATTTTTATTTTTATGTTTTTTTTCATTTGAAAGACATTTAAGAATTCTTGAAAGCATTGTAGGCTTTTGATTAATAATATTTTGGATGACCTTTGTAAGTATTAAACGAATTAAAACTTATGCATCTCCAAAAAAATCGTTAATATGAAACATATATTAGTATTAGTAATATTAATAATACTAGATTAGATATCAACATTAATGTAATTCGAAAAACATAACATTTTCTGATATTCACCTATTATTATAAATAATTAGCAAACTGGATATAAAGATGTATTTAAGTAAGAAAAAAATTAAAGTAAGAAATTCAATTTGTATAAAAACAGTTTCCTAATATTTTTAAAAGATATTCTATTACTTACTTCTATCGCGTACTTCATTATATCTGTCTCTTTTCGTTTACATAAAGTGATGGTTCTCGAGTTGTAGATTTTGAAATGCAGATTATAAAAGATTTCAAAATAACATAATTTTCCGGCGCTGATCCAGTCCAGTTAAAATCTATACCGCTTTCTTTCTCAGGAGCAATCCAATATCTCACCTATCATTTGGAGCTTAACCGAAATCAAACAGAATTGTTAATTGAAAATCGTAAATTTAAGTATGCAAGAAGCTATTAATAACGAAGATAGAACTGAAAAATAATTTATATTTTTATTAAAATATAAAATTAATAAAATTAATTAGTGATCGAAAACATTAGGGTTTATGGTATATTTTTAATAATTCATACACCAATTAATGTTTCAAACAACACCTCAATATCCCATTTTATGTAACTTTTTCCATCAAAAGTCTCTAAGTTCCCTTTAGAAGTTTAATCCTTGTGCTAATCCCTTAACAAAACCCTTTCCAGCCCTACCTATCTATCTCCATTACGAACCAGGAAAGTTCAAACGACAACTGCACCAAGGCCTTTTGTAAATATATTACAGTTAAGAAATTGCGAAATTATTAATTCGAATCCTTAGCAAGCTCCTTGGAATAGACTTACTGACTGAGAAATATCGCTATATTTTTTTTAACATCATGCACGAGACATCAGTAACTACACTTAGCTTATTGGAAAAATAATTTTATTCTGGCACCAGGTCCCTTAGTAAAATTATTATTAAGGTCCCTTAACAAAATTAATAAAATTATTATTGTCACTTAAGAAGAACAGATGTGTACACATTTTTTAAAAAGCTTTTTATGAAATTTACAACTGTAAAACTGAATAGATCAAGTAAATATAATGAATGAAAAAAAAAACCTGTACCACTACAACCCATGAAGGGTCTGGGGTTTAGTACATGGTAGAGACTATACTGTTTCATGGACATCGGTTCTGCAAGGAGGTGACTTGTCCTAGGTCACGTTCAACCGCCCGAGTTTTCCCCCTTATTTTGAGTAACCTTATTGTATAATATTTTATAGAGGCTGGGTGGGCCCTAAATAAAAGTCATGGCCTGCAGCGGGAATTTAACCAGGATTTCCGGCATGGCAACTCAGTACTCTACCACTGAGCCACTCCACTCCCTCATAATAAATGAATAGATTGGAATAATAGGACAAGTAGAGGAACTACCCAGTGGTAGTACTCAAATAAAAAGTTCATTTTAAAAGATCACGAGGCCATCTTATTTTCAGGGCCCTTGAAGGATTATCAGGAATTGAAGAGGATGCTAGGTTTGAATCAAGTTGGTTGGAGTGGGAATCAAGGTTTTCATGAAAAGATTGATTGACTGATCGGTTTCGAGCCAAATCAGCAACAAATGGGACTTTAAGGTCATTAGGGAATTACTTTGTTCGTTACAAAGTAAGAAGCATTGAGTATTTTACGAGGATTATGGATTGTAATGATTGAATACGAGAGGAACTCGATGGTTTAGTGGAGCACAAAGCTCTATTCCGTAAGTCCAGATATGTCTAATAATTGTGATGTATATGAGTGTTTTGTAATTTATTGAGAGCTTAGAGCGGTTGTATATTAAATATTGAAGTACCCTGAAACGGCGAGCTGTTTCTTGTTTCAGTCTAGTAGTGTACAAAATTAAAATAATAAATATCTTGCCAAAGGGATATATCATAAGAATGATACAATATTTACAAAAGTACTTAATATAAATATAAACTATATGGTATGTTCTGGTTAAGAAACAAAATATAAAATAACAAGCACTAAGCTCGTCCGATTAGCAACAAAAAGTGACGTTAAATGAACAAACAACAACAACAAGCATTAAGCTGAGATAAAAAAATAAATAGAAGCACCTAACATTATAACGACGCAACGAAAACAATAGACATATTGTGAAGATAACAGGTTATTTTATAGGTACACTTGATTATAGCTCGTTAACGTGTAGCAAACTGAATATGAAAGGCCTCTGTACTGAAGGTTGGATTCTTCTCACGTAGGGACAGTTAAAGAGCCTCTTAGGTAGCTGTTACACATAAACTTTCTAGTTTCAAAGGATACCTCCAACAGGACTCTTCATCGTCTGATTAACCGCGCTAGATTTAATGACATTTTCAGAGTCGAAGTAATCATAAAGGCTTTGTATTATATCTTGTTACCCATAGCACAATATAGTCAGTCACAAATTACTTTACCTAAATTGATTTTACTTTGACCCGTTGAATTGCACTAAATTGAACAATTACCGTTACATGGAAGAAGGCAAAAAAACAAAACATGGAGAGGCGTCTTGCTTTAGGGAGCATCAACAGCTTTTGGAGATTTTTTGATTGAAAGGCTTGATGGAAGGATATTTAGCCAAAATTATTCATCAATAATTAGGGAAAACTTGCAGCTGTCTTTAATATTTCCAGAAGGAGATTTTTCCAGAAGGAACTGTTGAAAATGTCTCTCGTATGATGTTGAACCACGAGGAGCCCAAAAATGATGGCGTCCAGAAGCAGCGAGAGTTATAACACAATCTTTTGAAAAATATGTGCCTTTGTATGCATAAAAGTACTAGAAATGAAAGGGGATAAATTGTTAAAAATTATTAAAAAATATAAAATTTTAATCAACGGTAAAAATCAACTGTATTATCCTGGAGTCTATAACATAGTGGGCGTTACTTAAGAAAATCCTGAAGAACTGTAAACTGTGGGTTATAAGGTTTTAATTTGTCGGTTCTAATCCCAGAACCTTAGGGTGTTGATTCACCTGCGTAAAATTTTGAATTACGCTAATTTTTTTTATTACCTTTATTTAAGTTCTGGAGAAAATTTATGTATCGGAATCGGAATCCCCTACTACCCATTGAAATCCATCCTTTATGTGTCGAAACATTTTTCATCCAAATCATCATCTCTTAGATCTGGCAAGGGGATCTGTACTATCGAATTAACATAATGAGGATCCTTGTCTCTGTTATTAAATATCTATTATCTCTTTAACCGATATCAAGGAAATATATTTATTCGTACAAATAAATAACATTATCAATAAATGTCTATGAAAAAAAAAAATCATACATAAATGTCCATTCACCGAATTGCTCCATAACCATTTTCATTTGACTGGACTTGATATAACGTTTTCATTGTTTTCAACTTAACCGAGACGGAGTTATCGATGGGACTTGGTAATTCAAACCAGGAGACGATGAGGAAACCAAATTTATGGGTCAGTTAGGAAGCGGATCCATTACGGCAGATAAAGTTCTCATACATTTTGGGTAATGGAAGTTCAACAAGGCATATAATATATGTATCCGGGTTAAAAGGGGGAGCCATCATCTCTAAACGGCAAGAATCTCTTACACCTTTTCAAGGATCTTTCAATTTTATTAAAATAATGGTTATTATACTGTATTATATTTAAACATTAGCCGCTTTACGAGTATTTTAAAAATATATTTCGGCTACATATACAGAACCGTAGTCATATTAATTAATCACTTTGAACCTAACCACGATGCTTTACAGAGGATCGGAATTGTTCTTCTAAACCTCCTGCTATGGCTTCACTGCCCAAACAATGATTTCAGAGAAAATTAAGATCCTTTGATGTGAATAAACTTTAAAAAATAAATTGGGGTGCCACGCTAAGGTCATTACACTTGAGATATTGTAATTCTATATCATTAATGAATTAGAAACATCTATTTTTTTTCAAAAAAATTGACTGTCTAGAAGTTGTTTGGTAAAGGTCCTTTGAAATCCAAACGTTGAGTTGCCCGCTTCTTGCCAACAAGTGCTGTTATCCGGTCTCTTAAGGCATTCTTCTCTAATGACATATATGAATGGCAGTTGAGTTGATTGCGACCAGCCCTAATGCGGAATAAAATGTGATCATTATCTGCTAAAACATAAACGAACTTCAAGAAGCGAAAGACGATTGACCAGCAGGGAGGCGATAAGAACACATGAGGAGGTCGCTGGAATGGCTTTTTAAGATCTTGTTCAACAGATCATAGTGGGCGTGAAGCTGATGGTGATAACCAATAAACAGTGTGTGTTCGGTTCAGACGTTGGGGTTGTACCCGATGTAGTACTACGCACTGTATTTCAACACAGGCACGTTGAGCTAGATCAACACAATGAGGAATTCGACTGATTTGATAGGGATATATGAATTTGACAGGGCCCTCTATTCTACCAATATGAAGGAAACTTACGAAGATTTGAAACTCGTGCTTGAGAAAATTAAACATAGCAAGTACAAATGGAGCATTTGTAAAAAAAATATGTGTTGTTTTTCCTTCGGGAGCTAGAATCACCAAGCTCCTCTGTGCGCTTACTCTGGAGTATGCCACACAAACTGGCCGTGAGAAAAACAACTTTCCCTCAAGTCTATTCCTACTACCTTAAGAGTATGACATTGAGCTTTGATATAGTTATTTCGAAGAAGACTTTGATGGGAAACTGCATTCTCCTGAATTCGAAGGGATAATTTGATGGTGCTAGGAGAATTGACATCAAATTCAAAGCAAATCACCTCCAAAATAACTTTCAAAGCTTTTTAACCTCGTTAGAGGATGATTTTCAATAACACGTACGAAACACGTCTTGCATCAATTCTATTAAAAAAGGTTTATGTAAAATTTGAAGCAGATTGGACCAAGGAATCACGTTGTCCAATACAAACTTTGCCCCACTTTTTCACCCCCTCAGGGGTAGAATTTCGGAAAATAATATAATTTTAATAAATTTGAGATCAGTTACTTCGATTTAATAGAAATAATTAATTAATTATTTTCAAAAAAAATATTTTAAATGGTCAACAATAATTTTATTTTTACAGTTTGCTTTTATTTTTAAAATTATAATTTAATTTTGAACGACATTACTTTTTATCGCATTTGAAAAAATCAATTTCCAGAAATATTTTTTAATCAGAAAATTGTTCTTGGTACTTTTTCTTTTCAACCATCTTCCTTTTTTAAGCAGCTTACGAATTTATTAAGTATTATCCTCAAAGATTCTTCACAATTTAAACTTACACTCTTCAATATTTCTCCTTTTATCCCTCTTTTTTTTAGCTCCATCTTATTTTTATAGATACCATTTTAGGGATGTCTTCTCTTTTATGAAAAAAAAAACTACTAAGGCTGTTTGCTATGGTACTTCAATAGACGTTTACCATATTATTTCAAGTTGAACTTCATTCACCATCCTTTGCAATTACTTATTATTAAGTATCATTACATAAATGCACATAATATATTAACTTTGGTTAAGAATTTATCTTCGGTATGGAGTAGAAATATTATTTACACAGTAATTTGACTCTACATGTAAAATTCTTTACTAACATTATATTCATATAAATATGGACATAGTTTTTTCTTTCAACAATTTATTCCAGTTCATAACTTTAGTAAATAATGGTCATATTTGGGTTAATTTCAATACAATAGGCTTCCATATTTAGTTGGTCTTTTGCCCAGCTAGATTGGCCATATTTTCCGCAATTGTTAAACATTGTGATCTATCATGATATTAAAACCCAAAAATATTTATCTAAAGTAACAATATAATATAAAAGGCCGCAAAAAGGAAATATTTTGGAGTAATTTACCCAATCTATTGGAGAATATCAGGCTACGAAATTAAATAATTAAATAATAATAATAAAGAAAATTGATCCGGATAATGAATAATAAACAGGCTACTATAGCTTACTTTTTGGTTTATATTGGCGTTTCGGTTTTTTTAGGTCATCTTCATCATCAGAGTTGAGGAAAACGAGATAGCAGTACAAATGGCAGTATTATGAAAATCCACAAAAACTGAACAATAATATAGAACGCTGTTTAATGAAAATAGATGCTAATTAGTAAGATAATTACAGAATATTTAACATAAAATTAAAAAGAGATAATTTTATGATGAAATTTAAATTATGGGTATAATAAAATATTTTAATAATTTAATTTAATAACTATTAAATTACATGGAGACTAATAGGGTGTGTACAAAAAATGACCGTTTTCGACAAAATATTTTATTATTATCTGCTAGCCAATTGCTTGTTCCCACGCTAATACCATTCCTTCGGATGGCTGTCAAAGAACTCTTCTTGGACCGCAATTTTAACTTTCGAAAAACTATGAATTTTTTCCCTTGAAGAAACAAGTAATATAAAATAATGAAAATGGTTTAGTAAGTCAATAATGTTGTCAAAAACTCCAATAAACGATATTTAACATACACGTATAGTTACATGCGAGAGTTTATATAAATATATAATGTGGCATATTATACCTAACTCCTTTTTTTTTGTTTAATTAAGGACCAATAAGCCACTACTATAATACGTATTACTTTGCTTTTCACATAATATTACATGATTATATTACTCTTCTTACTTAAAAAAATTTGACATTTTACTTCTGATTTGGTTTATTTTTGTACACGCCTCTGTATTTTATTGTATGTTGCATAAAATTCATAAGCGTTCATATTAATTTTAATATAGTGTGGTATCATACTAACTCTCTCTCTATGAACGTATATATATATATATATATATATATATATATATATATATATAGTCAAAAGTTCTTAAAGGATCTAACACTTTTTAAAAAAGCGATAAAAAACATTATTATAAATGATACACAAATACATGAAATAAATATAAACATAATAGCTATGTGAACTGTACAAGTGAAAACGGACAAAAGGCCCCTCCATTTGGTTTGGGGCGGTTAAATAGGATCAGCCATGCTGATACTATTTCTTTAGAATTGGTTATGGTTTACTATGAGCCACCTGCATCTGAAAATGCATAACAATTCTAGGTGTTTTAATATTATTCTAGGAATTGTTTACTTGTTGACTTGGAAGCCACCTGTAACTATATATATATATATATATATATATATATATATATATATATATATATAGAGAGAGAGAGAGAGAGAGAGAGAGAGAGAGAGAGAGAGTGAGAGAGTGAGTACAATGTTTCACAGAGGCAGGTGAATTATTGATTGTTTTAAAATTGGGGCCACAGAAATTGTTCCACCCAGCCCCAACAATTATTGCCATCGGTGAATGAAATCAATTCCACTTCATCCCCACCTCACAGCTTGCATTGTTACGTTACAGTTCTCATCGTTAAGAAACACAATGCCTACTGTTTTATGAATCTTCCTTTTTTGAATTTATGAATCTTGTTGTTTATGAATGTTTAATATTGTCTGCTTTATTTAAATTTCAAATTTGAATTATTAACATTTGTCTGGTTTTTACATCAATTGTCATTCCGAGCAATAGTTGTAAACATTTTCAAGTAATTTATATATTAATCAAAACATATGATGGTCTGGACAATCTCAATAAAAAATATCAACAGTTAAAATAATGCGGGGAAACGAAACTTTTAACTAGGTATTGATGATTTAAGTTATTATTATTACCATGAGTTGGACAACTATTAATGAACTTTTAGTAAAACATGATCATTTTTAGATCAATAGAAGTCTAACCTTTAAACCAAAGTCGATATAAATAAATTTTATAACTTTTAGTTGTAATGAGTTTTATCCTATCAAAAGTTGTTCAACACTTCTAAACATATTTTCACTTCCATAAATACTGTGCCAGAAATTTAAAAAATGAGTATTTATCCGCAATTAGTGTACACAATCCCTTAGTGGGGTGTACTGAAAACCTATGCTGAAATATTTGTTTTACTAAAATGTCATGTCAGAGTTAGTTTATTTATTCAAACTAAGTTTTGCATTTATAAAATATTATTACTGAGATGTATTTATTTGTTTATGTTTCCGTTTTATTTAAGTTTTAACAAGTATTTTATACAATTTTATTTCAACTATAGCTTTAGCGATACTAACTAAAACCATTTAGGAGCTAATCACCCTGCATTATTTTCTAACTTTTTTGTAAAGATTAATGATGAATTTCAGAAATACTTTAGTATGCCAAGTATTACCAAAGTTCAACAGATGTGCGCGTGCAAAGACTAAATGGATGCTTATTGATCGACAGTTAAAGCTTTTTTTATCGGAGAAAGAAAAATGTCTGCACTTTGCTGGATGGTAGCGATGTGGAACAAGGCAATGCTTTGAAAGGAACTTTAGTACCAAATGTTGATTAGGTCAAAATTACCATAAGAACATATGTAACTACAACCCAAGAAGTGTATTAGGATAAGTGCTTAGTAAAGACTGCACTGTTTCCAAGTCAACAGTTGTGCAGAGAGGTGAAATCCCCGAGAGCACGCTCAACCGCCAGGTTTTCCTTCATTGAAGATACCTTATAAAGAAAAGGTGATCCCCGGAAGGGTCTGGTATTAGCACAAGATCGTTTAAGCAAATTAAATAATATATCTGCCACAACCGGATTCGGACACGGACAGCAATTCAGAACTTTGCGCACTGAAATACTCCGTTCACTTATAGACAACTTCAAACTGATGTTCGAGGTCAGATATTCTTCCTCCATAACTTATGAAACAAGGTGATGAAGAAATGGCTCATTTTATATATATATATATATATATATATATATATATATATATATATATATATATATATAAAATATGTGATTTAATGTAAGGTGTGTGTGTAATTCCAAGTTCCATGGCCTTACATACATAAAAGAATCATGTAGTCAAAAAACCGACCCTTGATAGGTAGTAATAATAAAAAAATCAAGCAGTGTTTATCGTTTTTCGATTTTTATGAACATGGATTTACTGTAAGACAATGGCATTGCAAGGATACAAATTGATCAACAATGGAGAATTTGTTATAGTCATTTTTAACATCCTTTCTGTACAGATAAAATAATTGTAATTTATTTTTCTGAATTTCTAAAAAATATTTTATGAATTGGTGCGGAACCCGCATTTTTTCTGACACACACATAAAAGCAATAGAGGACTTCTATAGGTCACTTTTTAATTATAAGTTATCATTACACTACCTACCTGAATTAAGTTTTCATAAAACTTGAAAGGTAAAAGAAAATTATAATGAAACTTTTTTCAATTAATTATACTAAGTATAAGAAAATAATTCATTAAGGAAGACTCCCCCTCCCCCATTTACAAAAAGGCAATAAAGTAATAAAATTATATTTTTATTAGTTGAAGTTTTCCTTTGAACAATAATGTTTAAAAGGCTTCTAAATCGAAAATGAGGCAGGGAGGAAGTTTGACAGTAATTGACATGAACGTCAATAGTACTCGCACGGGAGGGGATCAGTTGGAGAACAATTTCTTTTTTTTTCTTTTTGTAATTGACAGCAGTGAAGTGTCCATAACGATCCAATATATCACGTGCGAATTTTTCGGATTTGAAATTATTTGTATGAACCTATATATTATTGTTAAGCTTTCTCTCAATTATATGCATATGAGCTGGCCAACAAATACTTCACGTATTATTTTATCACATATTTTTAAAATCCTAATTCTTTTCTTTTGTTTGTGGACGGTTCGTTTTTTTTTGTATGAAGACGCGGAAACTATAAAACTAAATATAGAAACGTTGGTGGACAGGGGTAAGGAAATAGAGATGAAGTAAATTCGGACACAATTAAGTCCATGGTTAATAACAGGAAAGAGGAAAATATTGGGAATATTGTATCAAGACAACAAAAAAACCAAAAAAAAACACCCAATTTTATTTGCAATTTTAGATATACAAGCAGTATAATTGTGAATACATGTTCCGGACTACCTTTACATGTTTAAAGAACAGTGATTTTAATTAATTACAGTTACCTTTTATAAATAAGTTTCACAATAGCAGGAAAAATGTAGCAAAAACCCGCTTAAGACAAAAAAAAAAATAATAAATAATAATATAATAAATAAATAAAAATGATAATAATAAAGTAAATAAATATAGTAATAATAATTAAATAGAATATAAATGAATAATTAAAAAGAACTATAAAATAAATACAGATAACTTGATTACAATACCTGCAAATAGTGATTTATTAACAAAGAAGTATATGTTTTGTTCTTTTGTGCGTGTAGCGTCGTAGTGAATGTTTATCATAGTTACCGATTTCTCGGATTAATGGGTTTTCGGAAGCTGGAGTTTTTTCGAAATATGTTTTTGTTTGGGCTGAAACATATTGTTTAATAGTGGGAAGTTCATGATCTCTAAGCATAGTCGATATTTTAATGTTTTAGGATAATTATTGATAATCCTCATGCATAGGTTTTGTACCCTTTCAAACTTTCGATGAATTGTGGCGCAGGTTGAACTCCAGACAGGTGAGGCATAAGTTATCAATGGGCGGATTACTGTTTTGTAAAGGATTAGTTTGTTTTTAGGGCTTAGCCTAGATTTTTTATTAAAATAGGGAACATTTTGTAGATGTTTTTTTCCGCTTTTTCGGTTTTCCTGTTGATGTGCTCTGTGAATGTTAAGGACTTATCTAGAATTTAACCGAGGTATGTTACGGATTTAGACCAGGGGATGTGTTTGGAGTTTAAGATGATGTGGTGGTCTATGTTAGGTTTGCGCTTTGTGAAGATTTTGGCGACCTATTTTATTGGATTGATTTTAAGTTTCCACTTTTGGCAGAATTTATGGATTTTTTTGAAAGATTGTTGTAATCGGTTTACTATTGTATCGATTCGGTATGATGCTGTGTATAAAGCGGTGTCGTCTGCGTAAAGCGATGTGGTTACTTTAGTATGTTTTAGGAGATCGGATATGAACAGGTTGAATAGGATTGGGGATAGGCATGAGCCTTGAGGAAGTCCAGCGGGTAGGGGAAGTGCTTTGGAGCTAGAACTGTTTATTTGAACATAGAATTGTCTATTAGAAAGGAAGGAATATATGATATGTATTAGGTATGGAGGAAATTTGTGCAAGATTAATTTGTAAATGAGACCGTAATGCCAAACTGTATCGAAAGCTTTTTCGAGATCTGACATGAGCATGCCTGTGTGTTTTTTATCGTTGAACCCTCGTGTTATGAAGTCGGTATGACGAGCTAGTTGGTCGACAGTGGTGTTTTGTAAAATGAACAGTTCCATCTTTGATCAGTTTGTTCTGATTCACATGCCTAAGAATTCGTTTTAAAAGCAAGCGTTCCAGGACTTTGGATAAAATGTTTAGCAGGTCAATTGGTCTGTAACTTGTAAAATTATTTGGGTTTTTATTAGGTTTTGGGATGGCGATTCTTTTGGAAATTTTCCAAGCGGAGGGAAAGTAATTAAGCCCTTAATATTGAATTGAATATTTTCGCTATGTGGTAGATGGTTTTCCTGCTTAGGTTTTGTATCAAGAGGGATTAAGTTTGAGCATGTCGAGGAGTTTTGATTCTTAAGGTCTACAGTAACTAGAAAAAGCGAACTTTAAAAGGAAATAAAAGCTCGATTAAAGCTACATTACTAAGCTCGCGTCTTTTGGCCCACAATCTAAAAATCATAATTTATAAAACCACCATCCTTCCAACTCTATTTAAGGATGTGAAATGTCGCAGCTAACAACGAAGGATGAACAATGAATATGGTATTCGAAAATAAAGTGTTGTGTAGCATATTCGGTGTGCCCACTCCAGAATTCAGGAGATTACACTACGCGGAATTGCGAAGAATGCACCCCGTGTTCATCATGTTAATATTATTGAAGTGATTAAGGAGAACTTGTAAAGTTGCTGGGCATAGTTAAACCGAATTCCTAAAAAGTTAATAAGTCAACTGGGATGTGCCTGAGGGCTAGACCGAGACGAATATGGACGAAGATTGTGTTTACAGTGATCTAGTGGATTTGGGTTTGTGTTGTGTTTCGTGGACGGAATGGTGGTACCGGCATCGAGTCTTCTGGTACGCTAAACTTTATTATTTTTATCTTTAAATTTAAGTCCGTTCGGTCTTAATTATACTAAGTTAATCATATATTTACTTTTGAAAAATTTCATGTTTTATCAGTATTTTCCCTTCAGTACAAGCTTACTAGTTTATAAATTTAAAATAAAATATTTTTAAACGGTATTATTACATCGTTTACATAGCTTAAACTTTGTAGTGTGTGAAGATGAAACAGTGCATCATTTCCTGGAGACAAATATGGCGCCAAATTCTCTTGTTCGTTGAGGTGTCCGGAGTTATTAGCACTTTCTCGGAAAATTGTGTTCGAAGTTTCCGGATAGCCCAAAGGTAAAACCTGGAGCTAATATGTTTTCACGAAGATGCTAATATTGTTAACTTTATCAATTCATTATTCAGACTGTTGAGACAAGAACAATACAAGGATATCACGGAGGAGAAAAAAAGGAAAGGCAGACCACAACTCGCTTGATTGAAGGAAGTGGATGCAGATCTGAGGTAAATAGATTTGTAAGCTTCATTGTGTAGCCTGTTGAATTTGGCAAATCTTTATTGTTCAGTATGATGTTATTTTGCGGAATATTCCCGACATCATAAGCAATCATGAGAATCCCTTCTAGAAGTCAAACTCAGGAACTTCCTTAATGTTAGGAACTTAATGAGTTAATATTTTTTTTACGGATTCAGATAAGAAATTCGTATCAACATTTATATTTGTACCCTTGGAAAAGTAGTGAGTTTCTAGAAAATTCACAAAATAAATTTGTTTTAATATTTGGTTTTCTATAAAGATTCCAAATAAAATTACTCCAATCTATTGCAAATTTCATAGCTGTAGTCACTGAATATATACCTCTCCGTTAAATGTCATAACTCAAAACCCCTAATTTTGTAACAGAAGTATTTTCAGGTTTGTTGTGATTAAAAAAGAAAGTGTATTGGTAAACCAAAGCATCCCTATTGTAACGATGTTATTGACATTTTTAAAAGCTTGAAACTTTTTTGATTTTAACTTATGTCATTATTCCCATAAGACTTCAAGTTCAAACGTCTCAAAATATGAATTAATTAAAAAAAATGTTGGAAATGGAATATCAGATATATCGTTTCTGAATCAATAATCTTCAACCTTGACAATTGCTACTAAAGGCTTAATCAAAATATGCCAATTTTTGAGTTATGTCGTCGTTCTTTTGAAGGAGTGATATTATACTTGGTAATACGCCTCAAAATAACTTCAGATTGTCTAATAAGAATTTTTAAAATTTCATCTTATGTTTAAAAGATCTAGAATTCAAAGAGGAGAGACAGAATAGCTGTATCTATATTACCTGATACGATGATCTCACGGATAAGAATCTTTAACTTACCTGAGGTAGATGCCACGATTATTCACAACACTACATGCAAAGACCCATTCCATCCAATTAAAACCAGACCATCGCCAGGAGCTAAAGAAGATATAGGAAGGGAAATATGAAGCTCACGTGTAGGAGTCCTGTTAGCAGAAGAAGATTTATAAGAAGGCCTGGCCACTATAATGGCCCCTTCCCCTTTTCAATTTATAACCCCCCCCCCTCCACCTCTCCAGCCTTGAATTATTTTATTGTTACCGGCCGTCTCTATATTCAGGCTCCCTTTATTAAATCCAAAAGTGGGGGCATTTCTCTTTTCGCACAATAACCCTTTCATTTTGTCATTTATTAAAGTTTAAAAAATGTACATTCAGTTTTGTCCGAGCCCTGGGAGGGTCGTTTCCCGTTTATTAAATGCCAGGCCTAGGGATAAAAAATTACCCAGTTTTATGAGTCGGTGAATAGGAGAAGAGCTACTTCCGAGAGTCAAAATGACGTCTGATTTTATAATCCTAACAATTACAAGAAGAATTTTAGCGAATTACAAATCACTAATTTGATCCCGCTTGAAACTTCGACAAGGCTAGACAGAAAAAAACACTCCATATTTAACGATAGCTAAATCATGAAAAAGAAGACAACAGTTATTGTCAGAAAAATCTCAATCTTATGTCGATTATATCGATAATTATGCAGTAGTAATAACATAATATTCCAATTAGAATCGGACTCTACTTCTTACTGCCCTGAAGATGGCCTAAATCTTAGGCTCAAACGAAGGCACAATAAAATCAGTCATTCTTATTTTTTGTGATCATTGAATGCATCCCCTGACCATTTTACATCTCTATAAAGATAATAATTGACCACACATATTACTCCTTCAAAAGAATATCGTCATAACTCAAACAACCTAATTTTTCAATAGAGGTATTTGAAAGTTCCATGTGAGTTAAAAAATTTAAATTGGATATTGATAAAGCATATTGAGATGATGGTATTGAAATTATTTATAACACGTAGATATCGTCGATACAAATTTTAAGTATCGAACCTGAAATAGACACATTTTTCGTTTATCAATAGTGATTAGTTTTAGGGTTGATAATTGATAATGTCATGTACAGTCCAAAACCCCTTGTATTGACCTAGGTAACTACGTTTGACGAACAAAATAATTTTTAATGAACCTTGAAACAATGTTTTCACTCACATAAAGAGTGGCGTTTTTCAAAAAAACAAAATTTTGAACACTTGTGTATATTAATGAAATATTTATTTATGGAAACAACAACAACAAAAGGTATTTAAAAAAACTATTTAAAGTATTAATATCTATCCTAATTAAACCTGGACAGGCAAAATTCAGAGCTCCCACTGTAGCATCGTCCGATTTGCCATAGCTTATAAGTGACATTAAATAAACAAACAAGGTAACTAATTACTTTCAGAATTGTATTCGTAATTATGGGCTTGCAACCAGATATCATATAGTTTAAAAAAAATATATGTGTATTTTACATATTTTTGTAATGGAATGAGAAACTTTAAGATTTTCTTCATTTTCGACAGTATTTTACTACCTTATAAACATAGCACAGTACGTCATATTTCTGTATAAAATTTATCTCAAATATGATTAAACAGTAATCCACTCTCCGAATGCTTTAAAAATTTAGCATTCCTAGAAGCAACAGACATCCATGCAATAAAATCCCATTGACTATGGATTTTCAAACCCAAAAGAGAACACCGTAGTATAATAAGACTCCCGATTAATAGGAGTAGAATATTTTAACAAGTTATCTTTGGAGGGGGCTGAGGAATTCCGTAGCAGGCATCTCCCATTACTCGTAGGCACCGGATTCCAAAAATATCCGAAGAGATTACATTTTTCAATTAATGCGAGCAAGAGAACCGATATCGATTCCACGCTTCCTTCGCTAATAAACCACGGTTCTTAGATATCGGGATATGTTGCTAGAATTTGTTCATTATATTCGAGAGAGCTCTCACACAACGTTCTCGGTAACGCCCTCGCCGTCTAAGTATCGATGATTTATTAATACAGTTTACCTAGCTTACACCTCCAGAATAACAAGGGGATACCTGTTGTGAACAGTTACCTTATCTTAACAGGTTATTCTACTCTTAGCTGCTGCTTCGTCTAATCAATGTATATCATTAAAATCTATCCGAGTCTAGCAATGGGGACATATAAACATTGGGTTGTATTAAAAACTAAAAGTAATTGTTCATTATTAAGTGTTATCATAATTGTTAAGTTATATCTTTTCCTATTGATGTATAAGCATTCTGGACAAATGTATCGAAGTTTAAGTATTAAAAATCTCTATATTTTACAAATTCAGGAATCTTAAAGCTAGAAGGAGCATAAATTAACTAGATATAAAAATAAAGAACAAAATGGAGAGCGCCCCAGAAAGAAAGCTGCCGGCGTTAATGCTACAGAACAGTAGCTGAGAAAGGTTAAAAAAAAACTGATAATTAATTTAAAATATGTACGGTATTAAACATACAAAAAAGGTTATTATAAAAAACTTCAAAAAGAAGTACAGGAGAGAAAGATCCTATCAATAGATCAATGAATGTAAGGCTATTCTACAATATTTTTAAAAACAAAGCTTCCCCACTAATTGCCGGTTGTGGCCTTCAGATTGGTCACATACCACCATTATTTGAACTTTCAACTAACTATATTATAACTATATAACCTATAATTAACCTAACGGACTGATTCGAAATTGATCTTAGCCTTCTTGTTTACTGTTAGGCGGAATAATTATGACAAGAAGACGCACTATAGTCAAAAGCCGGCTATTTCACAGAAAAATTAAAATGTTCCTATGTTTTGTCGTTTAACTAAAAATATTTTTTAAAGTTGGATAGAATGCAGCTAACCTCGATTCAATAAGAATTGTGACTTTTAAGATGATATTCAAACTATGTCTCAAATGAAGCCCTGGAGAAGCTAGCAGCATGTCAAGCGAAACGTTGGCGAAGGATTCGACGACGCGGTTGAATCGAGAGATAAAAATTGTCGAATGGATTCACCAGTTTAAAGATTTTAATATGGTATTAATAATTTTTTTTGGTCTACCATCTAATAAGTGGGATAATAAAACTAAACGTGGGTACAACATACGTGAAGATGATATAAATAATTATTAAAATGAGGAATATTATAATCTACCAGAATAAAGAAAAATATATAAACAAGAATCTAAGTGACTATTATAAATTAAATCGAATACACAATGCAAACAAATAAAAACATACACAATTAGTTATAATTAAATAAAATACCTATGCATGTATTTCTCGAACCATATTATGTAATCATATTATGTAATAATGTAACAACACAAAATAGTAACAAATGAACCGATACTGTTGATACACAAAGTATAAACAGAAATGCTTTAAAAATAATGAAAGGAATTCAATTAATCTTCTCGATTAAGAATTTTCGTTCATAATTTCTAATAAAAGGGTCGGAGGCCTCTTGCTGAATATTGATGACTTCCTGATGAGTACCAACCCTTCTCAATTACCGAATTTGGCCTTAATTTTCCCGGGTTCTTCTGTAAGCACCAAAAGAGTAGTTGTATAGTAGCCACCGAAATTATGCTTTTAATGCTGAAGAATCTTTTATCCGGTATTAGTCTTGTTATGTCAACTGTAGAGTTGTAAAAATAATCCAACTTATTCTTGGCAATAGTTTCGAAAAAACTCTATCCGTTGTTGATTTTACCAAGAGTAAATCCATAACGGTATATACCTTTATCACATAGACGAGTGATCACTAGACTGATATTATCGAAGTACCCACATCTAGCTTCACAACTTGTTTCTACATCCAACTTTACAATTTGCCTTGGGAGGATTTACAAACTGAAGATGGATCACACTTTTGATTCATTAAAATAACTCACAGGTCATTTCAGTAGCCTAACGTAATATCGCTGTATATAATTTAGATGTTTTTATATAAGTTATTATCTAATATATTATTATGATTATGATGATATATAATTATATTACTATTATACAATTCTTTAATAATTATATTTCATATAGGACTTCATAGTACTTGAACGGCTATTCTTTTTAATATATGTATAAAGTCGGATAGTAACTGATTTTATTAATCTGAAAAGATTACACATTAACGTTTTAAAAGATATACAAAACATATTAACACACTGTTTACATAACGCAATTAAACAATACAAACCTGAAAAGATTAATTAAATTACATGTTGTAATCCAACTAATAAAGTTACACCAGGTAACTAATAATACAATAAGCTATTACCACCAGGTGATCTAATATAAATATGAAAGTTTCATAACCTCAATCAAGGCTAACTAAATATCCAGTACTTGTATTTTACACCCCCCTCCTTGAAATCATTTTTCCAGAAGGGAAAAGTGACAATTTGCTGCTGTGAAAGTAATTTGATTTTTTTTTCTTTTTTCCACATTCAACTTCATACATTGAACTTGATATCCTGTTGAGAATCCTAAATGGTCCAATTCTTACTTTATCCATTTTCTTTCTATTTAATTTGTTTCCATTCTCTATATACACTCTATCGCCAACTTTGAATTCGTAAACTCTTCTTGTTTTGTCTACTCTTCATTTATTAATTTCGAAATTTTTCATAGAATTTTCTTACCTGTCTCTCTCAAGATCATTTTCGTTGATCTGATTCTTAGTGAAGCGGGGATGTCAGGGGGAGGAATTGCTGCTCCTTGTTTGGCAAGCTGGTCTGCCCGTTCGTTTCCCACTACCCCTACGTGACTAGGTATCCACTGCAGAGTAAGCTCCCAGCCATTGACAATCATATTCGATATAGCTATCCGACAGGATCTTGTGGTCTCACAATCAGTTGGAGAGTGCTACTATGGCGACTGGCGAATCTACTACATAAATAAACATAATTATGCTATTGAGTATAATCTCAACGGTCAACAGTCTTTTTGCGACTCACGAGCCGCATATAATAAGGGCATATAAGGCATGTAAAAATATACTCAAATAAATGTTATAAATGACGAAATAATGGCATTACAAAAAGGCAAGTGAGTACAGAAGCTAGTTCTCAATAGTACTGCTTAGTTATCAAGCGATGATTGAAACAAGTGGGCATGAATTAAAATAAAGTTTGACATGAAAAGATTCATGTCGGACTCGGGTCGAATCGGAAAAAAATTGTTTCATTGTTTGGAAAACAATATTATACTATTATGTGTGACAAAGTAAAGAGTCAAATCTTTTACGAAGGATTTTGGATCGAGAGTATTGGATACGAATGGAATTCGATATTTAGTGCAGCACCAAAATACAACTCTGTAAGGACAAGTATGCGATATAGTGCTCATGCAAACGAGCTTCTTTTTATCAATTGGAATTTTGCAGAGACAACGTGAGTATTAAGATGCGTTATGAAGAAAAGTCAGATGATCTTATTCATTCTAACGGGTTACATAAACACCAGGACGTGAGGAATCGTTCCACTAAAGAGTAAATGGATGAAATGGGAAAGTTATTGATAATGGAAACGTATTTTTTTTTTTTTTTTACATAATGTTATTTTTTTATAACGAGTTATATCTACATCTCGAATTTGTGCAACGCGCCTTGAAATAATCTGTTAATAAAACCTACGGTAGCGTTCCTTTGAGGAACTTCTGGGAGGGTTCGGGTTCGGTAATGATAAGTAGGCATCTTATAGAAACTATGTAGATCCTGTATTAAGAAGTTCTATCAAGATTAAAGATTTGAAAGAAATTCTGCGCAGCCTCTCCCATTCAAAAAAGACTCAATGCAGGGAGTTCGCTTCTCCTTAAAAGTTCTTTAGATTTAAACTGAAAAGCGTGGGAGAGAGATGGCGAAGTTAAGATTGGTGATCATTGATTTGGCCACTCTTCAGTTCGTAGAAGAGAAGGCCGGTATGTCATCAGATGATTATGACATGGAATTAATGACGAGCAACTCTTTGAAGTTTTTGAGATGACTGGATGATCCCACAAAGTACTTTTTTCTATACTATAGTATCCATATATTAATAATATTCACATGGTATCTTGTACTGTTTTCGAGTACACAGGATATTGTGACCAATGTCGCTAAGGCGTTACCTTAGTAATAAAGATTTTACAACTTCCACCATTTATATTTATATTTGGCAGATAAATATTATTTGTAATGGTTTAATGAATCACACGAGGTGGAAAATGGTTCTAGCCGCGGGTTGGACACCACTGGTTTAAAGCATAGTTCTGCTGTTTCCTTTACTACCCAGTGAAAGTCCAGAAGATCCATTGATCTGTTTCATTTTTAAATATAGATATGGAAAGCCATCCTGGGATCATTAAAACTGAGGTAAAGTAATACTATATCATTATGTGATTGTTTAGCTAAAAAAATCCCTTTATATGAGAAAAGACATTACTTTTATTATATAACGACCAATGTTTATATAGTGACCCATGTTAAAAAATATATTTACACACAAAATGGGATCCTTTCGCTTAAAATGGGATATGAGTGCTTACATCTTGAGCACCAGCCATCTTCCCAACTACTCTGACATCTCCCTTTTTGTAGGTAAATACCCTGCGAGACTTTTGAGTAAATAGAGATGCCTGAAGAGATCTATTCGGTAACAGGTGTATTTTTAATATTTCATGCAATAAAGGCAATGCCACATATAACACTTCTAACGTTAAACAATATATACTTTTTATAATTATTTGTATTCTAGAGTCAAGAATTGAAATATTTTATATTTTTAATTTTTTAAATTATCTTTTAGAATACTCGAAGTAAATATTATCCTAATACCATTTCATTGTCACCGGACGTTTATGAAAACGGTTCCTTTATTACTGTATTCTATAAGAAAAGAGTTGGGGGGGGGGTAAACCGGCAAGTTAATGGGCGATCCAATATTCGATTCAATATTTCATTTCTTTTTCTCCCCTTCCCGCTATGATTTCCTTCCCTCTCATAATGAAATCTTTCGGGCTGGGATCTCGGAGCTCATAATTGAAGATTGATTTATGAACCTCGAGCACCTGATGTTTCGATTTCCTGTAAAATCCCTCAATTTCACGGTGAAAATAATATTGTCGATTTTGTCATTTATTCAGAGAGAAATCGTTTCTTTATTAAGGATTCATGATGGGCTATGACTTATCAAAGATACATAATAGAGTTTTTGTACAGTAGAAGTATTACCACGTCAATGTTATACGCTTATTTACAAAGACGTTATTTTATAAGAGAACTTTTGTTTTGTTTTAGAATCAACCCGTCCATAGGCCCGCTGGATACAACTTAATCATATCATGTGCAGACAATGGGTATGATATGCTACAACTGATGGACTAGTAAGATCATGTGCATCTTAGATTTTACTGAACAGTCCTTGAAACTATAGCCTATTTTTGTTAATATTAGTATTTTATACATCAAATCAGTTCTCAATATCTGGTTTGTTCTAAACCTCATTCAATCCCAAATATTTAACTTCGAATAATTTAACACTAAACAAAGGTACATCAACAAGATACCGACATGGCAGTAGTCAAGAGATCTTTCCTATATATTTATAATTAATATAACGTAATGTGATTTGTCAAACTGGCATTGATGCTACACAGGCCTTCAAAACTCCATCTCCCCTGAGTCATCCAACGGTAGTGACTTCATTCAGGATACAAGAATGAAGCAAACTTGATTCAGAGTTCCCTTCGCAATAGGTATATATTTTACATGAGCTTGACTATTCGAGCGCGATCTAGGACAAATCACTCTCCTATTCATGCAGTATCCAAGAAACAGTACATACTCTATTATGTACAGAACTTAAGATCCTTCGTGGGTTGATGTACTATGGTGATTTTTTGTCATGAAAATGTTAATAACGATGGGGGATTGGTTATTTGCTTGTTTACAATATTAATAAATTCAGATTAGGAGAACAACACCAAAACTGACATTATTAATAATAACCTTTTACTTTTTACTTTTACAGGTTTTTTCCCTCAATGGGTTGCCTGGTTAAGTCAGAGCGTCCCTCCACTTCCGCTGGCAGTGTCCGTACCATCGCAGCCTGTTCCTTCTATGTCTCTCCGGAACTCCTTCGGTCACGCCCAGTCTGTCTCTAATGTCTTCATTTCTGACTCTATCCAGGCGGGTGATCCTCAGGCATCTCCTCCAACAGTCCATCTCTACAGCTTGTAATCTGGAGGAGAGTCCCGGGTTAAGTGTCCAGGTCTCTGAGGCGTAGCTGAGGGAGGGCTCAACAATACTTCTGAAAATACGCCTTTTGTTGTCCGTTGAGATGACTGTGTTCCAAAGAACTGGGTGCAACATTCTAGTCACCTTTCTTGCCAGGCCAACTCTCCTCCTAACTTCGGGTTCCGACTTGCCGTTCCCATCTATTGCTGACCCTAAGTACTTGAAAGAGTCCACTCGCTTGCATATTTTCCCGCTAATATGAAGGTATGTGGCTTCTCTGCAGTTCACTGCCAGGTATTCGGTCTTATCAAAATTTATTCGTAGAACCCATAGGCTGTATTCTTTTTCCAGGGTCATCAGCGCTTTTTGCAGACCATCTCTGTTATATGTGACCACTGCCTGATCATCGGCAAAGAAAAGAGAGAAAAGCATATGTCCGTCTATGTCTATGCCCTTTCCTCTCCGACGTGCGCTCCACTCCTTCACTGCCTGTTGTACATAAATTTTAAACAGGGTTGGGGACTTACTGCATCCCTGCTTAAGACCTTTTAAGGCAGAAAAAGGCTCAGATAAGCGAGAGCTGAGCTTCAATCTGTACTCGTCTTCCCTGTACAGACATCTCACGGCATTTATTAAGGCATCGCTAATGCCCGCACTCTTAAGGAATTCCCACATCTTATGTCTTGGCACACTGTCATAAGCCTGTTCTAGGTCTTTGAAAGCTATATGAACAGCTCTTCCTTTCTCCATTCACTTTTCTATGAGGTGCCTTAGGACAAATATGCTGTCCGTACAGGACCTGGCTGCAGTGAAACCAAACTGTTCCTCTGGGGTGACAAAATCCTCTTCTAATTTTCGATTCAGAATTCTGCCCACTGTTCTTGATACCGAACTCTGGACACAAATACCTCAATAATTTCGGCATGCATTTCTTTCTCCTTTCTTATATATAGGTGTAAGAAATCCTGTCTTAAGGTCCTTTGGCAACTCTTGCCCTTGTAGCATCACATTTATAAGCTTGGTAAGGGCCTTTAATAATCCAGGTCCCCCTGTCTTTAACACCTCTACTGAAATACCTCCAGGTCCTGCTGCTTTTCCACATTTTGCATTTCTGAGTGCAGCAAGAACTTCATCTTTTTTTACAATAATGTTTCCTTGCCCATGATTCTCAGTTGGATATGAACCGGACCATTCTGGCCTTGTTTCAGTGAGCAGTTTCTCGAAATGGTCCACCCAGGTCTTCTCACCTATCAGAGGAATCACATTTCCCTTCCCTTGTGTCCTGAGCGCCTTCAGTACTCTCTATGACTCGCGTATCATATTGTAGCCCAGGGTATTATCAATCCTCCTGCAACAGGCTTCCCATGTTTGGTTCTTGCTTTCTGCGACAGTGCGCTATACCTGTGTGTTAAGGATTCGGTATTCTCTCCAATCTTCTTGGCTTCCGCTACAAAACTATTTATTGAAGATCCGTTTTTTTTTCCTACCATTTCTTTTATTTCCATGTTACACCATTCTTTTGGAGGGTTAGTTTCTATCTCCCCTAAGACTTCACTAGCTGCTTCATGAATACATTTCTTAATGTGCTCATAAAGTTCTACAGCATTACTCTCCAAATTATCGCTCATTTTGGCTTCCAGGTGGCGTTTGTAGAGATTGCTTATGCTTTTATCATTGAGCAGGTGAAGCTTATACTTACGTAGATCTAAGTGTGTGGATTTGGCTTGCTTCGATGCTTTCTTTTACACCTGCTTTCTTTTCCACAGTGCTATGCACTTGGCTTTAACAAAAAGTGGTCACTACCACATTCCATGCCGCGCATGACTCTTACATCGGCTACTGGTAGGAGGCTATGCTGCTTGGTGTTACAGTCATCCAATATGGAAGGTCTGAATCCCGGTTTACTCCATGTGAACTGATGATCCTTTCTGTGTTGGAAGAAAGTATTTTGTATTTTAAGGTCGAATTCCTCGCAGATATCCCGCAGCCTGAGGCCATTATCATTTATATCCTCCTCCCCACATGTACCCACTACCGTATTTCCTTTTGCTTCTTTTCCAAACTCGGGCATTCATATCACCAATCATAATCACTTGGTCTTTGTGCCTGATCTTCTCCAGATTGCCTCTGAGAGCATCCTCGAAACGGTCCTTCTCGGTGGCTAATTTATTGTTATCTGAGCTGTAGACTCCCAGAATTGAAACATTGTAGCCAAACATTTTTACATCCAATCCATTTTTATCATCCTTTCCGAGATCATTTCGTGAAATCTTACGCATCCTCTGTGTTTTCACCGGATCACAATGGAGACACCAGCCCTAGCACGCTCACCCTTATCCACTCCATTCCAAATGTGAACTAAATCCCCAATCCTTTCTTGACCTCTCCCTTTCACCTTTGTTTCTGTGACTTGACGATGTCGAGTTTTGACTTCTCTATTTCCGCGAACACCTCTACCTCTGCCTTTTTATTTGTGAGACTCTGCACATTCCAGGTTTCGATTTGTAATGTCCTTTTCCGTTTCCAAGTCCGTTTACCAATATTTCCGTCCGGCTTTTCTTTTCTCTGACTTATTTTAGCTGGTTAATTTTTTTTCACTGACAGGGTGCTGGCCTGATAGAAACCCCCAACCTGGAGGACCAGGGGTTTTCTGTCGGGGTCACCTTCCCTTAGACCGGCTGCCCTGACTTACGGGCCCTGTCTGCCCGGGCCTCCCCCGCTCTGCAGGGGAGGCTGCACTTATTTAGAGGCGGTGCATACTCGCCTCGTCACAGCGTCGTCATTGGGCTCCTGGAGTACTTGTGAGAGTGGCCGCGCCACCAGCCACTCTCCCCCACCCTGATAACCCTGCCGTTCGTGGTTCGGGGCTGCTTATTCAATATATTCACACCTGACCTGCCGAGCTGGCATGCCGTCCCGCTATCCACCACCCGTGGACCCGCTCGGTAGCTTGAACTTAGCCCTAATAATAACCTTCATTGAAAAATAACTTCCATATTTATTATCTTATAGTAACCTTCTCTACACCACTATCTTAATATAGGAATAATTGTTAAATTGTTAATTGATCTTTTTTTTTTAAATTCTTTTTACTTTATCTAAAAATTATTTATAATTATCTAAAAAAATATTAATAGCTGAAACAAGACCACAAGACAATTGTCTCAAAGCTGTTTTAATTTTTTGTAAAAAATAAAATTAGTTTCAATGTTACCAAAACAATATTTTTTATCAGCTTGATAAAAAAGAGGAATTAATGATCAAAAATCTTATACATAAAAAAAATAAATACGTTTTACTTTAAAACATTAAACATAGAAACAATTTTTTTTTTATTAGTAAATTGCCTCCAGTACTACAAATACATTATTTTCCCTGAATATGAATTGTGAATGAACATGAATATGAATGAAAGGTTATTTTCCAAGAATACTATAAATATCAATATATATATATCAATATTTATACTTTAATTTGATTTTCTTTATTCTTATTTTGTACATTTAGTCCAAGATTTCATAAAGTAAATATTTCACATTTATTTAACGTACAAATTTTAAATGTAAATATGAAATTTATGGAATTATTTTCAGAATCACCTATTAACCTTGAAATAATTTGTTAAATTTAATGTTAAAAAAGGTAAAAATAAAAAAAAAATACTTTTAGCTAATTTAAAATAAAAAGGTAAAAAGCTGTAAATAGGAAAATGTTGAATAATTAATCATTGTTGATTACAAGAATATTTAAAATTTGAAAGGCCGATGAATATGTAATAATGATAATGGCCCCAGTAATAATTTACATAACTGCTCGAATAAAAACTTTCTAGAAAAAGCTTACTTAAAATTACATCGCTCTGAGTTATTGCTGAAATTTCGCTATTCAGGCCAATAAAAAAAAAATAATAAGCTTTATGAAGTCATAAGTGCAAGGAGAAAAGAACCTATAAAATATTGCTTGTCCCATAACTATCATTAACGAAAATCGTATTATCTCTTTTTTTATATTTAAAACTGGACCACTACTCGGTTTGAAAAATGAAATATACAACATCGAAATAATTCAGAATATCCGTTTAGTCAACACAAAGTAATGCACATTATAAGTCGGGCTCTGATTTATATGATATAAAAATTGCAAAATACATAAATATATATGTGGTTATTTTTTGAATAATATGTAAGAAAAAAAGGGAGAATATTTAAAATCAAAATCAGCGAAAAGTGCTTTATTTTTTATCTAATTTTTTTAGAAGTATGCATATTTATTAGAACTGGAATTCTTATGGACAGAAAATTTTGTTGTTTGGAACAACGTACAATTTTAAATTACACTGTTCTACAAACCTTCACTTTTTGTGTGGCTTTTAATTGAATACTATATGTTTATACTGCTTTGAGGTTACTGAATGCGAAAGCACGAATACATTTTTTTAATTAGCTCTTATTTTGAAAATATACCTAATATACAAAATTTGACTTTTAGTGGAAGTTAAAGTACAAAACAATTTATTAAAAAATATATATTTATTTATTTATTTTTTTACATAAAATTGGGAATTTTGGAATATTAACAAAGCATTTAAAACTGTTTAATTATATTTTCTCCTCTTTTTCGTTTGTCTATTTTAATTGCTTTCAGGGGTATCTCTTCTCAAATTCCAGCAGTAGTCCGTTAATATTGACGGCTTCCATCGACCCTGGTATCTCTTTTCCTTTGTCGATATATGTTGGTGAAATCGTTTACCATGTTCGTCATAACACCGCAGTTAAAAGGAAACAAATCAAGATGAGGTTTGTTACAAACGATATCGTCACCCGAAAATATAAATACCCACGATTTATCTTGGTTTTTAATTTTAATTCCAAAATAATGGATTAAGCTGTTTCTAAACGTTGATATATTGAGCATCTTTTGTTAATATGGGTCACCTTACCACAAATGTACCAACAATTTTCTTCACTATTTATATGATAATGAAAACTGTAGATTTTCCACTAAAAATGTCAACAAAAAAAAACGATGAAAATTTCACGTTTTAACTGGTAAACAAAACACAGTCAGCGTTAGACGCAACAAAAAAATAAGAAATGATAAAATTTCCTCGGGTAATCCTTAAAGATTTGGAATTATCAACATTAATGTGATTTATCGCGCTACCCGCTATTATGTTAAATATGGCACTAATGAACAATAAGAGCTAACTATGAATTTTAACTTATATATTTATCTTCAGCGAGTAAAATACTATCAATACATTATATTTTCATGTAAAAGGCAAATTTGACGTAAACCAGTTTTATTATATAAAAAAGACCATCGTTTGGGTCTTAAAATCGCTTTGTAACTGATTTAGCATATCCAGACTCTCCTGTAGAATTTCGCCATTAGCATCATTGCTTTCCAGCCTGGATTTTATATCAGCACATTTAGAAATTTCTTCTTCTTTGTGGTTCCAACTTCCCTAGATGCTTCTTCTAGCTTCTGTATACCGTTTACAACGGTAGCAACGCTCTAGGATAGTGGCATGCTTTGGGTTTCGAGCTTTGTTATCTAGTGAATTAAAAAACACGCATTTGAGGCTATATAATCCAAGTTGTTTTTCAAGCTGGGTTTCTTCATCACGTATTTATCTTTTTCTATTGGTGCAGACGAGTCCGAATCTAGTTTGGTGAACGTCTTCAACTTTTAAAGTCCTTGCAGTAATATTCGGCTGCCTCTTACCAAGTGCCCCACCTTGTAACTACTGGCTGAGCAGGAAAAACTAAGTCTGGAAAAAGCTCCTTGAAAATGTTGACTCTATTTGGGGCTTTTAATTTTTTTTTTTACATTTGGTATTAAAAGGTTAAAATCAAAAAAGTTGAGCCTGAAAATTTCTTCAACTCGGTGAAATGAGTGTGCTAGGCATGTGAGTTGTATTATTCTCGGATAAAACACCTACAAAGCAGCCCCCCATTTCACCATATATGGAGCAGCCTCTTATAAAAATAGCAGACATTTTTTGTGTAAAACAACATTTGGCCAAACAAGACAAATCCAGTTGTTAAAAAAAAAACGTACAATAATAGCGTGGTTGCATTTTTCTAAGAGTTCACAAATTAAAAGAAACTGTGGTGGAGGTGTATCGGGACAATTATTAAATTGGTAATGTATCTCCCACCAACATGTAGTGGTTTCGTCGATCGTTAACCATATTACGGCTGAATCACTTTTAAATGTCTCATCGGAAAACTCTTTGAGGAATTTGAAAACTAGGTTCCTTCTTTTTGAAGGTGCCTTCGGCATTTTTTAAGTTTGTTTTTTCTCAGCGGTTGGGGTAATACTGAGCGAGAGCGACTGATTGAGATTCAGATAGAATACGAAGGACTAAGGGGAACATGGAGTGAGGGATTCTGAGAAATTAGGCAAGTAAACAATTCCTAACATTTTATTGGGGGTACCTATTCTACTGTGATTTCAAGTAAATCAGACCGTTCTGTTTTGAAGGGGGGACAGCTGCTAGCACGACACCGAATACTTGGAAACGACTGTCTGGCTTACTTGTCATTTTGTGCGTCTTGGAACTTAATTTACTCAACATCCATCCGCAAATTCGTGATTGTTGCGAAATATGTGAAATATGTGTTTATAGTGAAATATCTAAATATATGCGAAATAAAAATGGAAATTTCGCTAAAACCGAATCGTTATAATCTTCGTATCATTCTTATAATTGTCAAAGGTTCAGCTCTCATTCAAATTTTTAGTGTTATTACAACATTGGCATGATTGAAAATTGTTAGTTATGGCGTCCTTCGGATCGGATGTAAAATGGTGGCCCCGAAGTTGGTGGATTTAAGGGACTCGTTAAAGATCCCTATCATAATTATACCAAGAAAGGCGAAATTTGGGGACCCGCACTGTAAAATCATCCGAATAGCCTCATCCATAGCCGAAAATACGTTAAACGAAACAAACAAACAAGTTTACACGATTATCATTATATTGGTTACATTATTTAATTATTACTATTATAACTAGTTTATGGAAGGGGGAAGATTAGTGGGTAGATTATTGAGTTGTATCCCAGAAGGTTGAGGGTCATATACGACTGTGGCAGATAAGTAATTTAATCTGTTAACAGCTGTTGGTTGTTTGCTAAGTAAAAAAAAAAAAAAGTGGTTTTCGACGAAACGTTATATTCGTAGTAGTTAATTGTGTTTTAAATAAGGCCACTGTATGACAAATTCACATTTATCTTTTAAACTTATTTTAAATAGGCAGTCATGAGGAAAACTCAAGACCTTTGAATAACTGTGCTCTTTTTAGAATTCCTAAATCAGTTATAGTTTGAATTATTTATATTTCCAATTGTAAATTTTAATTGTTAACATTAGTCTGTTTTAACATCCTTGATCATTGATCCTCCGAACAATAATTATACACATTTTTAAATAGTTTATTTATTAATCATATCATATAATAGTCCAGCACAATGGTATCAAAAAGGGGTGTTTGAATGCAAAAGGTGGGGTAGTAGCGATTTTTTAGTATGTTGTTAGGCCTGGGGCTCTAATGAAAAATCCAAGGTTCTGACCTCAAGGCGCATGCTCTTGAGCCTCCATCTTGGATTTTAGGTACAATGAATAATGATAATAACTCAAAAACGGTGGTTTTTACGACAAGAGATGTTTATACAAAGTTACAGAGGACACAATTTCCTATATTTTTTGTAGACAAATATTTTTTGTAGCTCACATATGCTAGGAGTTACAGCTCCGTGAAGTTGCACTATTTAAAAAAAATGCGGAAACTTCAATTTGGTTGAGTTTTATTTTGTTATTCTTATTGTACAGGGTGACTGGTAATTAGTGGCGGAGCCGTTAAAGGTTGATAGTATGAGCAATTCCAGTCTATATTACTAAGGGACGTACCGTCCTAAAATTAACCCTTTCCAAGATATTCTTACTTAAAGAATTTTACAAAAAAAATAATATTTAAAATCTTAAAATAGCTATTAATCCTAAAAATTGGTCTTTCTGGCCCATTTTTTTTTTAAACAAAGGTATTCTAAACAAGGAATATTAATAGTAAAATCTTCGTAATTATCGATATCTTACACCAAAATCGATACACAAAAACATTAAATGAAAATAAAATACGTTTACTGTCTCCAAAACGTCGATTTACTCAAAGCCCCCCTAAAAGTCATCTAAGTTTCATTACCTTTCAAATGAGGCATTCAAATCAAAAATCGGTTAAGAAACCACGAAGATATGATGAATGGAAAATTGAAAACCGTATTTTTCTTTTCATTTAATATTTGTATCTATCGATTTTCACGTCAGATATCGACAATTACGAAGATTTGACTATTAATATTCTATATTCAGAATATATTTGTCGCAAAACCAAAAAAAATGGGCCAGAAAGACCAATTTTTAGGTTTTATAGCTATTTTAAGATTTTAAATAGGATTTTTATTAATTAATTCACTCAATGAAAACTATTTCCAGTCATTTTTGCCATATAACTTTATTATGTGGATACGTTTTTGAGTTATCATCCAAAAACCAAATTTTTGTATTTAAAATCCAAGATGGCGGATCGAGCGCATGCGCCTCGAGGTCGAAAACTCGGATTTTTTATTAGTGCCACAAGCCTAACAACATACTAAAAAATCGCTACTACCCCACCTTTTGGATTCAAAAAACCCCCACCTACTGGACTATAATGGGCTACCAATAATTAGTATATCGTTATATTATGTATAAATTTCTTTACCATTACCATCGTTAAGATCAACAATATACACTTAGATCTTTTGTATTTTCAATCATTTCATTATACAAAACATTTAACTATGAAAAATAAAATCTGTCAGGAAATTTTCGACTACTTATTGATGTTTTAAGTTATTATTAGTATCAATTGCACAACTATTAAACGAATTTTTTGGTAATTATAATTATTCTTATATTAATGAAATTCTAACCTTTAAACTAAAGTCGATTAAAGGAAATTGTACAACTTATACAAAGGCGTCGCCATTTAGTTGCTGACGCGAAGCCTCATTTTTTTTCACCTATCAAAACCTGCTAAACGCGGTTAAAGAAAATCACACCTCAATAAGCTGATTTCGGTTTTCTGAAAACTAAAGTTAATTTTGAAAATCAATATAAAATATAAGCCATTTGTCTTAGAAAATGAGTCATTTTATCCAAAAATCACAGAATGAAACATTTAATATTGATAACAATCTTATCCTTCGTTCCACGCAGGCGTTATTGACGACACTACCTGCAAGACCTCCATGTTGTGCGGGTTGGTAACCGAGATATTTCCACAAAACAAAGGCATCTCGTGTAGATCAGACATCTGAGTCAAACCTGGTGACGGTCTAGTTTATATTCGACAAACATTTACAATAATTATCATACCATAAATAGAAAAAAAATTAATGTAGGAACCTCGAAGTAAGGAAAGAAGCTTCTGAATGTGGTATACTTCTTTTTTCGGTTTTTTTTACAACTTAAGGAGTCATATTCCCAATACCCAAAAGCCACTGCTCTCTGTCCATCCAATCCCCCTCAGGGAACCCTCTGGCTGCCATGCATTCCTCTACATTCTCTATCGATTTTTTCTTTGGTCTTCCACGCTTTCTTCTTTCAGGTCTTTTTTCGTCTATCCTCATTAAGTGGCCATACCACTTTAACCTTTTAGTTCCGATCTGGTAAAGGATGTTCTTTTGACATCCGACCTTATCTCTGATTGCTGCATTTGTGACCTGCTTGGTTCTCGATATACCACAGCTTCTTCTCCAGAAATCCATTTCCATGGAAAGCAACCTATTCTCCTTCTTTTTCGTGAGTGTCCAAACCTCTGACCCGTAAGGGCTACGCTCTCTACGAAGGAATTGTAGATCTTATTTTTAGTTTCCAATCTTATTTCCTTACTCCATAGGGTGGAATTTATCGAACTTATTATTTTTCCCCCCTTTTTTACTTTATGTTCGATGTCACCCTCGCTACCTCCTCCAGAAAAGAGCCATTATCCGAGGTACTTTAACTGTTTGGAAGCAATGAGCGTCCAGTCATCGATTTCAAGTGGTAAATTTGGAACGTTGAAAAGGATATACTCTGTTTTATTTTTAATGATTTTCAGCCCCCATCTGGAATATGTGTCCAGCAACTTCCTCATAATATAGCTCACGTCATCCGGATCCGATTCGATTATTACTTGATCATCGGCATACTGCTAATTTTAGATGACATCATCCCCAATTTGAGCACCCATGCGGTATAAATACAGGAGAAAATTAAATTTTACTCTTAATTTGAGTGGGTTGAAGTATCATTTTCATTAATTATAATGGAATTCGCATTGGAGAAAATTAGTCCATAGAAGAGCATTGAATTTCCTTGTTGGGAAATTCTCATTTATATATAACATTTCTCTCAAAATTAATCTTTATTTAAAATAGCCATCTGCTTCATCAGGACAACGAGGTAAAAACACTTAACCCTCAAGTACTGAGGGATGGTCACAGGGCCTTTTGGTAACCATTTCCTGAAATTTACCGAATGACTCAGAAGCCTCTTATCCTGCTAGTACCTTAATGGATGTGAAAATGGAAGGTTAGTTCAAAAGTTTGTTTACAAAATATAAGCAAGACCTGGTCTCATGGACCATATGTCAGTACTTATGCGATTTCTTTGATTTGTTCAGGGTAAGCTTCCATTTAATGTTTTATATTTATAAGTTAATATTAATCAGTGATACTTTTAAATTTATAAATGTTTTCAAAATAATAACTGCTTTTCTTATTATTTATGAATGTATACATTATTTTATTTTATTTTTTAATTCTATTACAATTATGGAATTCCAATCATGCAAATCAAAAATAGTTATTAGGTCTGATGACCCGATGTTTTCTGACAAAATACGCCTCTTGTATTTAGAGAAACCTGGCATGATCAAATCAGATTGTCGATATGAGCACTAATAACAATTCAATATCTTTTCTTGACTGGTGAAGAACAAAACATGTTATTAGTGCTCATATCGACAATCTGATTTGATCATGTCAGGTTTCTCTAAATACAAGAGGCGTATTTTGTCAGAAAACATCGAGTCATCAGACCTAATAACTATTTTTGATTTGCATGATTGGAATTCCATAATTGTAATAGAACTAAAAAATAAAATAAAAAGAAAGAAGTACTTTATATAGTAAACTAGGTCAGCAGTTAGCCATATTTGAAGCCTAGAATGGAAAACCTTTAGGTTTTGAGAACTATTCGGACAAGAATTTATGCCGATTTATTAGGCATAAAAGAAATCACTCCTTTTGTTGAGAAAGCATTGTTACATATGCCCACCAGAGAAATGAGGAAAACATCTTTCCTTTGTGACATATGCAAAAAACCAATGTGCTTAGAATGCTTCAGGGACCTGTGAGTCAATTGCTTCAAATATTAATAATTTTAATTTTGAAGTATTTTTATTTTCATTAATAGGTTTTTCATTGTCTTAACTCAAAATTAAATATAGTGTAATTAATTTGTTATAAATATGTACAAGTTTTAAAATATGTAGCTTTTGATTTTCGCTATTACCTTCATTGATCTTTTTTGTTATTTTTTACTGAAAAATGAAAAAAATATCATATATTCGTTGATTGTGGGAAATATAAAAAGATTCATATAAGTGATAACAAGCCGTGGAATGTTTAAATATTTTATTTTTATCTATTAATGAATTTTTAAAAGAGGTGGTCCTTGGGACCAGGTGTCAATACTAGCGTAAGGAAAAACTATATCAGTAATTGGGGGTTAAAATAGCCATGTGCATCATCAAGAAAATGAGGTTAAACTTTTTATAAAAAACTACATAGGGCATTGTTTAACTACAGATAAATATTATAAGGCACCTTTTCCAACATATCATAGTATACCTATGTACCAGATCAATTGGCTTAAAGGGCACAATATATTTTAATTCGCGCACAGTAACGCGAAGACACAAGTTTACACTCCAATAAAACTCGCTAAAAGCTGTTAAAGAAGTGTTCACTAAAAAAAAAAGTGACACCAGACTAGGCAATGTTAGAAAAGGAGATTGGATAAGTTGTAGTAGAGAGTGTGCGATCGATTCCAGTCGAATTCGGACCACGAACTGGTGTGATTAGCGTTTCCCGGACCCCGGACGGCAGACCCTCCCGGACCACAAGAGAAGGGAAGGCGCTGACTCATTAATAAACATTTAATCCGCAACAATTTCCACTCCCTTCTCCTCCACGACCCCCTTGATCGCCTCATTAGTACGCCAAATTTCACAGCCTCCTTAATGAATATCACTCCCTCCGTTTTCTTCTTCCTAAACCGATCTGGGTCGACCGGAGTTATACGGTTCGTCTGACCTGTTTTCAGACCGCAAGGAAATGCGTTTCTAAATTTTCCCTCTTAAAGACTATCGGAGTTTAATTTCCTACCAGCACCGAACCGGAAAATTATCATTTTTACTGCTGGTATACATAAACCGGTGATAAAACTCTTTCTCCCCATTAAGGGACCCCATGTTTAATTACCCGTCTACAGCGTAGAAGGAGGCTAATTTTAGTACACTAATAGATATGCTGCTAATCACACTTAACGTTTTGAGTTTAAATTAAGCTCAAAATAGTACAATGAAATGCCACCCTCAGATCATTACAAATGAAATACAGTGATACTATGTATTTATCAATATATATGCCTTTTTCTCCAAAGGCATAAGTGAGTAATTGATTGGGAGCTGTTTTATGAAATAAACATCCTTTTAAATTGGGTAAAATAATCATATGTTTGTTATACATCTGAAAATTCCTACATGGGATCACCTGGCATCTCGACGCAGCCGTCCTGCCGATCAATGTGCCATTTTTCTTTTTCAGGTACTGACCATAAGAGAACCGAAAAGGGTGTACTGTACCTGTTCAGTAACCCTTTACAAGTTCATTCTAATATGTATAGAGTAATAACAGTGTCACGTATAATAGTCATTACCGATGTTAAAATGAGGGATCATTTGTTATTCAGGTATATTTTTAATATAGGTTAATTCAGAGTGGGAGAAAAAATAACCACTAAAAAAATAATTAAAAAAAAAATTACTTCAATGTATATTACTTTCTTGTAAGGACACGTATATTTTACCTCTTAAGGACTATTGCAGTTTAATTTTCTAACAGAACCAAAGCGGAAGAAGATGCTGAAAATAATAAAAAAACTAACACTACTTCCCTCTAAGTTTAGTAGTGAATATTAAAAAAATATATTTCATCATATCAAATTTACTATCGATGATCTTTTTCTTATTTTATTTTTTGTAAATTCCTGACCTCAAATTACTGATTGGAATAACTAAAAACGTTAAAATAACAATTAAATCAATAAAAATGGGTAGTGCCTCTACATGTCCTTTCATGATTTATTTATTCATACAGCATTTGTACTAGATGTTTATATTACAGTTGTACAATTCAATAAAATAATAAAAAAAAATCAATAAAAAAGTTCACTTACATAGATTTATAGTTTTATTATTTAATAACGTTATGAAACCTCGTATAAATGGAATTCTGGTATATAAACGCGAGGAGCTTTTCCGTGAAGAGGAACTATAAAAGACCTAGCTAGTCTTCCATCTCCGCTGGTGGTAAGATTGACGAATACTCTATTAACGATTCTAAAAGGTGAGTCTTGACATCAGAAAATGTGTAGTAATACATAACAATAAGATTAGGGCTGAAGCATAGAGATGAACTATCGCCAAAGTTCTTCAATATAAACTTTAGAATGTATTAAGACGAAAATCAAGACAAAATGCAATCACGAATACAATTTTAAAATAACGAATACAATTCTTGAAAGTAATAAACACGCCGTATGAGAGATACGCTACAGTCTGGAAAGAGTAGCAGAACATTTTAATATATTAAAAAAAAATAAGAGGATAAAACCGAATAGGTAAAAAATACGGTACCATATAAGCAGTTAAGATATAAGAAGTTCTGAAATAAGACTACAAAGCTATTAAGGTTTTTTTTTTGTGTGTGTGTGTGTGTGTGTTTGTGTGTGTATTCCCTTTTTTCGTTTGACTGTACTGTAAAGGTCTAAACAAGTCTAGAACTAAGTCCGCGCGTATGCTTTTCTTTACACCTCGCCTTAGTTCCAATAGTAATTATTATTGACTATTCATTGTTAGGTTGAGAAGTCCTGGGGAATTGATTCGAGCTACATACTAAGCCCTTAACGCAAGGAGGTTAATCAGGCATGTATCGAGTTGCATCATAAGCTATTAACAGATTTTCTCCAGACGGATCCCATTTTGCTCCGAATATCGTCTAGTGAATTTTATTTTCAAAGCACATCCGATCTCCTTAATAGCTTTGTAGTCTTATTTCAGAACTTCTTATATCTTAACTGCTTATATGGTACCGTATTTTTTACCTATTCGGTTTTATCCTCTTATTTTTTTTTTAATATATTAAAATGTTCTGCTACTCTTTCCAGACTGTAGCGTATCTCTCATACGGCGTGTTTATTACTTTCAAGAATTGTATTCGTTATTTTAAAATTGTATTCGTGATTGCATTTTGTCTTGATTTTCGTCTTAATACATTCTAAAGTTTATATTGAAGAACATTGGCGATAGTTCATCTCTATGCTTCAGCCCTAATCTTATTGTTATGTATTACTACACATTTTCTGATGTCAAGACTCACCTTTTAGAATCGTTAATAGAGTATTCGTCAATCTTACCACCAGCGGAGATGGAAGACTAGCTAGGTCTTTTATAGTTCCTCTTCACGGAAAAGCTCCTCGCGTTTATATACCAGAATTCCATTTATACGAGGTTTCATAACGTTATTAAATAATAAAACTATAAATCTATGTAAGTGAACTTTTTTATTGATTTTTTTTAAGATATTGTAGGAAAGTGAGGGAGATAATCAGTCTGACCGTCGGGGAGTTTGAAATTTTATCAAAGCCGTCTGTTAGATATCTCGGAGTTCAGATTGACGCCAGACTCCGTTTTGATGAACACTTGCACCAAGTTAGCACCAGAGCAGCGCAAGTGATTAACAAATTGGCCAGAATTATGCCGAATATCGGTGGACCAAGGGAAAATCGAAGGAAGCTTCTAGCTACTGTAGGCAACTCAATACTTTTGTACGCAGCACCGATCTGGACGGAAGCCTGCCAAGTGCAGTCTTATGCTCGTAAGGTTGCCAGTGTGTATCGAAGAAGTGCCCTGCGTGTAGCTCGAGCTTTTCGCACTGTTTCCTATGATGCTGTGTGCGTAATAGCAGATATGCCTCCGATAGATCTTTTGGCAGATGAACGCAGTCGGATTTTTCGAAGGAAACGAGAAGAGCCGAATGCGCACTGGGTAACGTTGGCTAAAGATGAAAGAAGCCATACCCTTGAAAGATGGCAGAGACGCTGGAATGCCTCACCTTCTGGAAGATGGACACACCGTCTGATACCCGATATATCAAAATGGATATCCCGCAAACATGGAGAGGTAGATTATTATCTCACCCAACTGCTCACAGGGCATGGTTGCTTTAGGGCCTACTTGGCTCGCTTCGGAATAGAAGACCGAAAATCTTGTCCTACTTGTGATTCCGTGGAGGAAACAGTGGAACATTCGTTCTTCTGTTGTCCAGGTTTTTCTCAAGAAAAGGAAGAGCTTGACATAAAATTCGGAAAGAAGTCATCGCCGGAAAATATTGTCACTTTGATGATGGCTAGGCAGGAGCATTGGAGTGATGCAGCAGACTATGCAGCGCAAATCGGAAGAAGGCTCAGAATACAGGAGCGAGAAAGGAGAGGCCAAGTTCTGGCTAATCCGACATAAGTTGTCCAAAGAAGAAATAGGCACATAGCCCTTCTGCCACCCCACGAAGTAATGCTTGACGGCTGTTCCGTGGGATGGTAAAAGGAGAATTGGGAGGTGGTTTTTTAGTGAGTAGAAATCTCACACTGTTGTGTTATTACACTTCGTCTTATGAAAGATTTTTCCCCTACCCAGAAAAAGAAAAAAAAAAAAAAAAAAAAAAAAAAAACACACACACACACACACACATATATATATATATAAACGAGAAGAGCCGAATGCGCACTGGGTAACGTTGGCTAAAGATGAAAGAAGCCATACCCTTGAAAGATGGCAGAGACGCTGGAATGCCTCACCTTCTGGAAGATGGACACACCGTCTGATACCCGATATATCATAATGGATATCCCGCAAACATGGAGAGGTAGATTATTATCTCACCCAACTGCTCACAGGGCATGTTTGCTTTAGGGCCTACTTGGCTCGCTTCGGAATAGAAGACCGAAAATCTTATCCTACTTGTGATCCCGTGGAGGAAACAGTGGAACATTCGTTCTTCTGTTGTCCAGGTTTTTCTCAAGAAAAAGAAGAGCTTGACATAAAATTCGGAAAGAAGTCATCGGCGGAAAATATTGTCACTTTGATGATGGCTAGGCAGGAGCATTGGAGTGCTGCAGCAGACTATGCAGCGCAAATCGGAAGAAGGCTCAGAATACAGGAGCGAGAAAGGAGAGGCCAAGCTCTGGCTAATCCGACATAAGTTGTCCAAAGAAGAAATAGGCACATAGCCCTTCTGCCACCCCACGAAGTAATGCTTGACGGCTGTACCGTGGGATGGTAAAAGGAGAATTGGGAGGTGGTTTTTTAGTGAGTAGGAATCTCACACTATTGTGTTATTACACTTCGTCTTATGAAAGATTTTTCCCCTACCCAGAAAAAAACAAAACAAAAAAAACAAAAACATATATATATATATATATTCTGGCTAGGGCTATATACCATGAAAATCTTCATACTAAAATGTCAGCATATTAAAGATATACTAGTGGAGACATATATATCCCAAAAAGGGTCACCCAACCTTATGTTGCTGTGGGTCATTGCTCCTCAACCTGAACCTATGGGGGAGATCACCAGCGTTCCTCCGACGTACGCTCCAGTTCAAGGACAGTGATAAATCGGCCTAGATCCATGGATTACGGCTGTTTTGAGTCGCAATCGCAGGAGGAAGCTTTAGTATTGTTCGAATCAGACCGTCCATGTTCCAAACCTCGGGGCTGCTGCTTGACATCTATTCCCGATAGATGTACACGAGATAAGGTTACCATACCTAAGTCCGATAGTTGTGATCCATAACTTAAATTAAAATACATCATGCATAAGAAGTAAACTGCTATGTTAAAGTGAAATTTAGCCAGTGCGTTAACTCCTCCATATATATATAAGGAAAAAAAAATATATATATCATATTAAATTCTACTCGTATTATTATTTAGAATATTTCTTGTATATATCCATAATTTACAGTGCAAATTTCATAGCAAAGGTGTATCAGAAACCCTGAATGCTAAAGGATCTCTTAACTGAAGCCGACGGTTATGAATAAAACAATGGTCCCTCTGGCAGCCTCCTCTTGAGAGAAAAAAATCACGTTCATAGAAATTCGTATCCATACAAATGTCCACCAGAATATTACGGCACTTTTCTTTTGAATTCTGAAAAGAATTGTGAATTGTGCCGCTGTGAAAATGAATCTGTTACCCTCAAAATGGGAGGTTGAATCCAGGTTTTACGTCAGCCAGTTATTACATTTCGTATTCAAATCAATTTTTTTTTCTCACTCTTCTTGAACCGTCGTCTCGAATCCAAAACCGAATTTTAAATTTTCCATCATAAAAAAAAATACTGATGAATATGTTAATGTTCTAGGAATAAGAAGAGACATTAAATTTGTGGGTAATAAGTATAATTGCCTATATTTCGATTTTAGAAAAGATGAACATCAAACAAATTTTGAAAAAAAATATTAAAAGTTTACAAGTTTCTTTATTGGAGCAAATATATTTCCTCTATTTTACTTAATTCATTAAGTCATTATGAAACAACTGTCTGGGATCTAGAGACTGTTAGTTGGAGGAAAAACCTGACAGTTATCACCACACTGCACTAACGCAGGCTTAGAAACAGTACAGTGCCTTTCATGGACTGAACCCAATACCCTTCATTGGTTGTAGTCGTACAGTTTTTTCTTTAAATCTCCAAAATGCAATAATCACAACAATAATCCATAACTTGAATTAATATACATCATGCATAAGAAGTAAAATAGCGCGTAATACAGACGTAAAATAAATTAAAAAATAAATAAACCAAATGGACCTTAGAACTTTCCATTAAAACATGTAATGTCGATCTTGTTGGGGGTGTAATATCACGGTACAATTAAAATTTATCACCAATAATTGTTTAAAACTTGTAAAAATTAACCAAACTCTCTGAAGAGGTAAAGAACTTTGTTTATCCAATTGAAATTTGACAAACATCCCCTGAAACAATTTATTAATCTGTTCTCTCCTAACCTGGGAAGCGAAACCTAAATTATAAAAATATTCCTGCTTACTACTAAATTGTAAAAATTAACCGAACTGTCCTAATATATAAAGGATTTCAGTTATCCAATTAAAGCTTGATAAATATTAGCTGCGGAAACAGTTCATTAATCCAATCTCTCTCTCTCTCCTAACTCTCGAAGCGAAATGAAGAACTGTGTAGGTTTTAATCGTAATGCGTAACTTTTATAATAGTATTAGGGAGAAATAATACATTTCTATTATCTTCGAGCATTCTATTTGAAGAATAGAAGAGTGGCTTCTACTTTAAGAAGAGAGCCAAGACAAAGGCGGAGCCTGTTCATTCCCTCCACACCATTAGAGACTCCTGAATCAGAAGACCACCCGGATTACCGGGCCGCCATTTGTCTTCTTGGCCTAGGAGACGGTAATTCCTGGCCAGGGTTTGACAATCGGATTGAACCTGTTGTGATTGGGGAAGCAATGTACTGACACTCCTATCTGTAGCCAGCTAACTCCCATTGATTAATGCCCTTCTCTGGAGGAAGTACTTCGGCCAATAGAGGGATCGCTGCTACTAGTCTCGGGATTTATGTAGATCTGTCAATTTGTATTAATATAATGGTAGTATTGTATCACCCAGAATATTTAAGGCTACGGATTATCTATTTGTAACTAATTTTTGGAATTAAGTATGACCTTTTGAAAAATTTATGTAGAGAAGGGAGACAGTTCCGCAGGCTGTCGCCTCGATTTAAGTCACTACACGGTAATAATTTCATCGACAAACATTTCGAAGTATAAATGATGATATGTGCTTGTTGAAATCTTTATTTATTGATAAAAGGGTTAAGGGAAATACACATTTTCAGTAATTACCTTCTTTTTGCCATACTAAAACTCAGTATTATTTTCATTTTCGAGAATATTAAAAAGGAAACGAATGGAAAGTAAAAACGTGATGTGACATGATTCGAAGCAACAACTTCGACTAATAAATATGAGGTGGAGTAAATAGGGAATATATGAACCCAAAAGTTCGAACCGCCCGGTTTCGGTATTCCTCAATCAACCCCCACCCCTCTAATATACGAGACTCGTCAGTCTAATGGTGTAAACATACAATTCCTGTGAGTAAGAGTGACGACTCTGCCCCTGTCTACTGTATCAGGAATCACATTGTGTTTTTCCGAGACGTCAAATATGCGCCCCGAAGTTTGGTCCATGGATAGATAAGGCAGCGTGAGTTTAAGCCCCCTTCTCCATCGTTTTTGGGCTCCTGCAAGAAAATATGTTTGCAAGATGAAAACTCAGTTAGCCAACTAAGATTCATTATAAACTATTTATTGATTTATTATTTGTATCACCATCAAAGAAGTGCAAAGTACTATTAAATAGGAAATCACCACCAAGAAAGCGCCCGGATATGATCTCATCACAGGAGAAATATTAAAATCTCTTCCACGAAAGGCGATAATTAAAATAACAACAATAATAAATGCGGCATTCCGACTTAGCTACGTTCCGCAGATGTGCAAGGTTGCAGAAGTAATAATGATTCAAAAACCAGAATCTCGTACCGCCTCATATCGTTATTACCAGTAATGTCAAAACTCTTCGAGAAGTTACTCCTCAAAAGATTAATGCCCCTCATCGAAGAAAGAAAATTAATACCTGATCATCAGTTCGGCTTTCGGCAGAGACATTCAACAATTGATCAAGTCCATAGAATCACTTATCAAATTGAGAAAGCACTGGAAGAAGGAAAAGTCTGTTCAGATGTGTTTCGCAGGCATTTGACAATGTTTGGCATCAAGGGGTACTAGAAAAGCTAAATAAAATTCTTCCCGGATAATATGTTCTTATATTAAAGTCTTACTTGTCTGATAGGTACTTCGGGATAAGAAAAGAAGATGCATACTCTGGGCTCTATGAAATAAGTGCCGGTGTTCCGCAGGGTAGTGTACTAGCCCCCTTACTCTGTCTGCTCTATACCGCCGATATCCCAGAAGTTGAAGAAGGCGCCATGGCCACCGTCGCCGATGATACAGCTGTTCTTTCCATCGGAAATGACAATCAGGAAAAAAAATTAAACATATCAATAGCAAGAATACTAAGATGGACCTCAAAATGGAAAATTAAATTAAATGAATCAAAATCTGTGCATGTTGATTTTACGAACAAAAAAATCAAATATCAACCAATAGCCATTAACAACAAAGTGATCCCGTATTCAAATCAGGCTAAATATCTTGGGATGACTCTGGATGAAAAACTCCGATGGAAAGAACAGGTTAAAAAAAACTAATACAGCTCAATTTGAGTTATCAAAAGTTATATTGGCTCCTAGGCAGACAATCCACACTGTCTGTAAAAAATAAAATATTAATTTACAACCAAGTCCTGAAGCCAATCTGGACATATGGAATTCAGCCGTGGGGATGCACGAGGGAGTCCAACAGAAAAATAATCCAAAGATTCCAAAATGAAGAGTTAAGGGACATCGTAAATGCACCTTGGTACATCAGGAATGATGATCTCCTCAGAGATCTTCCGGTGCCGATCGTGGAGGAGGTAACCCAAAAATTCGCCCAGACATATCAGGGTCGCCTGCAAGACCACGTAAACGCCGAGGCCGCTCATCTCCTCGACTTCAATGCACTGGTGAGAAGGCTCAAGAGAAGGAAGCCCCATGAACTAATATAATGTGTTATGTTTTATGTTCAGAGCTAGCGACATTTGAAACTCCTTAACTTTGAAAAATAAAACTATATTGTGTATATGTTTTAAATGTGTTATTATTATTATTATTAGAAAAAAATTGCTAATAAGCTCGAAAAGAGCTTGATTGTAATATAAATAAATAAATAAATTATTTGTACTGAAGTAAAAGAATAAAAATTGTTTAAAACGAGTTCGTTACAATAAGGGGCAATTAAAAAAAAAATTGGGACCCTCAAGTAAAGTACCAATTCTGACGATTATGAAGTGAACAAAATATGATGTGGATAACTGGATGTCCAACCAATTCCAATCATGATGCTTCAAATTTCCGTGGCTGACGGATAAATGTTTACTTTTTGCAATTTCGATTTTCCTAGCTCAAACGTCCACTATGTGCAGAGGCACATAAATCCCGTAATTAAATTCTGCAAAAAGCGATAGGCGATCTGATCTGGGTTCATCTGCATGACTTATATTTCCAAATAATGACAATCCAAGTTACAAGAAATTAAAGGATCACTGAAAGTTATCATTGGCATAAATAGTAGAAATAAAAACATTCTTATCAGATTAGCTGAGTTGTAATTATGAGCTGTTTTCATACAGAATGAATTTCGTAACAAGCCAGTGACATTAATAAGCTGGATCATCCCAAATTTTCTACGGAGACATTTAGGGAGCTGAGTGACTCAGTGGTAGAGAGTGCCGTGCCGATGATCGGATCAATGGCTCCTATCTGTTAATAGCCGTGGATGGATCCTTTGGGACCTCGGGCCCTCCTGAGACTCACCCAGCCTCTATAAAGTGGGTACACAAAATAGGGAGGAAAACTGGTGGTTGAGTGTGATCTAGGATAAAACACATCCCTACACAACCGTTGTCCAGTGAACTGTACAGCCTTCTCCACCACAGTACAGTCTCCACCTTGTACTGACCCTTCAGGAGTTTTAGAAGAACTTGTTTTTTTTTTTCATTAAAAAAAAATTCTAAAATATTTTTTACGTGGACTTTTAAAATCTGGATACAAAGTGTATTTACTAAACATGATAATAATATATCTACACTTGTTTATTCTGCCTATTCATGTATATTCAGTAAATTCATATCGGATTTGTTATTGAATTCTTTATATATTTTTTAAACAAAATAATCAGCTCAAACTGTTTTAAGTAAATGTTCTATGTCATTTTTTTTCTATGATCGAGACTGATACAAATATACGAAATAAAAGGGGTTTTAGAGGCAGTAAATCAAGAAGGGTTGGCCTTGGCGCACTATCAGCCAGCGGCAGAGCGAAGACACCCCGAGATGAGGCAGGGAGTGTGTAAGAGATTACCTTATCAGTATCCGTGACCCGTCGTAGCCTAGGCAATTAGTGTTCCAACATGTTTCGTATCACTCTCTCTGCCTCCAACCTTATCAATCTCAGTCTCCTTCTCCGCTCTCTCCGAGCAGTGAACAATAGTGACGACTATTGCAGTGATGAATGATTACTTTCAATTCAATGTTGTACCGCGTTGTTGAAGGGCAAGTTGAATCACCTCATTCCACGCAGTTGATTCCCTCTTATCCAGTAATACTTGCCATTATTTTTTAAAAGTCTAACCCGGTCAATTTGGTTGCTTTTGTTATCTAGTCAAATAATTTCGTCTCCAGGTTCCTGGAATTTTGACTCAAACAACCAACCCGCTAGTACCTTAGCTCCACACTAATCCTTTTCTGTCAGTACTATTATGGCTTTAATGGAGTGAGAAATTTCAACATTATTCATTATTGAGTCAGCTATGTTATAAGGATCTTTGACTACCTCGACGTCCAGGGCTTTTGTAGACTGGATTGCACCAATCCCGTAACTGAGCATCGAATAAAAACAAATTATCAAGTTCTGAGCTCGTATTTTTTCTTTGACATCAGAATAATATTTCGACCAATTTGAGATAGGAAGACAGCCAGATTCGTTCCATACAGCATATAACGGTTGGATCAATGTTTTAGTTGAAATAGTTTTCTTTGAACTAATTGAGAAATTAACCTTTCATACTAAAATGTCTTAATAGTGATTTTTTTTTAGTTTCTGTGTTCATTTTTTTAATGTTAATTTCTTTGTGACTTGGAATAATCGAGATTTAATCATACCATTAGATGTCTAAGGTAAGGGACACCATCTGCCTCCATTCCGGAAGTTTAAATGGTGTGTTTTATATTATCTGTTATGAAGAAGAAATATTATCGGGGAGGATATTTAAGACCCTGAGGGTAAGTGCTAAAATATCTTCCATAGTTAAGTCCCTAAAAGCCTGGAAATTGCCACAAAAAGACGATAATTTTACTTGCAATTAGGCCGGTGTCATTTGGCACCTCACCCTCTTTTATAAACCTGCTAACAAAGAGGAAATTGTAAGGTCCTGGAATTAGAGGAATTGTTGTAGAATTAGGTCCTAAATTTTCTATTTATCATTATTTTATTACACAAGATTACTTTAACACTTGAAGTGCTATGGGCGCACTTATGTGTCCTGGAAAAAGCAAAAAGTTGGGTAATATGAGCGCATATATGCGTTTATCAATTGTTTCATGTATTATTTACATACAATTATGATTAAAATATTACATATAACTTTATAAGGGGCAGATATATACGTTGTACTATATAGTAGCTGAGGAATTACATTATGAAACAATCAGGTTTATAGAAAAAATATTAAAAGTAAATCAAAATATTAAAGAGTTGAAATTAACTAAAATATTCCGATAATTTTAATCAATTTTTAGGTAGATATTATCGATATATTATTCTAAAATCCTGAGACCATAAATAAGCTATGAAAGCACTCCAGATCATTTTTCTTATTTCTATGTTGTAACAATATATATTTTACTCATTTTAATAGATTATTGATGCACGGATATAAAGTTCTTTTATTATAAAATCAGGTAGAAAAAAAAATACTAAAGTAATTTATTAGTCGCGTTATGAGCTTTTAAACAAGCAATAGACCTGGTCTGATAGAAAAGTATTGAGTACCCAGCAATGGCAAGCTCCCGAACTTTAAGGGTTAATACTTATACATTAGACAGAGAACAAATGTAGTGAAACATAATCTAAGATTGCCATATGTTTCAAAGGCCAAAATACAACCCTTAGGATTATTTGTCCCAACTTCTTCATACTTATAACTAACAAAGACTTTGAAAGAGATTCTGTTTTTACAACAGATTGAGGAGGTTTAGTGCATGTATTAATAAATTATTAAGTACACAATGAAAAAAAACAAAAAAACTCTTAGACTTTGGTAGGAACAAATTTGTAAAATACTTCTTAAACGTGTATTATCGTTGTTCATACAACACAAACAGACATTTTTGTGCAATGTTACTCCTGGTTACTTACATACTTCCTCGCAACGTACCGGATTATAGAAATGACTTGTGCTGTTGTTTTTGACTTACACTCTACTTTAATGGTTCCTGGACGATGTACATGGAAATTGCCAGATTGGTGAGAGCCCTAAAAATACAATATTCCCAGTCATAAAGGATTCTTGAAGCTATCACCAAATGCGATGTAATTGTTATTAGGTAATATGAGATAACTAATGTGGTATTTTTTTATAAATAATTTATTCAATGAAATTTACCACTGTATTATAATTATACAACATATAAATAGAATGAATGTGCACATTGACATGAAAAGACAAGTAGAGTTTAATTTAGAAGATCACAATGCTTCTTTTCAGACGCTTCGCAGCATTATCAGAAATTGAAGAGGTTGCTAGGTTTGAAACTAGTGGGTTGGAGTGGGAATGTAGTTTTTCATGACAAAATTGATATCGGTTTCGGGCCAAATCAGGAACAAATAGGGAATTAAGGTCATTATGGATTACTTTGTACGTAACAAAGTAAGGAGCATTGAGGATTTTACGAAGTATTTTGCATTGTACAGATTGAATACGAGAGGAATTCGATTGTTTAGTGGAGCCCCACAGCTCTATTCCGTAAGTCCAGATGGGTCTAATGATTGCCATATATATGAGTCTTTTGTAATAAATTGAGAGCTTAGAGCTTTTGTCTAGTAAATGTTGAAGTAGCCAGAAACGGCGTGCTGTTTAAATATAGTATTAATTATCTGATATTGTATGATATAAATGATTTATTTTTTGAGGATAACCATGTGTTAAAGAGATAAATGTAGATTCACTTTTTGATGTTTATGATCTTAAGAAATTGAGAAGCATTGAATAACATCAGGGAAGAATGATCCAGAAATGTAAATTGTTTAATTAAAACTGTTATGAACATTAGAATTGGCTTATTCAGTGACTATTGAATATATCTGTTCATTGTATCGGTCATAAACAATACTATTTCAACGTTACGATCCTTAATATATCATATCAACAGTCTATAAAGGGACAGCATAATGTAGATATGATAACACCAAGTCCCTCTACAACGGTTAATGGAACTTTATTGAGTTGAACGGATAGTAAAATCGTCCCTGCATTGATTTCATCGTCTGAATAGGCAGAGATAAGTCGACTTCGCTTCAAGTTTATAGGCATCGTTTTGATGTTTGGGCAATCTAAGAGAAACAGCCTATAAAAGTGAATCGTATACTGGCAAACTTTAGAGGAGTTTGTGAGGCGGAAACTCATGAGCGAGCAGGAAACTCAAATAAAATAGATTTTAATGTTTTATAATGCACTATACCTGAAAATGTATAGAAGAAAAATCGTAAATATATACTTTTATAGGCATGATTAAAGGTGAATATTCACAAACTTTGTTACAATATATTCATCAATTAAATTACCTGATGATGGAATGTTATCACAACTGATGTAGATTTCGAAGAAGGATAAAAACATATCTTAAACAAAGAAATAGAGGAACTGTTATTTTTAGTTTATTTATCAAGTTATTGACCTTTATACTTTTTTTTTTGTTTCGTAAAAATTTATAGTTCTTATATTTTTATACATATATACATATGACATGGATGTTTTGAATTCCAGTGACTCATAATCAATTCGAACGAAACGGGTATTCGCTCATTTATTATTTGGGTGGCAATGCGTTGGAAAAGGTCAGAGTGACAGGTATTGGTGTGGCCTGAATCCTTACAGATACTCAACAGCAAATTTAGAACCAACATAGAACAGATGTTTATCCGAACTCTGTATTTGAAAACTGTACAGGTAATTCTACTTATAGTCACAGCTAACCATTGATACTATGGCATTATTATTATATGTCTTTTTCATTTATTAATTTTTGTTAATAATGTTAATCAAAAACATAACACGGACGAGTTAGTTCAACTCTTTGAAAAAAATGAGTATAGCTTTTACATTTTTAGTTAACAAAACCTCATGTTTTAGGCAATGAAGTGAAATGTTTGGTTTTTATTATTTGTACGAATATTTAGTAAGCTTTCACTTGTTTTCACTTTCACATTTGTTTTCTAAAAGTTATATGAAACTTTATGAAAAGCTGTTGTTAATGAAGATATTGTACTTTAAGCTTTAAAAAATTGACTGAAGATGAATATACTCAAAAAATATATTTAATACAAATATTTATTTAGAAATTACATAATCAGCCACATATTTTATTTTCGATCTTCTTTTGGTAAACCTCCCCTAAGGTATTCTCGTGGAAACGTGTTTGAAGAAACCTCCCATTGAAGGCACTCCTAGTGTGGTTCATCTCACTGTAGTATATTCATGCTCCAGGGACGTTTCAGTCTCCTTGACGGATTCTGAGGTAACGTGTCTGTCAGTAATGATTGTACCAGTAAATTTGTATGTCCAGCAAGTGAGTCATGAAATTTTTTGGGTTTTTTTCTTGATTGTGTCAGTCACGAGTGGTATTTTGAGATTTTTCTGTAATTAATTGTTAGTAATGTAAAATGTACAATGTTTTATATAACGAAGGAATTTTAATTGAAAAATTTGAATGGTCTGTAAGTGAGATTTTTTGCATGAGCCCCACACCTTCGAGGCGTAGGTCCATACTGGCTTAAGTAGCATGTTGTGTATTATAATTTTGTTTGTTAGTGATAGTTCATTATTGTAGTTAAGGAGTCGTCTTAGGAGTAAGAGTCGGTGATTCAATTTTTTCTTCAAATTACCTGTGATTTCCTAGTCAGTCTTCTATCCATTGTAAGGTCCCATTATTTTGTCTGAGTTTGTCTGGGCAAGGTTGTATTATAAAGTGTTAGTGAGGGGCAGTCTGAATGTCTAGTACCTGTTACATAGTTACATTTTTGTCTGTTAATTTTTATACGCCATTTATCGAGCCAATTTTGTAAAGAATTTAAGTGTGCCTGAAGTTCCTTAGAAGCTATGTTCGGATTAGTACTTGTCGACAGTATGACAGTATCGTCCACATATGTAGCAAGTAGTGTTACTGGCGTCTGTGGTATATCGTAGGTGTATGTAGATTATAGAACTGGGCCTAGAATACTGCCCTGCAGAACTCCAGCATTAATTTGGCAATAGTCGGAAAATTTACAGCTGGACATGAACATGGAATAGTTGACATATTTACAGCGTTCTATAGACTGAGATATCCCGCTCTTTTTGTGTCAGCATTCATACGATAATTAAAGTAGCTCAATACACATTCACACACACAAATATATATATAGATATATATATACGAATATAAGGACTAATTTTTAGAAGTAAAAAATAAGATGAAAATTGCTAACGCGGAAATTACAGATAAAAAATGGACCCTAACCTACTGTCGTTAAAAGGGCGATGGGAGTTGTAATGAAAAGTGAGCGTTGTTAAGATTACGTCAAGTGAAAATTTCCAATTTGAGCTAATGCTGGTTGACTGATGGCAGCGCTCCAGCGGTAGGGCGGCCTAATCAGTAAACCGCAACAAGACGAATAAGATGTCTCGGACAAGTTCCTATTCGCTCCTCTACTTCCCCTTCCTCCGTTACTTCGAATTACTCAGTAAATACTTGTCACAATAAGATCCCTTCCTTTCGGGTTTAGTCGACTGTATATGGACATCACCACGACGAATAAATATTTAAAAAAATTGTATTTTAGTTACTGAAAAAGTTCTAAGATTTTTTCTAGAAAATTATGCCAAATTGGATCTATAAACCGTCAGTTTATCATAGTAAATAAATATTTTATTACAAACACATATCTTAATTATGTTAAAACGTACAATATTCCTTGAACTAAAAGAGGTAAATAACATCAAAAACAGTATATGGTTTCAAAAAAGTATTTGTTTATATATCGTAAACATAAGTGTTTTGCTTTATCCTGTAAAACGTGTACCACTGTACTACGTGGGTTATGTATATGGAAGAGAATGTACTGTTTCTTGGATAACGGTTGTGCAGGGAGGTGCTTTGTCCTTGATTACGCTCAACCCCAGATTTCCCTCTCAATTTTTGATACCCACTTTATAGAGGCTAGGTGAGGCGCAGTAGAGTACTAGGTAACATAAGATCTATCTCCATCCGTTAACAGATCAAATGAAAGTCTGCGGGATTTGAACTCTCTCTACCACTATGTCACTCCGCTTCCATTATGTTTTACCAATAGCATTTAAATCTAAAAGGTATTGACAAAGCAGAGAGAGAGAGAGAGAGAGAGAGAGAGAGAGAGAGAGAGAGAGAGAGAGAGAGAGAGAGAGAGAGAGAGAGAGAGAGAGAGAGAGAGAGAGAGAGAGAGAGAGAGAGAGAGAGAGAGAGAGAGAGAGAGAGAGAGAGAGAGAGAGAGAGAGAGAGAGAGAGAGAACTGTCTATAAAGATCATGACTGAACTGGGAATTCCCGGAAAATTGGTGAGATTGACTAAGGCGTGTGCAGACGACCCCCGATGCAGAGTCCTGATACAAGGAGATGTGTCTGAGGCCTTTGAAGTTTGAAAGGGAGACTGACTCTCACCTTTACTGTTCAATATAGCCCTTGAAAAGGTGATAAGAGCAGCATCAAGAGAGAATGGTGGGGTGCACGTCGGATTGGAACATAAAATTATTGCATCCAAAATCCATTCGTCCCCGAAAGTAGATAATTTCAAATACCTTGGCTCCACAATGACCTCAACGAATGACCTATTAACTGAGATAGACCAGCGTATAACAAGTGCAAACAGAGAACTGTACGCTCTTTCAAGAGTATTGAAATCACGAAGCTCTCTAGAAATTTAAAATGAAGGGTGTATAATGCTGTAATAAAGCCGATTCTGATGTACGGCTGTGAATCGTGGGCTCTCACCAGCACCCTGGCAAGAACTCGAGAGATGTGAAAGAAAAATACTTTGCACGATAACCGGAGCGATAAGGGTTGAGATTCTAATCACTTGGAGGAGAAGGACCAACAAGGAATCGCTAACGGAAACTGGTCAGTCAATTTCTCTCCATATGAAAGCAAAAAGATTAAGATGGCGGGGCATGTAACACGATAGTTGGTAAGAGATCAAGTGGGAAGCCAAAGACCAGATGGATGGACAGTTTTAACAAAGCTGCTGCTGAGCTTCATATAGCGGACTGGAAATCAGCGGCCTAGGTAGACAGAGATGGAGAAGGCTGGTAAACGTGGCCTAAGATCTACAAAGTCTGTAGAGCCAACCGAATATATATATATATATATATATATATATTTAGAGAGAGAGGAAGAGAGAGAGAGAGAGAGAGTGAGAGAGAGAGAGTGAGAGAGAGAGAGAGAGAGAGAGAGAGAGAGAGAGAGAGAGAGTGAGAGTGAGAGGAAATCATGGGAAAATAGATGAAACATCAGAAAATGAAGTCAAGTTTGCTTAGCGTGATCCCATAGTGTCCAAACGCTAATAATAATAATAAGGTTTTAAAGGAGGCTCAACAGGGAGTTCTCCTAGACACATCCAGGATCGTCAGAAAATTTCTGAATGTTTAGAGATGAAAAATATAAAAATCAAAAAATAGTAACTGCAGATGGTTGGACATTTCCCCCATCTCTGTTTTGAACCCGCAAATGCGAGAAAATAATAGATAATTATAATAATAATATTAATTATAAAATTATATATATATACAATTTGTAATTGAGCTCAAGTTTTTTTTTCTTAAAAAAGGATTTTGCCTTAAGTATCGTTCAATAAAAAAATAAAAAGCTGTTTCCTGGAAATAATAACGAGCAGATACCTAACACCGTGTGTGAGAGAGAGAGAGAGAGAGAGAGAGGGAGAGAGGATGAGTGGGAGGGAGAGAGAGAGTGTGAGGAGGGGGAGAGAAATTGCTAATGGAACCACTTCGCAGGCATTTTTCCTCGAGAGGCTTCAACTCAAATTGAAATTTTCTTTATGCATTACCCTAATTAAGAAATGGAAAGGTTGTCTCGCCTGTAAGCTCGAGAAAACAGAGCTAGAAAGATAATAATAATTTGAACAGCTTTAATTAAGAATAAAATAAAAAAATACAAAGTGGTTAATTAGGGTCGGTCTAATTCCCAGCACTGTGTTAAATGGTATTAACATCGACCTATTACTTCGGGATTTAGCAGCTATTGCTGGGGAGGGCTATCCAACTCAGTACTAACTTTTCGAATTAACTTTTATCTAAAAAAAAGCGAAAGTATGATGGTCAATTATGTCTATAAAATATTTGCAGTTCCTCCATGTTCCTAGATCTCTAAAAAAGATAAGAATAGCAGACTGGAACTACAAGGAAACTATAAAAAACTGAACATCATTTCGTTCGTGGATTTGCTACAAAAGAAATTAATTCTGGTTGGAAGCATTTTTAATAATCCAGCGAATGGGCTTCCACATGTACATCAATGACACAATATTATATTTTGTAACAGCTAACTAGATTAGGACGTCTGAGGAGATCTGAGCGCGAGAACTGGCATGGACCACAATCTTGCATATGGAGCGATGGGTCCATTGGGAGGAGAAGATATTAAAAATGATAATGGACAAAGATTAATAAAGTTCTGTGTTACAAATGATCTACTTATAGGGAATTCTTTTTTTAACCATAAAAAGATCCGTAAGGTAAGATTCGAAGCACATGGAAGAGGAGGAAGTAGCGTAATCGACTATTTTGTCTATAGCAAAGAAATGGGACAGTTCTTCACAGTTGTTCACTGATGTTAAGATAATTAGAGGTGCAGAACTTAATACGGATCGCCGGTTATAGTGGCAGACACCAAAATCTTATTACCTTGCAGGAGAAGACCAAAAGCTTATAACAGTCTTGCAGTAGAAGTTCTTTGACAGGAAGATATGAAACTACAATACAGAGATGTTCTTAGTTGTGAGCTTAGAGGAATAAACGAGAAGCAAGACCTGAATACTCTGTGGCAGAATGTTAAAAATTGTGTGTTAGGAATACTTTAAATTTTTGTATATTGTTATTTCTAAATCACCTTGTGAGTACTTGAGAGCACGCCCTGCTTATTATGAAATTAACCTCTCTAAGAGTACCATTTTAACCTTACGTTAATTTCTTTCCTCAATTCCTTGCTGTTGAATCATCGAAGAATGCTTTGGGCAGAAAAATGCAGGAATAGAATTTTACAGTGATCGGTCGCGTATTGGTTCTGTTTGATCTTGAACCATGCTTTTCTGATGATGATTCCCTTCGAGAATCAGGCCTATTCTATGCGAACTTCCATTGTGGAACTTTAATAGTCTTCCTGTTGAAATAGTATTTCCAATTTACTTATTTTTTCCCTGCCCTGAATATAATATCAGCATAGTATAGTAATGGAAGAGTAATCAGGATACTCACACAACACCCTGAGGGTGACGTCCCTGAAGGCAGACCTCCCTACTCCGTTGTTAGCCTGGCACTGGTACACCCCAGCCTGGTGCCGATTCACCTCCCCCATCGTGATAGTCGATCCGTTCATGGGCTTCAATCCGGGCATCGTAGTGTTCACCTGTAACAATAAGAGAAATTATATATTATAAAGTAGGCTAAATGGTGCGCATCTAAGACAAACATAAACTGACCTAGAATATATGAACAAAATCTAAGGATTAACCTAAAAAACATTTCCATATCATCTCTCAGGTTGTATATTGACGCCTCATACTTATGTGGAATACCCACATAAAAGTATCTATCAGCCTAAAAGTTGGCACTTATTTTTTTTCTCTTTTCCAGAAGTAACATAGACCATTGATACCAGCCAGCATTGTTAATAATATGATTTTTACTATCTTATTTTTATCGGCCCTCTACCTGGCCCTCAAGCCCAGGACGAAGCTAGAAAAAAATAATTTGTAATATTCATTTATTACCAGAACGGCCCTGCACCAATTCAAGAATATTTTATGAGTCTTTTATAATTTCCATCATCATTTCTGAAATAAAACCATTCGTTGCGTTGAGTAGTGGCTTGCTTTGTCGAGTTTACAAAGTTGGTTCAGTTCCTAACCCAATTCCTTATGGTTTCAATTTTAATTGGATACCAGCTAGTTTGTATTATCAACAGCCTATTTAACTAACTAACAGATAAGAATATATAAAACCCTGGTAAGGCCCGTTTTAACATATACTTCAGAATGTTGACTGTCGCAAAAGCACAAGAATTCGATATCATGAGGTTTGATCGAAAAATGTTACGGAGAATCTTTGGAGCATTATTTCAAAATAACTCGTGAAGGCAACGGTCGACACACAGAAATAATCGGATTATTTAAAGAGCCCGACATTATTAGGGTTATCATAGTAAACAGGCAGCGATTGGGAGATGGTGTGCCTGCGGATGCTGGGACCATCTTACACATCCGTAACAGCAATGAACAGAGATGACTGGCGGTTGATCTTGCGGGAGGCATTGTCCCCACATGGGATGTAGAGCCATCTATGATGATGATGATAACTAACTAACTGCTCAGCTCAAAAGCCCTCGTATGACCTACTAGGCCTGCCTACTATAATGAAAAAAATTGCAACACATTTTTCATCCTTTGGGAAAATCAAAATATAAGTCTTTTCATTAGTCAAATTAGTATTTGCGGGCTGTAATGGCAGGTGCAGTCCAGAAATTTAAATTTCTTGGTAAATTATTGTTAACTATTTTTCTGACATTATAATATATCAGAAAGTATTAAATTTCTCCCCAGCATCCAGTTGATGTCCTGATGTGATAACCATATTATTAAGTATAAATTACACTTATAAAAAGCAAATCAAGTGTAATGCTGTTTTACGGCATGCATAATTTATTATTATAATTGGAGTGCTGCCGATGGGTAGTTTCTCCACAAGTGTTTTATAATATAAATGATATTTATAATTGTTGTAAATATCAATAAATTAAATTTTAAAAAATTATTATAATAAATGCAGTAATATAGAAATAATATTATAACATAATAAGGATATTAACTAAATATTTCTTATTTTATAGAACTTAAGTTAACTATCTGAGTTTATATTTATTTTTTATCCCTCAGAATTAAGTGGTGAATAAACATAACACTCACAAAACACTAGAATTTGGAAGAAGTGTTGTCTTTCCAGGCTAAATATACACATAAACATATAATTCTTCCGGAATATATGGGCTGTATGATCAAAAATATATATAAGGATTAAAGAACCCTCTGAATTACCAGAGGGGCACGTTTCCTGAAGATAAATGAAGACAAAGCGACTTCTAGAGGCCCTTCCGCGATAGCGGGAATCTATTGACTTCTTTTATTCAAGGAGAAAGGGAAATATATATTATATTGCTCGTCACTCCATAAGGCTGATACGTTTCGAACTGGGAAAAATTGAGCGAGTTTAAAAGCAGATCCGTTAAATAACTTAATGTATAATAATATATTATTTTTTAATTTTTGGTTATATAATATTCATTGATATTTTATTTATTTAAAAACCCTTCCTTGCCTTACGGCTACACGGGTTTTGGCAATATTAATTACTACACAATAATTGTATAACTTTTCACTCTAATTTTCTGTGTCTCCTGCTGGCCATTTCCATTGGTTCTCCTTCCAAGATTGAAGAGTGTTATTCCCAATTCCGCTTTCCACTCGTACACAAACACTTAGAAGTATGAGTAATTGTAGAGTAATATAAATATCCATTGATTGAATGTTTTCATATTGATGATGCTATTTGTTTAATTGATCATCTGTTATATCCTATGGCATTATTGATAGGCTATATGAATAGCCTATCAACTATATCATTATTTTCATTAAAATTTCTATCACCAATTAATAAAAAATATGGGATATTATTATTGTTTCTGAACATTATTTAATTACTTGATTTGCTTTTTTAAACTAAACTACATCCAACTTTATTTAATTCAGGGCTTGAAAAACAATGATAAAAATGTAATACATGTAATTAATTATGCAAGAATATTACTAATCTATTATAAATTAATAAGTAAACAATTATTGATTATTGTTATAACATTTATAACAAATATTGATTATTGACGTTAATTTATAAAAACCCCAAAAATAAGGTTTTCCTTCCGGACTGAAAATGTTTTGTTCGGGTAAGAAAAGTAAATTCAATAACCACAAATTTTCTTGTTATTCATCTTTTTTTGGAGTTTATTCCTTATGAAACGATTTTCATATTTAGCCCGCGGTATAAAAATTGTGTGAGGAGTAAAATCGAGTTTTAACTAAAAGTGACCCGTTACGTTCCCTTCTCGATAAGATTGTTTTATTTGTTTTACATAAGAGATAGAAATTAAAAGTTAAATTCCGGGACTAATCGGGAAGAGATACGTGTGGTATCGATGGTAACAGTCTATTCTATTGCTTTATTCTCTAAGTGTTGAAATGCGATAATTGTTTGAATAGGAGCCTTTTAAAGACACCTATCCAAACAAACACTGTTTCTACTCTTATTTAGATTCCGCCTTAAGTTGTTGGGGTCCATTTATATCTCTTGGATACAACCTCAACAGACGACAGGGCAGCGTTGCTCTGATAACAGTAGGAAATTGACTAGTTATCTATCAAGGCTGTGCAGTGACTATTTAATTGTGTACAGTGTGTAGTGTGTTGTGCTACTAGGACAGGAGATTAGTGTATTAGGAAGTGGACAGGTACTGATCATGCTGGGCTTAAATACACCTCTACCGGACTCTAAGGATGAGGCCCCCTTCAAAAAAGTAAAGGCAGCGAAGAAATCGGTTGTGGTTCGGTTGTCATTATGGCACCTTGTATAAAAGATGCGTATTCTACACCAGAGCGAATTGTCATGCTGTTAGTTATTGGTTTGGGTAGGTCTTGGTTAGTGCTGATCTGCTTAGATCTCTTTTCTTCCATCCTTTTAGTCACTATTTCTTCCATTTTTTTGTATGGAGGCATTTTCTATACGAAGGGAGGTTCGCAATTCGAGCATTTTGTTTGAGTTAGCCTAGTCATTCAGGAATGTTATGTGAGCCCCTGCATCTTTTACATTTTACGGTGTGGCCAAATTAGTTTTTTGTGTGGCCAAATTGCTGACATTTATAGCACTGGGCGGTAGGATATCCTTTCTTGGAATGTATTTCACAACCGTGAATATACATCTATATGAGTTCAGTTGACAGTTTTAGTGTTGTAACAAGTCACCGCACCCAATATTTGCCCTGAAGATTGCCTAAAACGTAGGCCGAAACGTTGGCACGATAATTAAAAATACATATTTATACTTTTAATTAAAATAGTTCACATTAATTTGAAAAAAATATTTAAATAATTTACAAACTAAAAAATAGGAATACGATGGATGGTAAGTATCAGTAGAGAGCGATTAATTGGTAAGAACACATTTACACATTATTAGAAACGGAAAGGGGTAAACTCCAGTCGCGTGTCGGAGCTGACACACACACTTTTTTTTGTTGAGACATCGAGACCTGTAAGTAGGAACCTATTTGTGTACTGATATGTCCAGTCCGAAGTATGTATTTCTTTTTTTTCTTGTCCTCTTAGCCCTATAGTTCAGCACCAACTTAATTTACAATATTTGGGATTGCTATTAGAAATGTACGAGCCATTACATTATCACTTCACAAAGGACATCTGTTTCCAGAATATATATATATATATATATATATAAAACCTTTGTTGGAAAAATAAGATAGTCAATAGAGAAATGAATTTATCACTCATGTTCTGTAACTTTCAGGGGCAAATTAAGGAAAATGTATAATTACTATAAACAACTGCGGTGTCTAACTTTGTAGGGACAATTGAAGTGAACGTGAAGGATGAAAAATACACATAAGGGAAGTTAATCTGTTGGTGCAAAGCACTTTTCAGGAGCTAATCAACAGAACGAATTAACACCATAAATATTTTTATGGCAGTCTATTAGCCATATACAAGAGCCGACGTAGAGTGTTCCAGGTACCTCTGCCCTAGGCTGCTCTGGTAAAATATTTACGAGGTCATAATCTCTTTTATCACAATCATTTCTACCTAATCTCGCTTCAACCTCTGCTGTGGGCTACAGCCTAAACTTATGTTTTAAAGTTCATATATTAAGATACATAAAATCGATGAAGAAATAATTTGTCACTATAGTAAATATGTGATTGTACCTCAAAACAATAAAAAAATATTTCCCACTATAAAACTAGTGAACTTCACACAGCTTCAGGAGACCGTTACTCTCTCCTTTTAATCTTTTATCTGCAGAGTTCTAGTTTTATGTGCATTATTTTTTTAAGACCAATTAGCATATTTCTATTGTTAGTTAACAACTAATAAATGTCTTAAGTCATTTTTTGTGGTCGATACGGAGAATGAGTGTCTGCAACATGATGTGAAAGTGTGCAACGGGAGCTTGTTCAAGTTATTTCTGAATAAAGTTTGATTGAATTTCTTGTGAAGAAGTTAGTGGAGAAGAAGCTTCTAAATTCCTGCCCTTGTCCGGCCTCTTACTGAGACCCTTTTTACACGATACTTCGTAAAATGGATCTCCGTAGACAGAGAAAAATGAGATTTTTTTTTGCTTTTTTAGTATATGAGGTTTGAAAAGGGTAATTGAAAAAAACAAACACGATATCATGAAATATATTAAACAAATTTTCAAAAATGCATTATTACAGTTTCCAAAGCAATTTCAAAATCGAAAACTCGATAATCGAATGGATAACTCGTTATCGTTATTTTAACCTGCCTTATATTTATAAATATGGTAAAAAGATAACACACGCCTAGAAGAGTAATATGAACGAGCATAACAATATACTGTTTATGCATGAAGATTTTTATTGAAATATCTTAATTAAGCGGCAAAATGCAAAATAAATATGAAAAAAATACAATATCTAAAACAAGAACATCACAAATGATAGAATAAAAGGAGGGAGTAATGGCCTCCTGAAGCGCTGCTTATTCAAATGCTAACATAAAGTGAAAGTTATTATTCATTGTTTCCTAATGAGCACTTTGCTTCGAAAAGGAATGCTCTTTTCTTTTCTCTTCTGTCCTTATTACTTATTTTTTACTTTCTCCTTATTCAACATCATTTTATTCCTAAGAAGCTTATCCTTTGAAAAAATTTTTTTTACATAAATATTCTGAAGATATAGAACGAATTAGAGAAAGAAAAAAAAATGTATACAAAAGAAGTTAAGGCCAGCAAACAATATTGATGGTCACCTTCAGGATTAGATATTATTGTTGCCAATTTCTCAGCTCAAAGCGTTGAAAATATGTTTAATATATATATATATATATATATATATATATATATATATATATATATATATATAACATGTTTGAAAGTTTTATAACAATATTAAAAAAGCCAAATATAGTGAATATAAAATTTAATCAAAATTCATGTACTGAAAAACGATAGAATGCGGTAAAATCATTTTTTCTTGTACTAATTATCCCTGATAAATACACATATATACATATATGGTTTTGCAACCCTTAAAATCCGTTCAGTGTACCAAAAGAGTATTTTTATAGGAACAAAAACATGACGTAGCCTGTGTTTTATTTATAATTTGTCTTTACCATTCTAAAATAAATGTTTGATCACTCAATTATTTTTAATAAAAAAATGAGTAATAAATATTACTTTCAAAATTCAGTAAATAAAGCTGCCTAAAATAAAATAGAAATGATACATTTAAAATGCATTATATCCATAAGTAATGTATATCTAATTAGTAATTATATGATATATACTATAATTTATTTAAAAAATAATAATGTAATATATTATACATATTATGTGTAAGTAGGGATGCAAAACATAAATATAAAAGCTAAATAAAACGGAACAATCACAGTCATATAAAACCAATTTTAGACAACTCCCATAAAAGCTTATCAACTGGAGAGAACAAAGGGAGGAGCAACAAAGAGTCAGAATGAAAATATTCTGGGAAAAGAAAAAATTCAAATTATGCAAACGTAATCCTCAGATGCTCTGAACGAAAAAAAGTGTATCAAGGTTTTTCATTTCATGAAGGATATAAAAGGTTTTTATCAATTAATCTTTCTAGGTTGTTCTATTAATGATTTTTACCAAATTACTTTTTTATTAATAAATGTGAAACTCTGAATCTATAATGCTCTAAATATCTGGCGGACAAAAACCGGTTATGGTTTTAATACTGTAATGAATTGGAAGTCAGTGTAGTCAAAATAACTATACGGAATTCTAACTATAATATGCATTGTTGTTTCCAAATCATTAATATTTCCAATTAAGAATATTTTCAAGAGGCGATTCATGATCAAAAATAAAATGTCCAAAACTAACGTTTTTAAAGTTGTTATGATTAGTAAATTATGAAAGATAAAAATGAAAGCTAAACTTATATGTTTGTTTGTTTATCCATAAAAAAAATCTTTATGGTGATACGGCTAATTGGAAGATGCTATATTAGGAATCCTAAATTTTTGGATCGAAAATTATAATCTAGCTATTATTGAGTACATGACCCTTCACAGGGCCGTGAGCTCCATTTTTTGAGCTCCATTGTACCTGCCGAAGGACGGCATAAACAAGGATTGCATACTCCTTTTGGCTTTTGGTTGTTATTTTGTATGTTTTCTTTTGATGGTTATTCTTTTGCTAAACAAATGCTGCACTATAATATAATAGAGTTCCTTCGGAAACTCTCGCATTATAAATCCCCTTCCCCTGCAATCTTTCCGGTTTCACCTGATGAATTGAACACCCATTTTTTGTCTTTCTCTACTAACTCACGACCCACTTCTCCTACTTTCTCAATAGCACCATCATTTAACCATAACAACTTTTATTTCTACGAAATTTTGCCACCTGACCTTATCTCCTCCCTATTGAAATCCCACTCTAATTCCATCGGTTCTTACGGCATTCCCGTCAAATTATTAAAAATATGCTTCCCCAAAATTCTACCTGCTCATCTCTACATTTACAATTTTTTCCTTCAAAATGCAGTTTTCCCTTCCTCCTGAAAAAAGTAATAGTCCATCCTATTAACAAATCACCCAATCCCTCAAACCCAAATGATTTCCGGCATATCTCTATACTCTCTAACCTTTCCAAACCCCTTCGAAAGAATAGTTCAATCCCTAATGTCAAATTTTCTGAAACAGTCCGAACTCCTTGATCCACTTAAATCAGGCTCCCGTCCTGGCCTTTCCACACAATCTGCCCTCGTTAAAATCACCACTGACATGCATACTGCAATGGACGAAAAAAAACTAACAGTATTAATTCTACTCGACTTTTCAAAAGCTTTCGATTCGCTGAACCATTCCATCCTTTTCTATAAACTAAAATCTCTTCCCTTTTCTAACAGTTCCATGCTCTGGGGCCAAGCTTTCCTCTTGGATAAGACTCAAGCAGTCTCTATCCCTAATCAACCCCTATCCTCTTTCCTACCGCTGAACACAGGAGTGGCACAGGGTACTAGTATTTCCCAACTCCTTTTCAACTGTTACATTAATGACCTTCTCCACTGTTCCCACCATCTGTACGCCGATGATTACCAGATCTATTTGTCCTTTCCTCCATCTGAGATAATAGCTCCATACGACAAAATTCAAGGTGACCTTGATAGGATCAGTGCCTGGGCAAACTTTAATAAAGTGTCGTTTAAATGCTGCGAAAACTCAGGCCATCCTAATTGGTTCCAGCACCCTTCTTAAATCTATTAACTCACTTCCCCAATTAACCTTAAATGATCACCCTATTACCTTCAGTTCCTCTGTTAAAAACCTCGGGCTCATTTTCGACCAATCCCTCTCATGGAAACCCCATGTTTCCCAAATTTCCCGCCGAGCAATAAGTTCTCTAAAGTTATTTCACCGTGCCAGGCATCTTATCACTTTTTTTATATTTCCTCACTTTGACTATGGTTTTGTGGCATATGGTGGCCTCTCGATCAGGCTCGAGGAGAGGTTGAAGCGAATTATGAGCTGTTAGCTGCGATTTGTCTTCGACGCCCCGAGGAGTTCTCAGGTCTCCCGCTGTTACGCTGAGGTAAAGTGGTGTTTCCCTTCTGTTACGGCCGCTCAGTTTAAAAAAAAAATAACATGTTCATATTTGATAATTTTGTTTAGTTTCAATTATTTTGTATTTTTTATTAATTTAATTTAAATTAAAATAATTCACCTGTAAAATACTTCAACGTAATATTTGTTTGAATTAAGAGTGATTTAATCGAAAACAGCTGTGAGAATTTCTTTATTATTATTAGAAAAAAAAAAGTCTCTAGTCATCATTGTTGTCTCGGCTAGCGCACCTTGTGGGCCTACCCTACAACAGTCGTCATTGTTGTCTCGGCTAGCGTACCTTGTGGGCCTAGCTTACAGCAGTCAACTTCTTTGTTCCATAGCGACCCGCGCGGTGCAGCTTCTATCGAGAAACCCGCTTGACCAGCACTTCTATCAAGAAACCCGCCTGACCAGAACTTCTATCAAGAAAACCCGATTGATCAGGGTATTATAAACATTTTTTTTATTTCATTTTTAATTGCGCAATTAAACCTAATTATTGTATAAATTCATTTTTTTTTGTATCAAATGGTTTATTGTATTTAACAAAATCTTAATGTATTTTCATTTTCTTTTTTTTGTAAGTAATTTAATCTATTTCTTGTTTTGTTGTTTTGTGTATTTCTTGTTTGTATTGTTTTTTTTGTGTTTTTTTGTATATTTCTTGCTTGTTTTATTTCTTCAATATAAAAGTTTCAAAAAAACTGGCATTTGGTATTATATCTGACGTCCATGTATATATTTGATTTTACAATTCAAGATTTAACTTGGTAGGTAATTTTCTGTAAAGAAAATTTATCTGAGTCAGATTAAGGCAGCAGCCTATCAGAGATTAGTTTCCTATAGGGAAGGCTGTACAAGGGTGCAATCCCTGTTACCCTTACGGCGACCTAACACCTTCTATCCGTAGACTTTACTTCCTTGGTTCTTTCTTATATCAAACTATCAACTCACAACATCCATCTTATATCTATAGTCTCCTACAATTCAAATCCTCTATCCAATCCCAGGGCACAAGATCTCGCCCTTCTGATCTTTATATCCGTTCCCACAGAACCAAAACATTAGAGCGTTCCTTTCTAGCCCGTTCTATCTCTCTTTGGAACTCTCTTCCTCTCGATATCCGTCATGCATCTTCTTAGACCTCATTTAAATCCAAACTTTTCCTACATCTTCTAAATTCCCAATCAGATGCTTTATAATGTATAGATATATTTAATCTTGATCGATTGATGAACTACTGTAAATATTCCCCACTCATAATGATATAATTTTCTATTTTTTTATTTTATCATTAGATGCTCTTATTTATTAACTTATTTGTACATAAGCCTATTTCTTTTTATTGTGAATTTGTCTGTTTTTTAATTTTGTATCACATATTTTGACTCTACCAAAACATACCTTTTTAGTTATTTACTTTCAGGATATTATGTAATTATTGTTTTATTTTGATGTAGTCCTTTGGTCAGATATATTTTTATTTAATTTTGTTCATCTCTGTTATTCTTAAGGGACCTGGTCCCAGAATAAAATTATTTTTCTATTCTATTCTATTCTATTCTAATACATCCCTAAGCCCGATGGAGCTCAAGATATCCGATGGTAAAGACAAGTTTCAATTAAGATCGCTATTAATTGGTTGAAGTAAGGGAACACTGAAAACTAATTGGATTTGAAACAGTCTTAGATTACAGAAGGGGCAGGGGGAGAATGTTTTTCCTCATCATCTGAGCCCATCCAGACCTCAGAAATTACAGTTATTCCCCAATTAACTCGTTTAATCAAAGGGAAATAATTGTGAGGGGGCTGTCCAAGTCCCGCCCAGCGTGGAGGGGGGTGAAATTTATTCAATTTCCAAGAGGAAGTGAAGATATCAGGATTTTCAGAGTTATAAATATCTAGCTCGTTTTATGACTATGATATTCAAGTCCATTATGTTATAAACAAGACCATGGTATGGTACCAGTAATTAGTAGAATACAATAATTTTTTTAATTAGTACGATAAAAATGCATTGGAAATAATTTAATTAAATCATCATGCCCTGTATTTCAATGTTTAATCATGTACTACTACTATTCATGAGTTTACATTTTTATAGATGTAACATGATTACGATTTATAGAGTTTAGTATATTGTATTAATTACTTATAGTAATGCTTCTTAGACAAGGGTATGCAGTGAGATGAGTCGTCAAAGATCACGTTGATCCCACAAGATTTTTCCCACTGTTTTTGGTATACACCTTATAGAAACCGGGTGAGCCTCGGGAGGTTCTCAGATACCAAAGGTTCCATCCCTGGCTAAAAAGATTAAATAAAATCTACCTCCAGCCGTATTTGAACCCGGGACATTCACCAAGACGACTAAGCGCTCTAATACTGAGCCACTCCGCTCCCCCTAAGCTATAAAACTATTATTTTAAAATTAAAATACCAAAATAACAATAACATATAATATAAAAATATTAATAAGATTCTTCCCAAATCCTGTTTTACAAGGAAAAAATAATCAAACTTGATTCAACTTGCAAAAAGGCAGCTCTAGGTGGACATTTCATTATTATTATTTTGGCACTACGGTCCTGGGAGAACCTGGCTTTATGTTGTTTCTGAACTTTAACTGTAGGGTATATAGTAGTGATATGTGATTTTATAGAACATAATTACCTTAGTAGAATGCAAAGGAAAATATATAATGGAGGAATTAAGAGGTACAATATAGTTCCTAGAATTAATGGTTTTGTTATTTGCTAGGTTACTGTGTTCAGTATTTGTGATGATCAAGGCAGTGTGGAGTATATCATATTGAAAATCAGGTAGCATACATTTTCTATAACTTGTATTTTTGGAAAATATTAAAAATAAAACAACTAAACAGTTGAACCATGTAGTGACTCAACTCGAAGTGGCAACCTGCGGAATAATTGTCTAGTTAAGTAAATTTATGCGTTAGAAATAACAGTATATTACAATATTCATTAATCAAATTCCAGCTGTAAACGTCCAATACTATAAATCATTCCTGGATATAATCACTTAATGTTTGTATTATTAATCCAACGATCCTAAGGAAAGGTGTCACGAAAAGCAACAAATGGTAAACATTAATTTCGAGCCTTACTTCCATATTAGCTTTTCTCACACTTGCACCTCAAGTGTTGGGACGAAGTAGGATGACAAAACGCAGCTATCTATTATACCCACGGCTAAGTGGTTTTACTTTGTTCCTTGTTACAGTCATCTCTACCTTTGTCTTGGTACTCGCCTTTCAAGTTATGTATCTAGCCTATTCCTTCGATTTCAGAAGATACTTATAACTATTTTATTTATTATTATAGGCGTTCCAACATGGGTTGCCTGTACTTATAATTATATTACTGAAATTAACCCGTATTATCAAAGTTAATCGCCAGATGATATATAGATTCATTTAACATTGTCTGCAACCAGCCTTGATAATCGGATGTATATTGTATGTTAGGGACTTACTAAATTTTTCCACCACCACTTATTTACATAATTTCCCTTATAATTCTTTCCTTGTAAAAGCTTAGTTCATAATGAGACCTTCAGTTGAAACAAAATTACAACATTTATAGTTTTTCCTATTTAGAATTTTATTTTTAAAATAAAATAGTCAGTCATACTAATAATTAAAGACAATTACATTTAAAAAAACTTCTGTGTTCAGTGTCTATCGAAGAAACGAATGGAAATGCAGAAAAGACTAAGACCTATACCTAATGGAAATTCTACACGTTGAGAGTACTTCTGGAAAAATATTTGCACGTTTATTGTTTAGTGCAATAATAAACGATAAACACTCAATCATTCTTAAGTAAAGTTATTAAGTGAAATTACTTTATAAACATCGGGAAAACAAAAATGTAAACATATGTAGGTAATGTAAATATGTATATTCTCTAGTGGTAATTATGTAGATACTGTAAATATTTATATTCTCTATTGGTGAGGGCAATAATAACCATTTGTAGTTGTTTGCCCTTAAAATAAAACAACAACAAAAATTAAAGAAAACAAAACACAGAAAAATCTTCAGAGTTCACAACTAAAAAGAATACAACAGATGGCTAAATTCCAAAGGAAGATCCATTTTATCTACTTTAACTATTTAACAGAAAATTTGAATTGAAATAATGTTTTCACTCAATATTAAATAGGGGATAACAAAAAATTGGAGAAAACATGTTTATATGATTCTCGTATAATGAAATCCTCGAAGAAACAATTTTTAAAATAAAACTTCTATTAAAAAGCAGGTTGAAGAGAAGAAAAAACGTATCAGCGGCTAAGTCTGGAGAAAGAGAAATAATTGTTTTAATTTGCTTTTAGAATTTATTGTTTAAGTAAGGAAAACCTTTTTTTTCCAATTAAACTCTAATAGAATAAAAACATGAGAAAATCGAATTAATTACCCAGCCTTATTGAATTGTAGAGTAGGTAGAAGACCTGTACAATATAAATTTTTATCTTGTTTAAATATCGATTTTACACTATTCGTTTGATAATTAGGTAAACTATAACTTATTGATATTCTTTTTTAATTCTGATTTAATACAATTTCCGTACATTGAACAAGATTGAATAAACTGTAGATGGCTTTCATAATTCTACTTTCTCCGGTCTAATATGCTATATTTTTTTTTAAAGTATTAGACTCAGTATTTTTGTACTTCACTAAGCATTAATAATTTATTAAACCTTACGATATACTTCAGTTTCTGGCCGTACAAAACACGTAACCTATAATTTTGTTGAAATCGCGGAAACCAAAATGACAAACCTATAAATTTCCTTTAAAATGAACTTTGGATGTGCTCAGTTTAGGAGAGGGTATGGATTTTTCTTAGTCGATTGTTAATTATGAACAAGCGTGTTAACAAATAATATTTCGTTAGCACGCTTGTATTGTTAACAAAAAATATTTTGTTAAATTTTATACAATACATCTTAAGAAAATATTTTTGTAATAATGACTTAAATGCCTTCATGGCAGGTACACTCATATTTTTGTTTTCTTTCGAATAACGATCAGCTGATTCACTATTATCTACATCCACAATATTTTTATTTGTACAGATCTATATTATAAGACCATATATAATTATAATTTTTAAAACTCAGACTAACAGAAACCATTGTTTATAAGAACTCAAATAAAAATGCGATCTGATGGTTAAGTTGAAAAAGCTAAATAAATGTAATATGTAATATGTTATTAATAAGATTGGTAAAGTATACAGTAAAAATTAAAATATAATATAATGTGCATTCATAATAATAATTAATTTGACTTCACAAGTACTTATTCTGCGGCAAGTATAATGCAACTGACATAGTTAACTTAAATTCTGTTTAGACGGCACTAAAAAAGTCATTGTTATAATTTGTGGTTTGCCAATGCATTTGAATTGTATCTTAGCAAAGATTTACGTTAGATTGCCGAATTCTTCAAAGTGACCCCTAATTTAAATTATTTGTTATTCAGTGGCCACATTTTCTTTTGTTGTTTAACGGTTATAATCTGATTCATTAGGGAAAGGTATTAGAAATAAAAAAGGTTGTGAGTATTGCTCATGTTTTGACACTTATACTTAACAATTTTTAAATATATAATATATTCGATTTGTGCAGTGAACTGCTCAGTTGAGAGTATTTAGCGCCTTACACTCGTAATAATGCTCCGGACATTGACCCGCACAACTTATAGGTCTTGCAGGTGGTGTTGTTATTTACGCCTGCGTACTAGGACTGATATTAGGATTACTTAGGTCTGATATTTGATATTCGGTCTAATATTAGGAAAATTGGGACTGAGTTCTCCCAACAATTTTTTTTAATAAACGCACTCTTCTCTCATTTTGTATTAACATAAGAAATATCACAACCATTATATTAGTGGTTTTCGAATAATAAAGAAAAACAACATTGATATAGGTTAGGTAGGCTACATAGCTACATTTCTGAAATTATTTGACAACTTTTATTAAACTGTTAGTGTAATAACATTTTGATTTATAGTTTTCACTTTGTCATTACTTTTAGTCATATCTGTATTACCTATACCTATTAATACCACGACCGTCTAAATTTTCGTTTATGGAACATTAGTGCAGTATTGGATAAAAATACTTCTTTATACCCATTTTTACATTCCCTTCTAACAATAGTAAATATACAAGAAACTTCAGTTGTTTCTTCAGGTTTAGACCGTGTCGGTGAATTTTCTGCCAACGTTTCGCCAGACATGCTGCTGACTTCCTCAAGGCTTAATTGAGACTGAAGATGTTCAGCTAACCCGCGGCCTTATATAGTAGGTGTCAAAGGCACCACAGAGAAAATAGCTAAAGTATTGAAGAAGTTTAATATAGGAACGATATACACCACAGACAGGAAGATAGGTCAGGTTTTGCCGAATCCAAAAAACAACTAAGGACTCAGGACACCTGGGCTAAGAAATACATTGGGCAAACGGGAAGACTGATATCCACAAGGCTGACAAAACACATTAAAAGTGTGAAGAAAATGGACAGCAAAACATCGGCTTTGGGAGAACATTTCACTACTACTAATCACGCCATAGAATTTGATAAAATCAGAGTAGTTAGAAATGTAGCAAGGCCACAGAAAGGAAGATACTGGAAGCATTGGAAATAGTTAAACACCCCGAAAACTTCAACAGGGAGGACGGGTACAAATTAAGTAAACTACGGCTCCCTAGCATAACTCAGAAGAAAGACAATCAACAAGAACAACAAATCAACCTAGCAGCGAGAATCAAGCCGAATCCCAGCCAATCAGACGCCAAGCAATCAGAAACCAGCCAATCACAGGCATGGAAGAGCAGACTCCGACCCCGGACACGAAAAAACCCGATCGACTAACCGAAGGAACCAATGATTTACGAGTGGACCTGAGTGGCTACTATATAACGCCGCGGGTTAGCTGAACATCTTCAGTCTCAATTAAGCCTTGAGGAAGTCAGCAGCATGTCTGGCGAAAATGTTGGCAGAAAATTCACCGACACGGTCTAAACCAGAAGAAACAACTGAAGCTTTTTGTATAAATTGTGGCCGTGGAAACTTGAAAGAATAGTAAATATACAAAAAAACTTCAGTTGTTCCTTCTGGTTTAGAAGAAACCCAACCAGCCAATCACAGGCATAGAAAAACAGACTCCGACCCCGGTCCCGAAAAAACCCGATAGACTAACGGAAGGAACCGATGAATCAAGAGTGGACCCGAGTGGACCCGAGTGGCTACTATATAAGGCCGCGGGTTAGCTGGACATCTTCAGCAGAAATTTCAATTTGGCAAAAAATTCACCTACACGGTCTAAAACCAGAAGAAACAACTGAAGTTTTTTGTATAAATAGTGGCCGTGGAAACTTGAAAGAATAGTAAATATGTTTTAAAATATTTGTATATAGAGCTACATTGAATGTATTCACAAAATACTACCTGTACTATGTGAGTATAATCATAGTAGATCCTGATACTATCTAAGGTTAATCGTAATAAACATATCGATTGCGTTTCAGACATCGATAAGTTGTATTTCTAATGTAATCAACTGTCCAAATAGAATTTTCGTTGTTTGATTAAATAAAATGAGTTAGTTTTAGGTAGCGTATGAAATGGTACCGTGCGGAAAGGTGTGCGGTATCATGTACTAATGTCCTCCACGAGACATTTTCTTAAGTATTTTGATAAATGAGTATTAAATAATTGAGCGTTGTAAAAAGTATCTTGTATAAAGGATGCGGGATTTTAGAATTTGAAAAATAATAATATATTTTATAAATTTCAATGAAGTTATTCGAAAAATGAAAACCCAGGGACATTTGTTTTTAAGGCGTAAAATATTTATTTACTTATATATATATTTCAATTAACTCGTTTGAAAAAGGAATGTTATTAACTTTTTATTATGGTTATTTGATTTATGATTACTCTTCTAAAAACCAACATACCCGGTACACTTTTTTTACTTTTTTAAGCTAACCGTTTTCGGGTTCTCCTGATGATTTCTAATGGTCCAGCACACATATAGTGAAAAGGGTTTAAGGTTACTCAAAATGGTTTTCCATTCAGTTTATAAAACTACAATAAAAAATGGTCAAAACCTTTTGTTTACCTTCCACAATAATGCATATCTAATTTAAAGAAAGTAGATAATTAAATTAATATGGTAGAAAATGTAATTCTGTAGGAATATTAATTATTTCTTCTCCCATTCAAATACATTTTATATCTTGATGTAAAATAAACTTTTGAAAATTAGAATAAGGAAAGTTTGATGAGAATTTAAAAAAATTAAAACCCTCCAGAGGTTGGCGCACATTAGGTTTACAGTAGAAGTTTTACCTGCTCAAAGTAAGACACAACTTACTGCCCGGAATTAAACTGAACTCTATCTCGCAAAGGGCAAGAGGCAGCGGTTCATTAATTGCACAATTTACTAAATCCTTTCCAATTAAATTAATAATTTTTCTCTGTGGCCACTGTCGCAAACTAATTAGAAACTCTAATAGAGCGGAAATACTAATGAAAAATGGAAACTTCATTCTACTCAATGGTCCAAAAATTATCTAAACAGAATATTTTGATCGATTTATATATACAGTATTCAGTATTCTGTAACACTATTAGTATCTATATTTACATAGGTAGTATCTGCTGAACTCTTCATTAATTAATTAAATTCTTCCAAATTATGCTTTTTTTATAACTACTGCGACCCCTTAAAACTTAAAACAGTTGAATCTCATTTCTCTTACGCCAGTTGATGAGGGTTTTAGCTATCTTGTCATTTAAGATATAAACTATCGATCCATCCAACTGACAGATTAGTAGCTACCAATGTACTAAGTTATTTCAACTCCTTCCGGTTGCTATTTAAATATTGGATATAATTAAACCCCATAGGATTAAAGTCACGCTAAGTAATGGTGTTTAAGTTTTAATGTAAAATATTAAACCTACAATAACAAATATCATATTTTATCTTTCAGTCAACAAGAACTGCCTACCTCACAAGTCAGACCTACCTGGGAATACATGTCAGTCGTATTTTAGTGTACACCATCAGGCTGCAATCCTTATATTCTAAAATATCAGTACGGTGTTTCTAATGCTCAATTAAACGTCTCCAATAATCCTAAATTTCCTTATTATTAGCGTTTGTTCGGGCAAACTATATTATAACCTCCCTTATTATTCATAATAACCACTCATCTAGGTCTATTATTAGTCCTAGCATTTTCAATGCATTATTCTCATATATATTATCCATTATCATATGTGGTCTACTGTAGAACTTTTAGTGCAGAATCCACACTGTATAATTTCCTAAAACCTCTTCCGCTCTCTTGACAAACTGCTTCATCAGCAAATTTGAAAGCAACTAGGAGACCATGCAGATTAGTGGTATTCATCTATAATTTCCACACTTCAGTTTGTCCCTTTTTTTGGAATAACAATATAACAACTTCCTGTCATTTTTTCGAATTCCCACTTTAGTCCAGATGTGAAGTATTAATTCATATACTTTATAAAAAAATAAGTCTTCACTTATTTTGTGTTTATTTTGACTTCACCCCCAACTATTTCCATCTACTCGATAATATTTTTCTAGCGATAAAAATGGTGTAATTTGTTAATTAATAGGCATTGTTATTCTTTCTGAACTCCGTTTTTCATATGTATAAAATTTGTATCAAAATTGTTATTGGTTTAATAATTCCTAAGTTATATAGGTAAAAATTACTTAGAAACAAAAAAAAAATTAAGAAAAAGCATTTTAAAAATACTCTGAAATGCGGGTAATTGATGCCCAACTTACTTTTTAATAATAACAAGCAAACATGCTTAACACATGTACAACACTTGTATAACACACTTGTATAAGAACTCACGCACAATTTAAAGATTTAAATTTGATTAAAATAAATAGTATTTTAAATTAATTTAAAATATCTTTAACCTAATGTGAAAAAAGTACACGAGAGATAAGACTCAGAATCTATTCTCATTGCCCCTAAGCAATAACTCATTGTATTCATTAGTTCATTAGGAGAAAAGAACCAGTAGGAAACAAGAAGGAAAGATACTAGGAATTAAAACCTGGTGTGAAACCATCCAAACTTTGTGTCAATTAGTAAAAGGAAAAGTTAAGTTAACAAAAAGACGAGAACAACAAAAAAACGCACCTGCTATTATTTTATTATCCGCTCAAATTTCATCTCAACAGAATAATAACATCGCTAAATAACTTCTCTTCAACTTGACGGAGTTACGGAAGCAAAAAATCACCAACGACTTAAGTAGCCTGAAACTTGTTGATGAGGAAATCCTAAAGATTATTAAAGGGCAAAGTATAAAAGTTGGCCAGCGGTTAGCGGTGGGACGGATCATCGTTCTATATATAATACCTGTTGCGGCTCATTGTGGTCCTCTTCCAAAAAAACATCTTTTTCAATTCAACCACAGCCGCCTCAGGATCTGAAACTTCCCGTTGTGAACTGACTGCCAGGTTCGAGGAAGCTGATGCGAAGGCTAATCCATCGTGATGAGGAATAAAAAGTTACTAATCTTTTTTATCCCCCTAACTCCAACAGCCACCCTCGATAAGAAACTTTTAATGCCCCACTTACACCTCTATTATGAAATTTTCATTTTTATTTTTCCGCGGGATCTCTCAACAATAAAGTTTGTTTAGTGAATAAGGTTTACCAAAAACAAATGGGTTTTTGTTCAATCGTAAGTTAAATATGCTGCATACGAAAACGTTCGATCTTCTATTTCTTTATTTTTTTTATGTTACACCTATAGTCGGATTGAGATACTGGATTAGAATGGCGTACTGCGAGGATATGTTTTAAGGGAAAGATGAGAAGTCAAAAGGTTTTTAAAAATATATATTTTTTCGAACGAAAATCCGTTTAGAAAACATATTGTGACACAGTCAGGGGAAACATGGCTATGCGATCCTACAGTGAATGTCTTCGAAATCTTTGAAAGAAAAATTCTTGGAAAGATAGTTGGAGCTCAACTGGTGGAAGGTGAATTGAGAATTAGGACAGACAGCGAATTGTAAAAGCTATTTGAATCCTGCGACATAGTTAAGTTTATTAATGTAAAAAGAATAGAATAGTTGGGGCATGAACTTAAAATGGAGGAAACCAGAGCTCCTAAAAATACCTTACTTGGTAAAATATGTGGCATCAGGGGGTGATGACCTAGGGGACGGAAAAGCTTCAGGGTGTGGAAAAGGACCTTACCGAAATCAGAGAACCTGAGCACTGTGCAGAGGAGACTGGCATAATATTTTCAGGGGAGCTTAGGCACACGCCGCGGCGCGCCGGGGTGTAGTGATATTTAGTTTTAATATAAAAACCATTTTCCAATAACAGGAAACTGGAAACAAGGGGTTTATCTGACCTTCTGTACTTTAAAAAATTGGATATTATTATCGAATCTGATAAATCTTCTGTCACTGTAGGTGCTTAGTAAAAGAAATGTACTGATTTAGGCTATATGTGTTAAATCTTCTAATGGGGTCGAACCGTTTTGAAATTTGTAAGCACTTTTTCTTTTCTATTTCTATGATTTTCTAGCATCAATTGTACATGTTTGAAGACCTGTTTGGGACGGGTAGATATGTTTATTAATGGAAGTTTACTGATGGTTTAGTATCAATCATACAGTAAGGGCGAGAGCCGAGGCCGGTCAAGAGCAGCACTTAAATATACTAAATTGCTTGTTCGCCAGACTGTTTTATCTGACCACTACTTGGTGTAAGACCTTATTGAGTCGATGTTTATTCTAAAGGAGAGGATGTAATACAGTTGGTATTCTTGGAATTAACATAATACCTAGCCCCTCCAGGTTATTAATGATTCCGCAGACCTGATATAGAGCTCAGTCCGCATTTATTCCACTATTATTGATGGCTACTTCAATATTAAAATACAGCAAACAAAAATTGATCTATATATGGCCATTCCCTAACGAAAACCCCATTGATAATATTTTATAATGTTTTATATTCAAAGTAAAGGAGTGAATTTCCCCGATTCTAACGCATTCTAGCTGATTACTGTTCTTTGTCATACATTTCCATAACATCCTCATCCTTATCATACATACAAAGATACAGTCAATTATATATGTTAGAATAATGAAATTATTCCTAATATGTATACAAGTCAGTATACAAGCTCTTTGGGTATGTGGGTGGGAGGAGAAGGAGAGGACGGCCACGACTGAGATGGGCAGATGAGGTCGAAGCCGACGCAAAGAAGCTCCTCAACACCAGAGCTTAGCAGACCCTGGCGCAAGACAGAGATGATTGGAGGCGTCGTCTTGATGCGGCGAAGACCCGTATCGGGTTGTAGTGCCAGTGATGATGATGATGTATACAAGTCATAGAAAATTGTGACTAAAACTAGTTTCTAAAACTAAGAAACATTTTCGAATATATCAAGCTAATTACTATTCCGTAAACTGTTACTTTAATATAGTGGCGTTTATGACCAATGTTGTTACGTCGTTAATTAACCAATAACAAAAAACAAATAAACTTCAGTATTGCCATTGACAATATGTTACTTCATAAAATTGTATTAAGCAAACATTGTACATACTTTTATGTATATTTCCGAAATGTCAAAAAGTTTCGTGAAGGCTTTCATAGGGACTGTTAGGTTAGGGATCGAAATTCAGCCTCTTGCGCATGCAGAGGGACATCAGTAGAAAAGTCTTCAGTCACACAGTTGGAGAAAGACCGGGAGAGGTGGAGAGGGCTGTACAGAATTGCTCCTCACACTTCAGAGGTGGTACAAGAAGGCAGAATAAGATGATGAATATTCCGGTAATGTTTTTAGTTACAATTGTTTTGTCTTTTTGTCGAAGGTTTGGTCTTCTAAGGTTAATATAGAATGGTATCATCTTCGATTTGGTTGAAACTAAAAATTAATCTGTGGACCAGTTTAAGAGAATCGAATGGAATCTGGCCATAAGGCTCTTTTGATTATTAGGGAAAATAATTAGATTATTCTTTCTCAAATAAAAACTGATGATGTAAGGAAAATGATGAATGAGCTCCTGATATGTAATTAGAGGAAAAAGGCTGTACTAATTAGTGTTTGCTCTGGTCCTGATTCGTCACGCCAGAGCCACCGCGCACACACGACCTAATCAAACCCTCCAGCCCAAACAGGTGACAGTCGAGAATAAAAGATAAAAAAGACAGAAGAGAGGGCGCTAATTGCACCTTCCTGTTTGCCCTGCCCAGTCGTTATCCGGGGCCTCTCTTCCGCCCTCAACTTCATTAACTCGATAAACAATGAATCCTTTTAATTCTGCTTTCCTCTCCTCTTACGGCGATTTTATTTAATCCAATGGCGGCTTGTAATAGAAGTTTACAAACGGCAGCTCAAAGAGGACTCCTTATCTTCTGTGTTATCCTTCCCTTTACAATCACCCCCCCCCCCCTCCTCCTATTCCTTGATGAAATTTCAGTCCGGGTTCGAGAAATAGATTGGGCCGAGTAACTTCAATTAAATGGATTGGGGAGATACTGTTAACCTTATTTAATAAATTTATCAAACCACTCACTATTAATTAAAATAAGTTTCCAATGTGTAATAAATTTATAAATATATGAGTTGGGGAAAAATTAAAATCGGTCGTAAATATATCACGATTATAAAACAATGAAAGTTCGATTGATTTGAATAATTAAACAATTGAAACAATCCCGACCTTTCAATTACCACTAGGGAGTAACCCGAGATTACATTAGAGAAATTAATATTAATTGTAGAACGACAATCGAAAACGGATTATTCAACTTACTGCAGCATTTATATTGTATATACTGCTGGTATTGTTAGAAAATTAGAAAAGTTTTATTGTTATACCAAAATGGTGTTAGACCATTCAAATACATTCGAAATTCCCAATGGTAGAGAAAAGAATAAGAAAGGGTATTTAATCAGTTTTTTATCGATTTTAAAAATCCTTAAGATCGCATTAACAACCCAATAATGTATAAAACTATTTTATCGTTTGGGACCTACTCTGAGAACCAAGAGATTCGTATCTACTCTATTTATTTATAAATATAAATTATTGCATATTATTAAAATTACGAATTATATAATTTAAATGATAAATTATTGATTGATCAGGGTGTATAAGAGAATTTAATAAACCTAGTAATGGTGAGGATTAACCTAACATTTAATAATGTCAGAATAGCTATTCTAAAGTTATCTTTAGAAGTTTGTGAAAAACAAGGGATACCCTCCAGCCAAAATTATTACACGAAACAGTGCACAGAACATAATTGCAGGGAGTTATTTAAATCATGAACAAACATAATTTTCCCATTATAACAATGAAAATTGAATTTTATTCGCTTCCAGAATAAATATTTCAAATATTTAGCATTTGAGCACTACCACTGGGTAGTTTCTCTACTTGGCTTTATTTCGGGAAATGATTTATTTTTCGTTATATTTACTTGATTTTTCAGTGTACAGTTGTAAATTTTAATAAATACATTTAAAAAATTATATATATTTAGCGTTTTTAAATATTATCTTAGCAAACTTTGGTATAATGTTAAAATAAATTAGAATACAAATAAAGGTCTATCAATTATTTAAGTTACAAGTCATAAAATCTGTAAATTATCAAATATAAAACAACTATAATATAAATTCAAATTTATAAAAATATGTCCAAAAATTTGCTGAATTAAGCCTAGACACCAATGGAATATTTAAAAATGGATTTACTTAGAGGATCAATCCATGGTCGTCTGTTATTAAATGTTTTAAGCTTTGGTCTGTGTAATAATATTTGTGATTTACATTTTAATATTATTCAAAAATTAATATGTATTATAACATTTTAAAATTATAAAAAAACACTATAAAATTAAAAGTAAAAATAATAAATGAATTAATAAAATTATTTAAATTATGATATACTTTAATTAGTTTAATAAATTTATTAATTTAAACAAAAATCGAATGGGATGAAAAGATAAATCAAGGATAACTGTTGGAAGGTTATATTATCTGTGTTTTTAAAATAGAAATATCTTATTAATCATTTCTTTTTTAACTTAAAAATAACAGATGAATGTAGTTTACCTATTTCACCCGCTTCTTTTCTGTCATTTACTATATGATCTATTGTATCATTAATATATAATGCTTCTTAATATTTCCTTTTAATCGCATTACTCTCTCTATGCAAGATCCTTGGTTTGTCAAAATTGAAAGTATGGAGTTCATTTTTACAATGTGTTAACAATGCAGTGTCAGTCTTAGAGTTAGGTTTTAAATTATTTTAAAACTTTTCATGGACAACGGTTCAGCAAGGAGGTGACTTGTCCTAGGTCACGCTCAACCGCCTACCTATTTTTATAATACTATGTATAGGCTGGGTGAGCCACATCCTAGATCCCATTTGATCCATCTCCCGCCGCAGACTAAATAAAAGTAACTGCCTGCAGCGGGATTTGAACCAGGATTTCCAGCATGGCAACTTATTGCTCTACCACTGAGCCACTCCGCTCCCCTTCGTACTAAAATAATTAAATAAAAATCTGGTATTTGCTTGAAATGGAATAATAACATAAGTAATAACTTAATTTCAAGCCTATGGAGAGCAAATTCCCTAAGTAAAGTTATTTTACACAGGTTATTATTGGGCACCTTAGACGTAATCTCTAAACATAATATATATATATATATATATATATATATATATATATATATTTAATTTTTACTTTTATTTTTTGAGGTTCAGTCTATTTTTAAACTTCAATATTGGCCTCTTTTTTTTTTCTTTTTTTTTTACCAGATCGGCCTGGTGGGCCTTTACATGGTTGTTATAATATTGATTTTTTCAATTTTTGATAACAATTGATTATGGGGGGTATAGTCTCGTACAATAAACACCCCTATCTAAATACATCGTTATAACTATTGGTTAAATGTCTAAAAATCTACAAATATAAAATAGCTGTAAAATAAATTTAAGGTAGTAATATCACATTCTATATATACTTATACAACTTATAATAAGATGTCCTGCAGTAACCTGGGCTTTAGTCTTCGAGATTATGTCTGCTTTCCTACGTTGAAATTTATTGCTCCTTTAACTGCTGGTAGTTGGGTGTGAAATTTTCTGAATCTTTTTTTATGTAGTCGTCTATTGTTTCTATTTGTAGCTCTCGGTGCAGTAGACTATTTCTGATGAACCAGGGTGCATCCACTGCGATTCTTAGGATCTTGTTTTGAAAAGTTTGCAATATTTTTCTTTTCGTAAAGGATGCTGCTCCCCAGACTTCACAGCCGTACATCAGTAATGAATGGCCTTAGGACTGTTTTATAAATGAGAATTGTTATATCTGGTTTTAACTTAGATTTTCTATTTACGGTAGGATAGAGCACTGATAACCTTGCATAGGTTTGGGTTAATTTAATATTGATGTGGGCATTTCAGGTTAGGCGGCGGTCCAGGTGAACTCCAAGGTATCGTATAGCTTCACTGGCAGGGTCCCATTTCACGTTTTTACCTACGAGGGTTAGCTCAGGTGGGTCTGGTGGGCGTCTAACCGTAAAAACTTTTGAGGTGCATTTTTCGATGTTAAGAGTAATCCTCCATTTATTAAAGTATAGCTCAAGATCATCCAGGTGGCTCTGTAAAGTATTTCTGGCTATTATTGTGTCATTGTGTTGGGAGAAAACGGATGTATCGTCGGCGAACATAGCTATGGAAGTATGTGTAGACTGGATGATATCGTGAAGATAAAAGTTGAATAGAATAGAAGAAAGGACTGAACCTTTTGGAGTACCTGCATGGATTTGTCTCACAGTTGAATATGTGTTATTTATTCTAACAGAGAATGTTCGACCATCCAGGAATGAGCTCAGAATAGCATATAAGTATTTCGGGGTATCTACTTTCTTTAGTTTGTACAGTAAACGCTTGTTGGAAGTCCAAGAACGTTACCTGCGTATGTTTCTTCATTTCGAATCCGTTTATAATGAATTCTGATAGTCTAGCTAGTTGGTGCGAGGTGGAATGGCTATACTGAAAACCAAATTGAAAATCCAGGATAATGTCATTATTATTATTAAAAAAAGAAGAAAGATGCCTTTTTATGATTGATTCCAATAATTGGTAAAAAGCTTATGGGTCTATAGCTGGTGACTTGTTTAGCGTTTTTACCAGGTTTGTGGATGACTATGAGTTCGGCTTTTTTCCACGTATCGAGGAAATATCCTATTCTTAGACAACTATTAAATATGGACGAAATGAAAACCACCCGTTATATAGTACAATATCTCTGTTTATTATTACATTAATTTTAATTTTGTTTACTTATTTACATGTTTTATATTCAAACTACTATCATTCTTTTATATGAAAAAACACTATTAAATATTTACATCTTCTCTGTAAATAATCTGATAATGTACAGTTAGGGGTGTCTCTTGCATGAGATACCCACACTTTCACTATGTGTTAAACCTTAAGATTCATTATTAAAAAAGCCATGTAAGGCTAGGAATAGCCGATCTGGAAATAAAGAGAATAAAAAAAAACCACATCTTTCCTGGACAACTTCTTTTTTGCTATGACTGGGATCAAATCATGACCAGGACTTTTCTTTATTTTAAGTTTTTTTACTAGTTCTTTAATTTCTTTTGGGGTCGTGAATTTGGGTGGAAGCTGCACTGTTGTAACGGGGAGATTCAAATAATCGTCGATTTCATTAGCTATATGCGGACTTCTTTCGCATTCTGTGTTGGAGAACGTTTTCTCAAAGTAATCCCCGAACATTTCAGCCTTCTATACATCGCTGGTGATGAATTCACCGTTGTCTACAAGACTGGGAATTTTCTCATGTTTATTCATCAGACGTCGCGTAGCCTTCCATAGCGATTGATCCTTAGGATCTAAATCACCTACATAAGTCTGGTATTTTGCATATGTCCATTCGTCCAGTTCCTTTGTTTCCAGTGTGTTTTAGGTGGTTCCATCTCTTTTAATGAGCAGGGTCTCTATTGCTCATCCACTGCCCCTTGCATAATTTTTTCTTTAATTTTTAAAAGAATTGAATTTGGACATCTTGTCGAGAATGTTTTTCCCCTAAACTGGAAATATTGTACAGTTGCTTCATCCAGGCTATGTAAATTATATTCGTTGAAGTTGTATATGTTTGTATCAATTTCTATTGCGGTAGGATAATTATTCTTTATTTTTATTTTTTCATCGATTAAGATTTTGTACGCTTCCCAGTCGATTACTCCATTAATGAGGGATTTTCTTTTCGTTTCTTTGTGTATATGTGCTGAGAAATTAATTAAAACTGGGAAATGGTCCGAGTTTAGAGCTGTGATCAAGTGGGATGAGAACGGAAGCCTTAAATTTTTGGTTAGTGCTATGTTGAGGATGTCTGGTTTACAGCCTGATCTGTAGAATGTTGGTTCATTCGGTGCACGAATTTGTATATTGTGCCTTGAACAGATTTCTAGCAAGGTGCTTCCACTAGAATTCGATTTATGGCATCCCCAGTAAATATTTTTACAGTTCATGTCTCCTAAAACTAGTGTATGGTCAGCTGGTGATAATAGTTTTAATATTTCTTCTTGGAGCAATTTTTTGGTTGGTGGTTTATGTGCTGCTGTGGCAACTGTAGGGGGAGACGAATGTAATCGAACGGATATAACCTCTAGATTAAATATATTAAAAATAATGTTTTCACAGAAACTAATATTATTCTTAATTATCAGGGCAACACCGCCTGTTGGAGTCGAACACTCTCTACCTTTTCGTAATATTTTGTATCCTGGGATTTTAAATTTGATGTTTTGAGATAGATGGGTCTCAGTTATGCAGGCTATGTCAATGAAATTTGATTCAAGGAAAATTTTAAGTTCATTTCTTTGAGAGGATATGCCATGTGCATTCCAGTTTAACAATTTTAATTGTCTGAGTTCATTAACCATAGTTGAAAAAATGATATAAGGAAGTTATTACAATATAATTCGTGGACTGGAATAAAGCGCAGTTTGTTTTGAGAGAATTGGTAACAACAGATAAGCTATTGTCTACATTAAGGTCCATTCATAAAGAAGGAGGCTACTAACGATGAGAGAGGATATGCCGTCAGCATTCCAATTTAAAAGTTTTATATTTCTTAATTCAGGCGTCAGGGTACAAATAAATATAGTAGCTTTTAGTAAATAATAAGAAAATTGGAAAAAATAAATATAAGGATCATAACATGGTGAGTAGGAATTAGTAACTACAGATAGCATAATGTTTACACTAGGGCCCTTTCGTAAAGAAGGAGGTTACTAGTGAGCTTAACTGTTGCATAATTTGTGGTAAATACGGTTTGATCGTTTCTAAAATTACTTTTGTTATAGTAGATAAGATGCTATCAGTGTTTGATTCCGTAGTAACTGTTTGTTGTTGCGTTGAGTGTCCTAAACGAGCCGCATCTGCAAATGTGAAATTCGTCGAGGTATTTCTAGCTGGTTTATAAGTAGTTTCTGCTGTCGCACTGCTATTATTTTTTTCACTTTGTTTTGGTGAGTTTATTTTGTTTTTTATTGTTTGATAGTGGCGGCAGCCTCTGTAACTAGCCGCGTGTGCTTGTTTACAATTGACGCAATACGGCTTACCCGTGTATTTTAGAGGGCATTTAGAAAAATGGTGATTTTCCTTGCATTTAACACATCTAGGCTCCAAATGACAATGATTTTTTATGTGTCCATACCTTTGACAGTTGGTGCACATTGGGATATCAATAGTAATGTTGGCCTCATAATCATATCAAATTGATGACGAAATGATAACAGCGCATAAATCAACCAAATGCTAATTCAGTACTTCATGTATATGTAAATTATGTTCAAGAGTTGTGATCAATGAAATGTGTAAGGATCGATTGGTTCATTACACATTTCATTGATCTTAAGTAAAAATAATTGACGGGATCTAAACCGAATCTCAAGAACGAACGTGTATTTTTCTATATATATATGTATATATATATATATATATATATATATATATATATATATATATATATATATATATATATATATATATATATACATACCACAGAAAAAAGTGACAAAGCAACTATGTCGAAGCAGACATGTCATTTAAGTACATGTAAAGTAAGGTTTGATATCGAAACATCGTCTAAATCGAAATAAAAATATTTTTTATTTGTCTTTCAACTGTGGCATAAGGTACATAAAACGCTTAATATCAGTATACAATTTAAAATATAATTTCATGTGTTACAAAAACCTTACACATTAGCATTACCTCCCCTATGCCAATCATTCCTCTTTCGCCTGCATCGGTAATATCAGACAAGCCGACATCACCGCTCCCGCCAATTACTAGTAACGAGCCTCTTCTACATTTCCAAACAGGATATTATTCCAGAGCTAGTATTATCACTCATACAGGAGTGCTCATTGAGAGGTGAAATCTAGCACGTCAATACATATACAACCTACATGCCTTGATAATCGCAATAGTGTAGGATAATATGTTTACTTTATTGTAAAACGAGATATTAATAAAAAGGATATTCCTCGAAATTATACAGAAAATGTTTACAATAATTTAATATGGGTCCTAAAAACGATACATTTAAAAGCGATACCTATTAACGATACCTTGAGCATTAAGTTAATCACCAAAAGGCACCGACTGAAAATAAATAATTAATCCTTATTCATTTTTTGATACATTTTGAAGTTTCAAATACTTTACAATACAAGGTAAACATTTCTAAAAGAGCATGAAGGGTGTATATTTAGCACAAGAAAGTAAATTGTATTCCTGGGGATTCTCTAGTTAAAAATACATAACAACTATGTTATATAACTAAAATGTATTTTTAGTTTTTTCGTTTGGGTCAACTAATAATCACGAGGGTCTTAACTGCTCATTGGTAAAGGTATTTTACATAACGGATTTAATAATGCATTTAACCATAATAATAAAATGTTATTATAAATAGAGGTTGGCTCCAATAAGTGACTAATTAGAGCTGAGTTATTCATTGTACGAATTTACGAGCCAATTTATTTTTGGAACGAAGTTCATATATCTATAAAATTGATTGATATCATGTTTGACGGAATTTTACCTTGGCCCTGGAGGACATGAAGAACTTCAAGAACTGAGATTTAAAGATTACCTGAAAAATCACAGAAGCCTAGACCTATGAGAGGAGGTTCAGGACTCGAGCACAATGGGCCTCTATAGGGCGAGGTGCACGGCAGAAGATGAGTCCAAATAAATAATAAAACATGTTTAAATGGTCGCTTTACAAACGCCTAATACTGTTTCAGTGGAAGTTTGTATTTATAAATCCTCTATCACATTTATCTTAAAACTAGCCGAAAGAAAGCACTGAAAAAAATTGTCACCGTAATTTTTGTCAAAACTCTCTTTTGAACTTGTTCGTTTTTCATTTACTGTCACTTTATGCTACTAAGGCTAATCGTACTACTCTAAAATGGAAGTCTAAAATCCAGGTATAATTAGGATATGAATCTTAACATTACCCAGGTTCGGTACAGTCATTTTAAGTAGGAAGGACGGCAAAAAACTTGGACATATAAAAGTTACGACCAATAAAATTTTGAACTTTTATAGAAAGGATTAGAATATTAATCTTTACTATTGTCTGAGATGATTGAGTTTTCCTATATCCAACCTCACAGGTCATCGGCCCTATTTTAACTAATGTATACTACTGGGCTACTAAGATAGCTTATTGTTTATCGGCTCAACAGGCGCTTGAAGCTGCCCTTGGCCCTCTCAACTACATTCTTCCACTCATTTCAGTCAGCAGCATGTCCGCTGCACATTCCAATCATCCTCAAGTATTCAGCCACTGCGTTCTTCCATCTTCCTTTCGGTCTTCCACGTGGCCTGGCTCCATCCCGGGTTCCATAATATAATTTCTTTGCTGCTCTCCCATCATCCATTCTGACAAGCTGTCCCAGCCATTTGAAGTGCTGATTCGCACGAATTGGGAAACTCGGAGATCGTCGTATAAGTCGTAGATTTCTTAAACGGTATGTACCATTTTCTCTAACAGGGCCCATGATGCGCCTCAACACTTTCCTTTCAAACCTGTCAATCTTTTCAGCCAGGATCTTTCGCATCTTTTCCAGGTTGCACAGAGATAGCTCAGTACAGGTCGGGTGATTGGATTATAGAGCTTCATTTTGGTATCCCGACTTAGTAGTTTACTACAGAGTAAACTTCTTAGGGCAAAAAATGCTTTGTTAGCCCCCATTATACGATTTTGAATTTCTTCTTCTTCGTCTACCCAATTATTTACTATGGAGCCGAGATATTTAAAAGTAGAAAGGCATTGGAATGAATACTGTCCCACAACATATTTCTTAAACGGGTTTATAGGCGTTTTCTTCCTAAGGACCATACGTTTCGTTTTATCCTCATTTATGGATAGGCCCATTCTTCCAGCTTCCCTTTGCTATCTTTCACAGCCCTCCTTGATCGCTTTAAGGGACAGTCCACATCATCTGCATAACCAATCACTTGGGTTGTCTTAGTGAAAATTGTGCCTGACTGATTAAGCTCGGCTCTGTTCACCATCGCTTGAAGGGCAATATTCAATAGAAGAGGGGACAGGGGGTCACCCTGTCCCTCTGACTTCACCGCAAAAGGTTGGCCCAGATTCCCATTTATTTTCACTTGACTTGTACTCTGAGAGGGAGTTGTAAGCCGAATTAGCTTCGGTGGGATTCCCATATCTTCCATTGCCAGGAACAGTGCTTTTCTGATAATGGAATCATAAGCTGCTTTATAATCGATAAACAGAATCCATATAATTTTGTTAAATTCCTTTGTTTTTCCATTATTTGCTTTATGCTGAATATCTGGTCAATAGTTGATCTGTTCCTTCTGAAACCCCCCTCATAATCGCCCAACCGAGGTTCCACATCTTCCACAATTTGTTTGTATAAGATAGCGGAGAATATCTAGTAAGGCGTGTTCAGGAGTCTGATTCCCCGGTTATTCTTGCAGTCTGTGGAAATACCTCTCTTCTTAAATAACGGTATGATGACTGAAACCTTCCAGCTATCCGGTATTTTTTTGGTCTCCCAGATATTAACTATCAGATGAGTCCGTTCCTCAGCCCGTATTGACCCACCTATCTTCAAAAACTCCGCTGGGATGTCATCTGAGCCTGGAGACTTGTTATTCGTCAAGTTGTCCAATACCAGGCCAACCTCCTCCAAAACTGGTGGGCTCACTTCATGGTCATTTGCATTTTCTTGAAATTCCACATCAGGGTACTCCTCGTCTTCCCTGGGGTTTAGTAATTCCCGAAAATGCTCCTATATAATGCTCCTCTACATTGCACATCCTGATCCAGGAAGACTATTTTACCATCTGAACGCTTTATCATCGGTCAGTCATTCATAAAGCCTGATTTCATTTTACCCACTTCACCGAAAAACTTCCGGGCCTCATTATTCCTGCTGTATTCTTCTATTTTACGAAAATTGTCCTGTAATGCATATCTTTTCTTTTGTCTTAGAACCTTTATTGCATTAGCTCTTGCTTCTTGGTACTCCTTTCTGTTTTCTCTAGTACCCCTATTTAGAAGCTTTTTTATCTTTTGGTTACGCACATTAACCGCTACTTCACAATCCAGGTCAAACCACAGATGCTTTCCCTTGCTGTTTCCATCCTTTTTACAATGTTGGTTGGTTGTATCAGATATAGTTTTGCTTAGATAATCCTATGCCTCATTCACATCTCTTTCTCCGATTCCAGCTGGGATGTTACCTACACTTCTTTCAATCTCTCTCAGGAAAGCATACCTTGTTTCCTTTTCCTTAAACTTTTCTCTTTCCCAGGTGATCTGCAGTTTGCTCCTTTCAAACATCCTTATCTTATATGTATGGTTGATCTTCGCAACTACCAGAAAATGATCAGAATTTATGTCTGGTCCTCTATAAGATCTCACATCTTTAAATGCATTAAAATGTCCACTAGAAACCAGAATGTGATCGATCTGCGAGGAAACCCACGTTTGTTTGTGTATATAGTACTCATAACAACTATTGATCTAGATACAGAAAACTCAATCATCTGTTCCCCATGTTCATTGGTCTTCACATGCAAGCTATGCCTGCCTATAGTAGGAGCAAATACTGGTTCTTTACCAACCTGAGCATTACAATCACCCAACACTACTTTCATATCGAAAGAAGGGGAAGCAGACATAGCCCGTTCTAAATCTTCATAGAAAAGATCCTTTTCATCTTCCTCTTTTTCTTATGTTGGGGCATGAACGTTTATCATAGTAATATTAAACTTTTTTCCATGAGCCCTTAGCATGGATAACCTTTTGTTTATTGGTTGGAAATCAAGAACTGCTTTCCTAATTTGCTTAAATTCTATGAAAGGTGTACCAAACTCATGTCTCTCCTGGCTTCCACTGTAGAAAATATCAAAATGTTTTCTACTTTGCTTTCCAAAACCGGTCCACCGTGTTTCTTGAACAGCAGTAATATCTAAATAGAGTTGTAGCTGTTGTGATTTCAATTCTGCCAACGCTACGGGTCTATAAAGTGACCTTACATTCCATGATCCAATTTTATAAATCATATAACGATTTCCAGGTCGTTTACATAAATCCGTTCGAAATCCGAGGCTAGGCTGTTCAGAAAAAGTAACCTGTGGGTTTTTTTATAAAAGGTCGGTAGTCAGCCCCCTTTAACCCTCCTCTTTTATCCGGGCTTGGGACCGGCTGTGGTCTCCACTATGAGAACCCCACAGGCAGAGGGCTACTAGCTTCGAAATGCGAAATCCCTAAATTTAGGCAAACATTTAAATAAAATAGAAACAAAGGAACCCTGCCCAGCTGAGAAATCAGACAGATGGGAATCCGGAAGAGGAGCCAAAAGATTGGGGTAGATAACATTCTGAATAGACACCCAGAATTTAACGACTCATGTTAATTAGGGCACAGTGCCAAACGACCCCTGGATTAGGGGCGCTTATAGTCAGCTAATGATCGGAAATAGTCGAACCCGATCCGCTACCTTTGGGACTTATGAAACTTTAATGAACCTCATCCCACCAAAAAAAAGAAGTAACGTAAAGAAACGTAAAAAAAAGAACGGAGTTCTAACCAAAAGATTAGGAATACGCTTATTAATTGGTATTCAATGGTTTTCGAACCCTTTTAGGAACAAGAATAATAAAAAAATATTTTGGAATCATTCCAATTCGGTAAGGGTAAAATAACATTTGCAGATGAAGGATTAGTTATATATTTGTTTAAGTATGTTTTGATTTACTCAAAAAAGAAAAAATGTGGGAATGTACCCTCCTGTAGTTATGGACTTGTCGAAACTCAAATTTATTTGAGCTATTATATTTGAAAGTATTATAAGCCTTTTTTTTCATATTCGCGGATTTTTCAGCTTTCCATTTGAAATACTTTTTTTAAAAATGGGCAAAAGGGCAAACGTTTTTATTACTTAGCACTTGACAAAGAAAGATGTTTTAAACCCTATACACCTTTTAAATGTTGTTATGAAATTATAATCGTTAAAACCATTCAAAATAATGAACTTTTTTTTAGATCCATATGGATTTCTACTACTTCAAAATATAACAACCCATATTATACTTGTACGAATAAAATGGAAATAATAAAGCGAAACAGAACAAAGGAAACCGAGTTCATAAAATTCGTTTGAATTCGGTATTGAAGCTAATACAAATAAAAAATTTAATTCATGTTTCATAGTTACTTCATTTTACTGTGATCTAAAGTAAAGGGCGTTTCCTATCAAATAAATTTCTGTTCTGGCAGTTCATTTTATTATACGGGCTGAACTCATTTATTTCAAACAACAAAGATTTTTTTTTATTCCTTTATGTTATACAAAAGGACAATCTATAAAAAGATTAATAGTTACTGAGGTATTAATTTAAGTTAATTTTAAAAGTTTATTAATTTATAGTTTTTTAAACACATACCTGAAAGGGGGTGATTGGGGTGGCTATATTAAAAATTGGAAAATTCCAAATTTCAAAAATTTACTTTTTTATTAGTTTAATCAGGCAACGCATTATGAGGCCGAAACTTCAGGTAGCAATGTGTCGTATTACATAAAATTGTTTGCATGATTAAGTGAAAAACAAGAAAAAGTCAATTTCTGAAAATTCGGAGTTATCCGCTATTTGATCCTGCTTCACTTACAATTAATGAAGAATAGCGATGATTTAAGTCAATCTCAGCTTGTATTTTTCGAAACATTGAATATGCTTCTTTTGAGCTGATGAAAGACAATTCCAGTTAAAACCGAAATAAAGGAACTGTGAGGGTTCTCCTTGAAATCTGTCATTAATTAAAAATGAAAATCAATATCTTTTATAACACTGTGAATATAAGCCAGCCATATTTTCCCATAGTTACAAGTATTCTGCTATTTAGCCGACCGAAACGCTACCGAATACAGTGTATTTGATTCAAACTGATGTTTTCATAATTCAGGTACAATCGTTTAGTCAAACAATGCTTATGTTTCCGCAATATCAGGTCCAGAACTAGACAAAACCATGTAAAATCAGGTGGAAAGTTTCGTTACAGACAAAACTGATTGACTAAACTAGTGAAACTTTTCGCTTATGATCCCGAAACCCATAATTGAAATAACCCTTGTAGTTTTACAGAGTAAAACTCAATAAATTGGAATAAATGCAAATTATTTACATTAGTCTGGTTTTCAAATATACTTATACTTCGGACACATATGAAGGGCTGCATGTTCAATGGAAAATATAAAGAATTTAATCAAAATTAGTATATAGCTATATTATTTGTATTTATGTGGGTTAATAAACTTTAATTTCACTGTTGTCATTATCTTTATCATAAATTTCATCAATATTATTTGTAATATTTATAATATTAGATTATTTGTACTTTCATATATTTCATAAAGCAAGACCTTTAACAACGAAAAATAAACGATTGGGTGAAACGATAAGTATAACTTGTTGATATTTTAAGTTGTTCTTAATATTGATTGCACAACCATTAAACAATCTTTATTTTAATAATAGCTGTCCCGGCAGACGTTGTTCTACCTATTTCCCTAAAACAACGGGCTTCGAAATTTTCTCCGAACATTACAATGGCAACTATATCTCGCATACAGTGCATTGAAACATCTCGCAAGTTCTCCTCGGGAGTTTTATCAGCTCTGATTACAATTTTCACAAACCAGATGGCATAAGCATCCAGTGCAGCTTTAAACAATATATCCAATTGATGGTGTTGATGAAACAAAGTTTGTAATTGTTCTACAATAGACCTCCACATTGAACTGTTATTATCAATTACTTCTATTGTATTGCCCATGAAATAAATTTGCAGGAATTAATAGTCAACACCTGTCACCGGCAACAGCGAGCCTGCTTTATGATATATTTCGCCTTGTATATGCAAATTAAACAGAAAAGTTTTATTTTTACACAACAAGTTAAAAATGAATAAATAAAGTAAGTCTCGTTACCTTAAAAGTTGGCATGAAATCGTCACGAAGTATATTTGTTGGCCAAAAAGAAGTAAATGGAAGCAGTTGTTATATTTTTGTATGTGTGTAAGGAAATGTATGGAATCCTTTCATGTTTCTGAAACCAATGAGTACAATGGCTCTTGTGGCGGGACCTATGCCACACTTTGCCATTTGCGCAACAAAATCGATTTCCTTCATTTTTGTATTTCAAAGCCTTGGAATGTGGGCAAACTGAGTTCGTAGATCCAATAGAAACGCACTGGTAGGAATTGTAGTCAATTGAAACATTGTACTGAAAGCCGCTCGTGAACAATGAAAACAGTTTGAAAACGACGCGTTACATGAGATTGTATTGATCCTTTCAATTTAATTTCGATCTTTACGTTGCTGTGCAGTTCAATTAGATTAAAAAATGAGCTAACACCATCAATGGGTTATTGATTTAAACAATTTTTTTTTGTGATCTACATCCCAAAATATTATACTTGTGCCCTTCAAATTTGTTCTATAGGAGCGAAGAAAAAAAAAATATAAAAAAATTGGTTTTCGAGAGAAGCAAAAATTTAATAAACACCAAGAAAATGCTGCGCACCAAGGAAGCAATGATGACACGTACGTCAGATATATTTTATTTTTTATTTTTGTTCAAATTGCTTTAAAAGAACCTAGGCAAAGGAATCAAAGCTTATGCAGTACCTTCCCATCCCAAAAACTGCACCAACGCTTACTTTCTTATCAGTTATTATACATTTTTATATCACTCATTATAGTTCTCGAGTTTTTCGCTTAGCAACACATTTGGCGATTCATTTTTATTTATATAGATTATTATTCTTATATAAATAAAATTCTAACCTTTAAACTAATGTACATTAAAACTAATCGTCTAAGTCATACACAGACCGCTAGGTGTCGGCAACCAACTTTCACCAACAAATACGTCACATATATATGAAGCAGGTCGGTGACGCGAACCCTTAGGTCTTTCCATACCAGACGCAAGTAAACGCGGCTAAATAAATTTTCACTTAAAAAAATAACAAAGATTGAAAGTTTATAAGCAGACTATTACCACTAATATGGGAGATAATTAAAAATCCCATGTATTTTAAAGCAATGGTCTATTCAAGAGATAGTTCATCTGATTACAAACAACTAAAAGGAAATATTCAAGTGGTGCAACAGGGAAATAGGACAGAGGATGGACAAGTATGAAAAGATAAGGAAAAAGTTTCACAGAGAGAATAAAGGACTGCAATAAAGTGATATTCAATCTGAATGAGATCAGTTTATATAAAGGACGTGATTTGAGATGTCCTTTGTATCACATGTATTATTTTTTTTTAGTGAACAGTTTTATGACTTTGATGATGATGGCATTGATTTTATGACCAAAATAACCTTTGGTATGGGAAAAACTATTGGGTTAGCGTTAGTAACATGAGCGACATGTTCCTGACATACTGCGCGAGACTGGCGACGCATACTAGGGTTGGCCAACCTGCGGCTCTTTGATTATTTGTGACTCTCGATATATGCACCCGAGTTCTCTTTTCATTTTTGTGCTATTATATTTTTAAAAAATACTATCGTCCGGTATGTGTTTCAAAATGTCTTTTAAATTACTGACAACAAATATGAAAGACTAAGTGCAACGTTGTAACAAATTTCATTTCCCTCCAAGTTAAGAATGATATGAGTCATCGAAAACGGCGCGAACGAACATAAACAGTGGCATAATCGTCCGTAATCGAACGACTACAGACCGATTTTCAATTTGTAAACTTTCATTGTAACGGACAGTTGACATTGAGCTCTGGAGGAAACAATTTTTATCACTCTTCCTATGGATATAATTTGTAATCTGGAATTTTCGGTAAGCTAACTAAATTTGTTTCGTAGTATGTATTTATTATTTATATATTATCGTAGTGTTTATTATTTTGTTAATAAAACAAAACGTGTATTTTCTAAATTTATTTCCGGTTCTTTTAAATATATGACAACAGATAACGAAAAATAAAATACGAGCAAGAAAATAGAAGTTATTCTGATGAGTGGGAGATTTTTTTTTTATTGACAATAACGGAAAAGCTCTATGTTAATTGTAATTCTACCGTCAACAATTCTTAAGTTAGTAATTTACGTCAACATAATAATACAAAATGCATCTGGAGAATTAGAATTAATAGAAATGCAAGAAGATCAAGCTCTACAATTAAAATATAAGTCGACGTCGATTACTGAATTTTGGAAATTTGTAGCAGAAACGAAGTATCCTGAATTAAAAAAGGCTGCTAGTCAAATTATTTCAATATTCGGAACAACGTACTTATGTTAATCATTTTATTCCACTTTAAAATTAGTGAAATCCAAACACCGATCATTATTACTAACCAGCATCTCAAATAATTACTGCGAAGTTCTGTCACCAATTATTCACCAAGTTTTAAAGAATTATCAAGAGAAGTAAAATAAATTTTTAATATTCAAATTCAGTACACATATTTTGAACTGTTAGTTATATAATTTCAATAAATATAATTTCTGCAAAAAAAATCTATTGATACCTTTTAACCCTGGAATACTAACGTTCTTAGAGTAGTCGTTTAATAGTAATGTACGTATTGGTGACGTACGCCGGATATTTTTTCATTTAAGGTAAAATAAAATGGCCAATTTTTTCAAAACTAAGAGTTTTTTATTTAACGAAGCACAATACAAACACAATCATCACAAAAAAGTGAAACAGGAGGTCAATAAGCCATAAAACTAGAAAAAAACTTACACGCCTTTTTTCAAATTTTAAATCGAAAAATTCATTTGATAACTCTCTCATCTTTTTTCTTATGGTCCCAAATAGAGTTAATTTATATTCATTAAAAAGTTTTTGAGTCATTAGAATACTCATAAACCAATTGCCCATAACTATATTTTAAATATATGATATTCTCGACTAGCTTTTCCACATAGTAGCCAGGATTCACTCTCTTTTCTTCACCCACCATATATTTGGTGTTATTGTCACAAAGCATCATGATTTTTAATCCGTATTTGTTCTGATTGTTTATATGTGTATATATATACTGTTATTATTCATTGGCACTGCAATGTTTTAAATAGTGTTTTATTTTTATTTTTTCTGAACCAAGAAGATGGGTTAAATCTTAGGCCGAAACGTAGGCACCCCTTGACCATTTTACGGTATTCTTATTATGAATAATAAACCGAATATTATCTCTCAAAGCTGGTAGTAAATAAGATACGAGATACAGACACAATAGGCCCGAAGCTGAACCTGTGCATTGAGTATTCGAGGAAGAGAGGAGGGTATGATTGGAGAGCAGCTACTGTGATTTGAATACCAAAGGAGTTAATTAAGCGGCCCCTAGTGGCCCCATTGGCTAATACTAATTACTATCATATCCGACCTAAAAGGGAAAATGGCCTTGCCTAATCCCTCCATTTTCCCTATTTTTTTCATCCATTTTTCGAGGGCATTGTTTTTATTGAACCTCAGCAGAACGCGTTTAATATTATAGATTTTTAAAAATAAAAATTGCTCTAACAAAGAATAGATATATCGCATGGTGATATAGTGCCTGATGAGATAATTTCAGTAATTAATCGTTCCTCAATCCGTTTTCAAGACATAATTTATCATAATGTTTATTTACAGAAAACCACATTATTCTTTTTTTTTATCAACATATATTAAAATCCGCCTCTCCTTTGAAAAAATGTAAAACTGGTGGAAAAAACCAATTAAAAAAAAAAGTTGTGTGGAAACCACGATGCAAGTGAAACATTTTTTCGGTTTGTAGGCGGTTAACTAAAAAATTTTGGAAAATTATTCGATTTAGGGTATAAAAATTGCGTTTTTAATCTGAACTCAATTATTGAAAATATGGGAATGGTAATGAGAAATCAATAGTACACAAAATATTCAATTAGAAAATTTAATTTCAATTTGCGTATTAGAGTACGGAATACATAATTAATACAACAATTTATAATGATGATAAACTCATATTAAAAAGTAAGAGCAATATGCATTTTAATCATTTAATCGTTGTCAACTTCAATTATTCTATCAATAACTTCATTCTCTATCATCGCAAGCACAGAATTAAACACTACTCCTTACATTACCGGATTATCCTCTCCTAACACCAAGCGGAGCTCAGACACCCCCATAAAATCAAATAAGACGGAAATCTTCACAAAAAAAAATAAGACAGACTTCCTCCCAGATACCGACAAGACGGTGCCAAGAAAGGGGAGATCAAAAAAGAAAAAAGTACCGGTGACAAACAGTGATGAGAATTTAATAGACAGTAATGATTGTGGTGACCAATAAATCAATGGCTAGATCTTGTTTCTTAATGAAAATCGTTTCATCTATTTCAACGTCATGGCTAATTTAATTATAATCCAATGGAACTGTAATGGAATCCGAAGTCACTTCGCCGATCTACAGCTGTTAATTCAAGATAACCATCCCACAATTAAGAGACACACCTTAAAACCAGTGATACACTGACTCTCAGGGGATTTGAAATTTGTCGTCAGGATAATACTAGCGGAACTCGAGCTTGTGGAGGAGTACTGATCTTAGTATCTCAGCGACTACAATATGAACAAATTGCCTTACAAACTACCTTACAAGCAGTAGCCATCAGGATACTAGGTGACTACCCTTTCACTGTATGCAACCTCTACTTACCCCAGCAGACACCGCTAAATACAGACCAATTAGAGTCACTTTGTGCCCAATTACCTAGGCCACTTCTTCTAGTGGGTGATCTTAACGCTCATAATTACATCTGGGGATCGGAAAGAAAAGATCGAAGAGGACGGTTAATAGAAAACATGCTCGATAATAACAATTTACATGTTTTGAACAATGGTGAACCAACTTACTTAAGCTCATCCTATGGCACCTTCTCTTCTATTGATGTCGCCTTTTGTTCCAGTAGTCTACTCCTAGATTCCCACTGGAATGTTATAAGTGATCAATATTCCAGTGATCACTTTCCAGTAATTATAAATATAAACAAGCAACTATGGCACACTAGCAAAAGATCAACCTGGGTTCATGAAAGAGCAACCTGGCAGCAATTCACAACTAGTGTGAATCTCCCTTCAGACCTCCCGGACGATGTAGAAGAGAGCTGTTTAGAAATCACCTCGAGGATACGACATGCAGCTGAACTCTGCATCCCCAAAACTTCATCTAGACCTAAACGCCAGCGAGTCCCTTGGTTCAATACCGATTGTAGAGAAGCTGTTGAAAAGAAGAGAAAAGCGTACAGAGTTTTCAAAAGAAATATGACCCTACTAAACCTGATTGATTATAAAAAAGCAAAAGCTATATGCAAAAGAACAATTTGCTTCCATAAAACTAAATCCTGGCAACAATATGTCTCCTCCACCAATTCAACGACACCATCTTCAATAGTATGGAATAAGGTTAGAGCCATCGAAGGAAAGAAGACTCTGCAGCCCATTTACCTAAAAATTGGAGGTAACATTATTTGCAATGAGCAAATTGTCGCAAATGAATTTGCGGCTTTTTTCTCTTAACAAGGTGTTGATCTCGAAAAATCTCTGCAATCCACCTCAACCAAAGACGACCAATTTAACTATACATCCAATAATGATGAATTATACAACATGACTTTGACTATGAGGGAACTCAAAACCACCCTCAACGAACTAAAAGGAAAATCACCAGGTCCTGATGATCTAACATATGAAATGATAAAACATTTGTCTGACGAATCACTGGACAAAATACTTGAATTATACAACAAAATATGGAACAGTGGCGTTTTCCCCAACCAGTGGAAAGATTCCATAATCATTCCAATATTAAAAGTTGGCAAGCCCAAAAATGACGTGGCTAGTTACCGCCCAATTTCATTAACAAATTGTCTCTGTAAAATCTTAGAAAGAATGGTCAATAAGCGAATGATTTGGCTACTTGAGGACATGAATGTACAGGACAATTTGCAATGTGGCTTTCGTAAAAATCGCTCGACAATCGACAATCTTGTTAGAATCACAACGGATATTCAAAATGCCTTTGTCGACAAGGAACACTCAGTGGGTATATTCTTTGACATTCAAAATGCTTTTGACACAGTAGTGCAAAACAATATTCTAAAACAGCTGCACCATTGGGGAATAAAAGGACATCTTGCAAACTTCATCAAAGGATTTCTCGGAACGAGGTCCTACAGAGTGATGGTTGGTGGAACTACGTCCAATAAAACATATATTAACAACGGTGTACCTCAAGGCTCCGTATTGAGCACGACCTTGTTTTCGATTGCAATACGAACAATCACTGACTGTTTAACGCAAAACGTCAGTGGTTATCTATTTGCCGACGATTTTGCCATTTTATGTAAAGCACCCGACCTCCAGTTCATTAAGATTTGCCTTCAAAACACTGTGAATAAATTAGCACTATGGTCTCAAAGGACTGGCTTCAAGTTTTCAACAAGTAAGACACGCTGTGTACATTTTAGCCGACGCAGAAACCCTGGGAATCCACCACAAATAGTTTTAAGTAATACCCCGTTAGTGTACACCGACAACGTTCGATTTCTAGGTCTCCGAATGGACAGCAAGCTAACCTGGTCAAGCCATATAGAGCAATTACAAATCAAAACTGTTAATAGAATGAAACTACTGAAAAAACTAGGGAACAGCAGATGGGGATCAGACAGGAAAACAATGCTCCTCATTTATGAGGCACTGATACTAAGTAAAATAGACTATGGCAGCTTTATATATGCATCTGCCACCCATAGTAGGGTTAAGAGACTAGATGCACTCCATCATGCTGGTATACGGATTTCTACCGGAGCCTTCAGAACAAGCCCAGCATACAGTGTCTGCGTCGAAGCCGGAATCCTTCCACTTACATATCGTCGCCAAAAACAAGGAGCTAAGTATATAGCAAAAATATACACGCAACCTGAAAATCCAGTTTACTACTCTTTATTCCAAAGAATAAACGAGGACAAGTATAGGAGGCTGAAAAATCCCTCCCTCCCATTGTGGTACAGAATGAGAAATGTCATCTCCGAATTAGTAAAACACCAGCCAACAAATGCTCAAAGAAAAAAGCTAGCTCCATGGACGTTATCACCTCCACACATCAACTGCAAAATGTTGAAATTTTCCAAGGCGAGAGAATGTTCCCCACAAGAGATTTCACAAGCCTTCCTTGGTGAACTGAATAACTACCAATTTAACAAAATCCTGTTTACAGATGGTTCTCGTACCAATGACTCTACGTCGTGTGCTGTGTATACTGGCGACACAACTTTTAAGTACAAGCTCAACAGTAATTGCGGCATCTTCACAGCTGAATTGACGGCTATACTTAAGGCTCTCCAAATAACACTTACAACAAAAGATCAGTCAACAATAGTTTGTTCTGACTCGCTGAGTGCCCTCAAAGCAATGGCTAACACCTTTTCAGATAATCCCCTCATACAGGAAATTTACCAGGCCTTAAAACAAATAGCAGACTCGTTAAGAAAAATAACTTTTTTTTGGGCCCCCAGCCACTCAGGAATACTTGGAAATGAGAAAGCCGACAAAGCAGCATCAGAAGCCCATTTATTAGAAGAAATAACGCTTTCTTATATCCCACCTTCAGATTTATTCCAACAAATAAAAACAAATATCCAAAGCGAATGGCAATGTACTTGGACATCGCTAGAAGACAATAAACTCAAAATAATCAAACCGACTATCAGTAGCTGGGTATCATCTTCCAGGCAGTGTAGAAGAGAAGAAGTAGTTATTACTCGCCTTAGGATTGGTCACAGTCGTTTGACCCACGAATACCTGATAACAAAGAAAGACCCACCTCAATGTACACTGTGTAAGGTGACAGTTACAGTGCGCCATATCTTCGAGGATTGCCCTAGGTACAATGGAGTGATGGAAAGGTGTGGTGTACCTCGGCAGATGCAAAAGGCGTTGGGGGATAACGAACAATGTTTAAATAATGCGTTAAAATTTATTAAAACCACCAATATATACCAGTCAATTTGACATATACATTTACACGTTTATATGTATGTGTGTATGTGGGTTTATGTGTGTGTGTGTATATGTGTGTATATATATATATTGTAGGTGTGTATAATGTTATATGGATAATATAAATTCTATATTATATCATAAATCTTATATAATTATGTATAACGTTTTATTTTGATTTAAACAACTTCATATAAGTTACATTTCTATTATATGTTTAATATGTTAATATGGTTTTACTATGTGCCTAATGTTATGTTATGGTATGTTATTATGTAAATATGTAACAATATTTTTACTAAGTCTAATAAGGTAACAAGAATATATAAATGTAAATATGTAGGTAATGTAAATATGTATATTCTCTAGTGATAATTAAGTAGATACTGTAAACATTTATACTCTCCAGTAGTGAGGGCAATAATAACCATTTGTAGTTGTTTGCCCTTAAAAAAAATAAAACAACAACAACAACTTCATTTTCGGCCCGAGTCTCACAGTTTATAAATGAAATTAACATTTTATGGTAACTAAAATAAGTAAATTCTTGTATCTCGACTCGTACTCTTATCACTGCCCCTCGTACCTTAATTAGAACTGGCGCCCGAATTTAGCCGCTTGTATTTCTGACGATATCTGCGGCATCTTTCCGCATTTAGTCGCTTTCGATGCAGATTTTTTTCTGTAACAATATTTTCGGATATAGGCTCGCCACTTTGAACGATAAACGTATTAAATCCAGCGCTGGATCCCTCCTAGTACTCGGCATGACATCTGTCAGCAGTCTACTAATTTCTTCCGAAGGGTCAGGGTGTAGTTCAGCTTGTGAAGATGAATGAAGGCCTAAATAAAATAAAATACATTGAATGATCCGGATTTTTTTTTCTCTTAGCCCCTTTGGGTTTGAAGGTTTCTAAGTAGGATTTAAGATAGGATGGAGTGGTATCTCTTGTACTGTACCATGTGCATTTTGAGAGGAGGATGAGAAAGTGGAAGGTTCTAATTTATTTATTAACTTAATATTTTTCCGGCGATTTTCCTTTTATTTGTTATTTATTTCTCTGTTCAGGCTGATATTTTGTACATGATCTTACCACTTTTGTGGCCGTCCTGCTGGGGTGAGTGTCCTGAAAACAGGGTTGGTGCAGTATTTCAGGCTGTCAAAAAATGTCTACGATTAATGAAGTCTGTAACTGTCCGTATGTCGAGAGTACTGTGTAAGAGGTCCGTTTTAGTTTTGTTTAATGTTGTGTGTCTCACTATGCGTTGCAGTACGCCATTCTGAAACTGAAACTGAAAAACACAACACTTGCACGAATAAGTGAGAATATAAATGCAACGCGGTCAGCTGACTGGGTGTCGCCATATTGGCCTAGGCTGCTCTCCCATGCGCCTTTCACGTTTCCCCTACTCCAGCTACGACATGCGATAGAGAAACTAAAAATTTTGGGGCGATAAAAAAAAAGTTTCACTTTAAAATATTCTTTTACATAACATTAACAAAAATTATCGCATCCAGCGAATTCAGAATTAGTAATTTTTCTTATATATTTGCAAAAATGTGAATAAATGATTCCAGAGAAGGTATTTAGGTGTTTGTCTTTTTAATCTACTTGGAGCAGAGGTTCCCAGACTTGTTTTCTTATAGACCACTTTCAAAATTTAACTGGTTCCGGTGGACCCTATGCAGCTATATTTCTACCATATTCACCGACAAAAAATGTGAAGATTTAGTAATCATAAGGCGGTTTTACTCAACAAGATATGGCAAACTTTAACAGAATAGGTATACCTAATTAATTATTGCAATGGAATAAACAAAGCACCGACGGCAAATTGATTATAATTATTAAAACTATTTTTTTCACGCCAACGTAGACATCCGTCGAGTCTCCCGTGGACCTCTGGGGACCACCTGGACCAGTTTGGGAACTAAGGTTTTAGACGAATTCAAGGAAACAGAGTGTGGAAAAGTGGAAGAATAAGAAGAATATCGACGATGTAAAAGTATATTTGTGTATTTGTCGTGAATATAGGATTTTATAGTAGTAATGTTCACGTCATTGTGGATGAGTGTGCTATGAATTTATCCATGGAGCCGTAACATTATAAACATTTATAACGTTTCTTAGAATTTTGGATTTTGAGGTTGGTAGGCTGAAGCTACAGATATACAAGGCCATAACTCGACCGACCATGCTCTGTGGTGCACCACTTCTGCGACACCTCTACAAGACCACCCTAGAAAGACTGCAGAGCTATCAGCACTCCATACTTTGCCAAATTGTCAGAAGAACCAAACTCCAAAAGATCTAAGAGTATGAAGATCCTCGAGGAAGTAGTGCTCACCACGGTACCAGAGTTCATCAGCCGGAAACACATAAAATTCTTTGATGGGCTGAAGGGTAGTCTCTACAGTCTGTACCACGTACTGAATGTAAGACCCTCCATGGGTCCTATTGGTACAGTTTTTTATATCCATTTACCACTACTTTCCATTTCTATTTTTATTTTATAAACAATCATTAAATTAGCTGTTATAAAGGATATATGAAATTCATACTGAGAAGAGAATGAAAGTAATAAAATTATGTTTTTAGAAATCGTATAAAATAATATGTGTCTAATATTTTTCGGCTTTAAATCACAGAAAAAACATCATTGACACATGTCCGTATTCCCAACTTTTTACTGTTCACGAAATTTATAGAAAATAGATTAGGTAATGAAAGGACGATTTTGTGAGTTTCTTATGGACGTATCATTTTATTATCTCTCCGTAGGATTACATCTAACATTCATTAAATTAGTTACACGAAAATAAGAATTACCTAAATGTTTAGGTGAGTATAAATAGAAGAAGTAGAGAACTGATTTCTGATCAAGAAGAATGAGGACTAGGCCCTTTAAGATAACATTTTCATTAACGTATGTCCTGGCAAAATAAGGACGACCATCCTTTTCAAGGGCTTGTTATATCGAACTTAAGGGAAAGGGCCGGCAGTTAGGGCTGATTGGCCGTATGTTCGCTTTACTGCTTAGCTCACTCCAACTTAGTTTAATTCCGGCTTTATGCTATTTACATTCACATAATTGACCTTAACTCACTCTCAAGTCTTTAATGGCTATAATAAAGGAGTTTCAATTGGAGTTGGGAAAAAAAAAGATCTTTCGGAACTCTTAAATCATAGAAGTGTTCTTAAGTGAACGTATGTTAACGGAAATGATAAGAAAAAACTTCATTCCTGTTCAATATAATTTATCAACATCATGTTTTTGTTTACATTTGTTACCTCGTCGTGCAAATTAATATAAATTATTTTATCAAACTTACCTCCATTATAAGTTTAAAATTTTTATTTTCTGTTAACAAAAATTTAATACTTCAAATTATCCCGTTATAATTCGTAATTAAAAAACATCGCTAAACATCTTTCCTAGGTTCAATAATATGTGTTTTCGTTCTTTAATTGAAAATGCATATATCGCTCCTTCAAAAAAAGAATGTCATAGCTCAAAAAAAAAGTTTCAATAGAAGTATTTAAAAGTTTCATGTGAGATTACTAAATACGAATTTGGTTATTGGTAAAGCAAACAATTCCTATTTGAACGATGGAATTGAAATCCTTTTATTAACTATTAGACATTGATTTTAATGTATGTCATTATTCCCATATAACTTCAAGTTCAACCATGATACAACTCAAAATATGACTTTATTAAAAAAAAAAACTTGTTGGAAAGGTAATATCAAATATATCGTCCCTGAATTAAATATCAACAGCCAATACAATTGCTACTGAAGGATTATGCCGTGATTATTTTGAAGGACCAATATGTCAATATACTATTCAATATTTTATTTTAACTTGTTAAAATTTGATATAATTATTTAACAATTTTATATAATTAATTAAAATTAAAAATTAATTAATTTATAAAACATTTGAACGAAATTAAGTATCATCGGGGTTTGGTGAAAAGTTCAAATTATATTTATATTACCCTATTAAAATTAAACAAATAATATTTAATAATTTAATGTTCCCATTTTCTGCTAGTTCATTGGTGGTGTTAAAATATTGTCAGGGAATTTAAACAACATAAAAAAGGGTATTACCAGGGATAAGCACGTATTCTTAATCTACTAGATTAAAGCATTGCGAAATGAAACGAGATAATATGGATACTAAGGTTTGTACAATAATGAAAATAATAGGAACAAGAACTCTTTTATAGCTATGATTAAGTGATTTGTAAGATATGATTCTTAGCGTAGCGACAGGCGTGCTCTTAAAATCCACATTACAGGGCAGTATACTATATACTATTGAAACACATTTTTTTTTTACTTTGATCGTTGATATCAATTGTATATTGAGCAATTAATTAGCCCAAAATTATAAACTAATAACCTATTTAAATGAAACACACGAGTTATAAAAGTTCACAATATCAAAATAACTAACACTGCTAGAATTGTGTTAGGCCAGTTATCTTCAAAGATAACTCCGGTAAAATTATTTGTTTTAAGGAACAATGGACACATACATGCTTACATAACATTTTAATGAAAAACTATAAAGAACTATTTAATTACACACTACCTTAAACGCTTTAGTTTTTACAGAATCGGAACTTTTTCCATATCTCGATCACGAAAACTTTTCCTGGATTAGTGAATTTGTCAGTGCAGATCACAATTATATTGATAATGTCTTTATCAATAAGATTATCCACGTATCTGATATATCAAAATGAAACAGTAGAAAACTGGATCGAAATGAAGATGTAATTTTGGATTAGCATAGTGATACAAACAAGTGTCTCCAGTGAAAACAAAACACAATCTGCTCAGTCGGTCGCTCGTCGCTTGGTTAATAATTTCAGTCAAAGATTAGTGAGCATAATGGCCTTTCTAGGTTTGTATTTCTTAGCTTTTAAATGATCAATGTAATTTAATTAAAATATATTTAATCATAAAAGAAATAATTAAAACAAAATAAAATCTCAGTTTTTTGTCGTCAACAAAGCGAGGGAGATTTAAAAAGATTGAGAGAGCGCTATGCAAGTATTGGATAGGTGAAATGAATAGGAAAAGGAGCTGGTCTGAGGACTTGCCTGGCCGTGATGAGGTTCCTAATGAGGAACAAGTCAAACAGTGACTCCTATTTCAGAGTATACACTAACGGAGCACTGTCTTCTGTGTGTTCTGTCACCAACCTCCCTCTCTCCGCAAACATCTTCCTTAATATTGTATGCCGACTCCACCCGCAGAAAAACGAACTGGATGAGACGTGACTTTAGGTAGAGAACTGTGCTATATGGCGTATGATCCCGAGCTTTGGGGGATAATTATAAGAAAAATAATTTTAAAAAATGTTGTTTAATAGTTGTTTTTTTTCAGTTTTCTTTAAACTGAAGTTACTTTTGAAAAATGATAACCCGTCTATCTTAGAAAATGAGTTGCATCATTTTAATAAAATATCACGGAATGTAAAATTTAATATAAATAACAATACTAACCTACTGCCAGTCGGCAAGACTTTTATAAATATATTTTGGACGAACTACATATTTTCTTCTCTGTCTCTTACTGAATCTAATTAATCTTAATATTGTAATAATTAAGATTGAAACCAATTTAAAACTTACCACATGCAGGTTATCTACCTACTTTCCATTTTAATAAGTCTACGCAATTAATGAGACTTTCTCATCCTTTTATTCTATTGGAGGGTAATTGGAAAAAAGGAGTTTTCTTAGTAACGCAATAAATTCGCTAAGCAAATTAAAACAACTATTTCACTTTTTTCCCAACTTTGCAGTTGAAATACTTTTTCCTCTCGGCCCTCCTCTGTTTTTTTATAAAACTTTCATTTGAGCCAGTTTAAACTGTGTTTCTTCATGCATTTCATTAGATGAGAATTTATAAAAACAAGTTTTCTTTCTTCTTCCGCTAATTTTTAGCGAAAAAACAACACAATAACTTAATTCAATCTAAAAGTAAATAAATGTTCAATGAAATAGTTAAACTGTATATCTTTCACCTCCACAACCTTCTATGTTGTATTTCACTCTAAGTTCTGGTTGTTTCTACCTATTTTGTTCTGTCTCTATAAATAATATAGAGAATCGTGTATCTATCTTCCTATTTGTGTTAAGTAGATGCTATGGCGATGGAAAACGTTAAATATTTGAACATCCGCGATACCTCGCTATTTTCCTTCATCTTCCAACTCCCAGCAGCTTCAAGTCCTCCTCCACTTCATCAAACAATTTGACCTAGAACGTCCTCTACTTCGTATGCCGTCCGGTTTTATGTACATCATCTTCTTTGGTACCCTGTGTTCTACCATTCTTTCCACCCGTCTCAACCATCTTTTTCTGGCTCTCTTTATCCATGACACTCTCTTCCTGTGATATGTACTTTACAAATTCTTTCATTGATTAATATTATAAATGTTTTATTTATTCAAAATTTTCGTTTGCTGAGTGCATAGAACATTTAACAACGATGAATTTACAACATTTCTTGTTGTATAATTTAGTTTTTCAATGTAGATAATTATTTAAAAAAACTAAACAAAACGGGAAGTAGTAATCTAAGTCTGATGATTATTTTTGAAAAGTGAGGTGTCTAATATATTTTATTACATTTGCTGATACAAAAAGCATTTCTGCATTTATCTTCCTTGAGTACCATTAGTGAACCTTAAAGAAAATAATGTAATGTAGAAATGAGGTAATATAATAAGTACATGAAACAGAATTGTTAAATAGAAAAATAAAAACAAAAGCAGAAGTGAAACAAGGTAAAAACACAAAAATCGCATAGGTGTTTACTATCAAATAATTTTGTTGCATTTATAAATTTATATATTAAACATCATTTAGGATAACAGATTTTAGTAACATTTTTTCTTCAACAACAAATTTACCTTATAATAGGGGAAGCACGTGATGGAATATCAGATATGTCTTTCCTGAATTAAAACGCTACAATGAATACAAGCGCTACTGAAGGCATGACTCAAAAATGCATTTTTTTGAGTAATTTTGTGCTTTTATTGATGGAGGGATATTTGATTAACTAATAAAGTATGTACTGCGTTTATCTTACTTAAGTATCACTAGTAAACTTAAAACAAACAAAAAATTGTACAAATGAGGTAATAGAGTCATTGCATTAAACAGAATTTTTTATGAACGAAAGTGATAAATAGAAACAAAAGCAGAGGTTAATGGTGGTAAACAACATTAAAATCGCATACATGTACTATTTCCTTTAAAATAATTTTCTGACGAATTTATATTTATAAATAAGAAAATATTTTTGGTGACAGTGGATTTAAGTAATCTTTTTTCTTTATAAACAAAGTTAGACTATAATCGGAATAAAGATTTGTCAATGATACAGTTTTTTTAATTTTCTATTCGTAAACCGCCCCGTCCATTTATATCAGCTTTATTGAATAAGAATTCTTTTTATAGTAGGTACTATTCGTAACCAGAGCCTCTTCTCGTAGAAATTTACTCGAATATTCCTGACCGAAGATCTCTGATATTAGTTTTTATATAATTAGTTAATAAGTTATAATAATATAAATTTTAATATTTTTAATAATGCTTTCTTGTTATTAATACTAAGAAGAAACATCTAATCAGTCAATACGAAGGCGCTAATGACAACACCACCTGCAATACCTACAAGTGTTGCGGGTTTGTTACGGAGGTATCTCTGAAGAACGCAGGCGGTGTAGCCTCTAGTGGCCTCTAGGCTCCACCATGGAGCGTTAACACTGAACAGATTAATTTCACCGGCTGTTGAAGCAGTTTTGCGTTTAAGGTTATTGCCGCTGTATTAATTAACCTAACTTACGTACCTAATCTAAAGGTACAACGCTAGTCATTGCCGTTGAGGTCAGTAACAAGAAATTGTAACATCACACACATTCGGAGGGTCATTTGAATAAAGTTATAAGTCACAAACATAATTTAATTCCTTATTTAAAGTGGGTATCACGTTTCAGTACAATGCATAAATTTATCCTACAGAAAAAAGTACAATTAAATAAATAATGTGTGATAAAATCATATCAACAGTTATTTCATAAAGTATAACTGTGTTTTTTATTAACTGTTTCTCTTCCATTTGCCAAAGTCCTCAATTAAGTTCCACAAAACCTGTAGAATACATTAGCTAAGCATGAATTTTGTTATGTTATATTGTACGATACTAAAACTGTATAGTTGATATCGCAGCGACATTTTCTCCAAATTCAAAACGTCAGAATTGTTACTTTGTATTATGTATATTATAAATTGTTACATGTTTTTGTTATAAAATAAAATGTTATATCATTTTTATCAATCTCGCTGTATTTATTAAAATTATATCAATAGTATTCCCTATGAAATATTCAATTTTCTATAATGTTTGTTGGACTTCATTGAAATAGTGTGGTTCCTTAAAAAAATTACTTTAATTTTTTGTTTAAAGCGATCAATTAATTTTAGATAGTATTAATAAATAATAATGCTTATTAAAATAAGGCTTATTAAGGAATAGCGAACCCAAAGGCTCAATGTCGGCACCAATAATCCTTGATTACAAACTTCCTTCCAGGAACTGTTGATGACTCAAGATGCATTCCTCTCGAGCCATCGCCTCGAATACCTCTTACCAGTTGGGATTTTGTTCGTTATCAAGCCTCATAATTTTACAACTCCATCTCAGCCAGTTGGAGTTGCATTATATTAATCAGGTGTATTCTATGAAATTCCGCGTTTAGCAGAATTTTTTATTCTCCAGGAGTTTGTAGTAATAGAAGTAGGAGAATACAAATTATATGGAAATTTAATACCTATCTTTAAAAAAAATATTTTTTGGAAATAAGAGGGGTTATTTAGATTTACAAAAGTTATATACATAGGTAGAAAGTTTAAGGCAGGAAACGTATCTATGCCTGCCTTGATTAAGCTGTATAAGGCAATGGAGAGTGACAAAAATAACAACAATAAGTTTTGATTAATAGCTACTAAATAAAGTAATAACAAATTTGTTTTTGTTGAAATTAATAAATTATTAATAACAAATTTCAGATTTTATTTTTTTTAATCATACAGAAGATTTTATAAATTTATTTTAAACACTTTTACAAACTTGTATCAAATAAGACAATTTTTTAAAAATTGCCAGTAGTGAAAACTAGGCCAAGGAACTGAGTATCAAAGAGGTGTCGCGTCGTTGGAAATGACACCAAATAAATATTATATACATTGATTTTGTTGCGTAATCCGATGAAAAGAACTGAAATGGGAGTGAAGTCGTTCAAAATTAAACAATTCCGAGTTGCCATAAAAGAAATGAAAGATAAATTGCGTCAGAAATATAATCCCAGGCTAAATTGAAAAAATAAATGATGGAGGATGTTAACAATATGAGACAGGAGATGAAATCATGTTGTCACTGGCTACTATTCAACTACTCGGGGAATGTTGTGAATTAATTTTTGTTAGGGTTTCCAAAATAACATTTACAGTAGCCTTGGTTATATGTACAGAGGGGCTTATTCGGCAAAACTCGGGGAAAACTTTTGTCCACGTCCAATCACGGCATGTTCTCGTGTTTTCCAACCTTTCTCTTCTCTGATTATATTTTTCTCTGGAATTAAAAGCAAATATTACACACGTACAGTAAAAGATTTATTTTTTCTCTGTGCAATATGAGTATAAAATATCAATACGAGCTATTAATTCAGTTTTTACAGAAAATTGAAATTGAGTGATTTTCCTTAAATACCAATGTATATTATATTCCTTATATATTCATGGGGCATAAAAAAATATTTAAAAGTAATAAATATATAATAGGAAAAAGCAGAACTAGGTGAGTGATTATAACTTAATTTAATTTTTTTTTTTTTTAATCAGAGTAGAAATAATAGGCTCAGAATATTAGGGATTTTATAAATTACTTTTTATTTTATATCTATATAGTCTATAAATATGTAAATAAACTAGAGTCATAAGTATATTATGATTTAAGTTCTGTTATTCTATCTACACCCCCAGTGAATAAGAGTTTAAGTCGAATTTTCTCAGATATGAGTTTCTTATACGGAATCATGTCATTCCCATAGAGCACAAGTGGCTACGTCTGACATTGAATTGAAATGGAGTTACTGCATAACTTACAACTTCATTTGAAGCTAAAAACCACGAGAATGACACGATCACACTTCCTTCAATAAAATCATTTCACTCTGGACAAAATTCGACATAACCACTAATTTACAGGGGTGAAGATATATATATAAAAATATTACTGTAACCATTCATACCTAGAGAGAGTAAAATTATCTACATCGAGAGTGTAATTACACCCAAAAATCAGTTGTATTTAGAGCCTTAGTTTCCAAAGTGGTCCAGGTGGACCCCAACGTGGTCTACGTTAGCGCGAGAAAAAAATGGTTTTAATAATTAGAATCAGTTTCCCGTCTGTACTTTGTTTATTTCATTGCAATAATTAATTAGGTAATCCTGTTTAGGAGACGTTTCGCCAGGCTGGATAGACTAAGAAACGAAGAAATTAAACAGATGTGAATATATCAACAAATGAAAGGATCGGGACACCCCGCCTAACATGGTACGGTCATGTGAAGAGAATGGCATTTGAATGTTGGTCGAACTGAGTACTGGACTGGGTTCCACCAGGGAGGAGAGAGCATGGATGGAGAGAGTCCAGGTGGATGAGAGAGTCCAGGAAGAGATGGCCGGTAGGGTTCTCCAGGAAGAGGATTGCTTGGATCGAGAGGTGTGGAGCTCTGGAATGACAGATTGAGGCAACCCATATTATAACGCCTATAATAATAATAATGAAGTCAGATGATTGTTGTCGTGGGAATAGGAATCGATGTCGATCTGAAATGATAATACTGGATTAATTCTGTTGGTTTAAAGTTTGACAGTTTTCGATCCATTTGATTGCCCTGCCCAAAGCTATCCTGCCACATTAAATTGGATTACAGTTTTTCTTCACATTTAGATAATATTTTTTAATTAATAATTTGTTTTAACAGTTGCCACAATAGTGACAAATCATAAGGATAATATTTAGCGGACATTTTTTTTTCTTCAAAACTCTGAAGGATTATTACTATTTTTTCGTGTCTATCTTCTAAGCTACATCTATATTGAATTGTGGAAACATACCACAGTTCAATATAGTCCCATAAGATTTCAATGTTTAGACGAATTTCACATGTTTTTTCGGGTTCTGTATTAACCAAGGCCTATGTTCCATGATATAAAAATCAGTTTTTTTCTTAAAAAAATCAAACAAACTGAGAGATATAATGATGGTGAAAATTTCACATTATAATAAATGGTATGATATTACTATTAAAAGGTTTTATAATTAAATACTTTTAGGGGAAATAATGAAAAGATATCGTCATAACTTTTAATATTAAAATATTGATGAATTCTTTCATTTTTTATTTTTGCTGAGATGTCAAAGGTTTACTATTTTATTATTTATTTTATTACCTCTCATTTTTCTGCTAGTCAATTAATTCTTCATGAAGTTCATGAAGTATTCACAAATTAGTTATTAATTTTGCTAGAGTTGTATTTTTTATGATTTTCTTTTGAAAACATTTCATTATGATGAATATGATCTGCATACTACCATTATTCATTTCTGCCATTTCACTCGACAATCTAAAATAACATTTAAGAGTAAATATTTGAGAAAAAAATGAATTTAAATTGCGACACTAAATAAACAGTAATGCGTGATTCTATAGGAGTATTTCTGCCATATTTATGATATTTGGACTCCCGTAAATTTCCATTAGGCTTCCTCAAATAGCCATTACATCCAGAACAAGAGCATCTTAGAAGATATTTACTGGCCGAGCGTGAGCTGAGTTCTCTTTTATCTGGGCCGTTAGGAATTTCGCCAGCCTCTCGCCCGCCTATTACAATCAATTAAGCTATTCGGTTATCTTTAGGTTTGACACGTTTTTATTAAGAATCGGCAAAACGAAGTAGGTATATCGATTTAAAAAAGAATTAGGTCCAGGATTGAGGACGATTTAAAAGTTCATCAAAAATATTTTTGTTTTGCAGTCACACCAGAAAAAACCATACACGTTAATGAATCTCTCTATTGTTTTTAATTAAACTCTTTGTTCTCGGACATGCAGCTCTAAGGTACTTCTTTGAAACTTATTAAAAGTAGAACTGCAGTTACAATATAGTTCAAGCTATTCCTTGATTTCACCTTTCAAACTTTTCACCATCGACTCCCCTTAACAATAAATTAATGAAAAAAACACTTTCTCGATTATATAATATTGGTTAGGAATTATCAGGAAATTTAATAAATATTATATTTAGTATAACTTATTATTTGATCAATAATCACGGAAGATTTAATTGAGAAGTAATCAAAATGCTGTGAGACCATTTAATTTAAAAACCACCTGTCTTGTAACTATGATTTAAGTATCTTAGTCACCACATTCTTTTTTGTTCTTGTCCATGTCCATATATACAGACAACATTCTGACTTCTGACAATAATCACTTCTATTTTATTTACAGTTTAGTTTAGGCTGGTAACATTGATGAAAACATTTATCGAAGGAACTTTCTTCCATTATGGACACATGATCTGTTTATTGATAAATAGAGATACATGAATTACAAAAAATATTCATGAAAAGAGAAAAATTAAACTTTTAACAGATAACATTTTTCGATTATTAAGGAATAAAAAACCAAGAAGGAACATTTATAACGATGAAGCTACTGACTTTAGGAAATAGAATGAGAAATAGTAAAAATGAATATCTTTATTTAAATATTAAAATCGTGAATTTAAGTAATTAGTAAGTAAAAGGGGGGTGGAGTATAAAAGTAATTTGATAAACATTAATATTGACAATCATCGATTTGTGAACTGCTTATTTAGTCCTCTACCTTAAGATAATCGTGGACACTGTTAGCGATCAAGTAGTGCCGAATACTTTTGTTTAATAAATTCTTGTAACAATGACTATAGAACATGTAGAGCTAGCGATAAGAGTAGATATAAGAGGGAGATATATAGCCAGTGCAGAGCTACATCCTATTCCTCTCTGGTCGACTTGATGCCGACTAATTCCAGGTCAGGACAAGCCATTACGGTAGGTCGTTAGGTACTTCCTAAGTAGCACCAACACAATGACCCGTCTCTCCAGGAGAGCTCTTGCGATTCTCAACGGTTCTACTTCCCACACTTCTAAACCCATTCCAGTTGTTATTACACAAATCGAGGTTAAAGTATAATCGATTAAATTATTAGTTAATTGTGAAGATTAAGATAATAAAAAAGAGAAAAATTTCCGAAGATATTTTTAATTTATTTTAACATTAATTTTCAACATTTTGTAGAATGATCTTATAGGGATTCCACAAAGAGTTCATGAGAAGTGGGACCCCTAGTACTTGCCTGCTTATTCCTCTAATTCTTATATTTATTATAAGGACAACCAATATATACACCATGGCAGTAACTACATGGACTTCAAAGACAAAGTACGCTTAAGGACCATCAGCAATGAAAATGTCTTTGAAAAAACTAACGACATAAAATAGATAGATTTGATTTTAGCATTAATTTAAATATAATTAGAAGTTTTATTACAAATTTTATAATTACAAGGTATCCGGAAGGAAAACGAGAGGGTTGTAATTTTGCTAATGAAAAAGCAATGTTATTATTTGTCGGTTTTTCGTTTTCTCCGTCTTATTATGAACTTAACTACAATACGACACCTACTTTTTAGTTCCCACCTATTTATGATTTAAAAAAATATAGGTAGAGTAAGTAAAAAAATAATTTAGCTTCGAAAATCACATTTTGAGTATTTACAAAATATGCGTAAGAAGTACAGGATTTATACAAAAAAAAATAAAGATGTTTATAAACAAACATTTTAAATGACGGCAGATTGAAGTTTTCAAACAAACAAAAATTATGTTTTTGCCATAAAACACTTACGTGTTTCCTCTAACCTGAGCCAATTTAAAATATCTGAATATAAAAGCCTATTAAGAAAATCCTACTGCCTGTTCTTCATTTAAAATGAAAGAATGACATCTTAATGTAATTTTGCACTAAACCTCACTAAATATCGATTCATAGGTTTTTCGTATCTAAAAGGTTTCGCCACAGATCTCGATCCAGCCAGCCTCCATCTCTAAGACCCCTCGCTGCCATTCTTTCCTCCACATCTCGCAACTATCTTTTTTTGTGTCGTCCACTCTTACTCCTCTTCGTAGGGCGAGGAAAGTCGGAGATTGTTTTTGTCCATCGTTCCTCTGTCATTGTTTTAAGTGGCTATACCATTTCAATCTCCTTGTTTCCTGATCTACCAGTTACCTAATTGTACTACGAGGGACGTGTTGCATTTTTGGAAATAGCACAACAGCGTCTCCAGAAGTCCATCTCCACGGCCAATAACTTCCTATCCTCCTTTTTCGTAATTTTCCACGTTTCGGATCCGTAGAAGATAATATTTTCAATCATTAATTGGAACACCACTTTTTTTGTTTGTAGGTTGACCTGTTTACTCCACAGAACAGGGTTAAGACACCCAATAATTTGCCTCCTCTTCAATTTGTTGCGCGAAGGTAAATAAATGATCAATACATGCCCTGTTCGCCCGAAAACCAGTCTGTTCTTCAGGTATTTTCCCATAACATTATCCTTGTAGCCTAGAGCTTAATATTGGCCATAAAGGCGACTGTTCTCTCTGTAATTGGAGGATTCCTTTTTACTTCCCTTCTTAAAGATGGGCGTTATGTGCCCTTCAGTCCGTTTATCTGGGAAAGTTCCACTTTTTATAGGCGCTGTAATAAGTCCGGCTAGGTAATTTTAATTGGCCAATTTTTTATCAGTTCTGTAGGGATATTACCTGGAACCTGGAGATCGTCCGTTTTTCATCCTTTTTAGTGACTCCTCTATTTCTTCCGCATTCCACATTAACTGAAGGCGTTTCAATAATAAATTCTAGGCGTTCCTCGGTATGTAATCTAGAGAAGTACTTCATCGAGTCGTTCTGTGTGATAAAATCAACAGAATTTATTCGTTTTGGATTTTTGATTGACTTTAATACCTTCCTGGCTACTGTATGCTGTTCAATAATCATTCAGTAATATTGAATTAATTTCTAATTTAAAAAAAGTTTTGAATAATACTTTATGTAAATATTATTTATTAAATTAAAATGAAGTCAAAGGAAGTATTTTGAAAGTTAATTAACCCACATCAGTACTTTTGCTTTCCTATTGTTTCAGTGTATACCATAATTTATAAAAAATATATAATCAGTTTGTTTGGTAAAATAAAATTAAAAAAACATCAAATATAATTACAGATATTCGATTTTTTAAGATTAGTAATTTTGAAAACAAACAAAAACTTAAATAAGAGTCTCAAATGGTAGGATCGGAGGGTCTTTTGTCTCCATCATACTTTAAGGAACTAGGTTATATATATATTTCTTAGTATTACAAATCATTTTAATTGCGTGTAATAACTTGTAAGTTTATTCTTATTTCAATAACTGAAAAATACCGTTGATCAACGATTCTTCCTCAAGTCGTATAATACTATTCGGACATACAAGTTGTTCTTGTATTTATTCCGTTACCAACACAGTCACAAAAGGTAGCCCAATAAATCCAATATCTAATTTAAAAGCATAGCAAGAGGTCAAACATGTTCAAAGTTATGTTTTCAGGCAAAAACAAAAATTAAATTGAAAAGAAAAACCGCTTTGGGCTGTTATAAGGTTCATAACCTTCTTCCGTATGAAATTTGTCATCAATGTTATTTGTGCAATTCGAAATATTTCCATTGCCTTAAACTGAACAGGGGTTTAAATTGAAACTTTTTTATAAGGGCAAGAGGATATAAAACAATACGACCCCATTTGGTCGTAAATGGTATCGACTTCCCGAATTCAAATAAACTTGAAATGGTATACTTTTTTATTATTTTAATTAATTTTTATTCACCTTATCTATCTTTTGTTGGATTTATTTCACTTCCCCTTTCTTAGGTATTTCACAATTCCTATGACAGGTAGCAGAATGAAGAATATGGAATACTGAACTTTTGGTAGGTAACAGTAGCAGATGTGATTAAAAGAACAGAGTGGGAAAAGCTGCTAAAATAAACGGAGTAGAAGAGGACAGTAAAAGAGGAGATTAGGAGAGTGACACCTGGCCCCGACTGATAACGTTGAAAGAAACCAACCTCAATATCCACACCCCCTCCCCCCTCCCCACCCCCTAGCTTAGTCAGGATTAGTCAATCTCTTCGTCTCTTTCCAATTTATTTCTTACTACTGCTAAGTCAGTCCAGTTACGTTTGATATAAACATTTTTGTTATTACCTACATATCCCTCGATGGGGTAAACATTTTTTATCAAAGTAAACCACGTACATTTTTGGTTTACTATTAATGAATAAAAATATGTATCACTACAGCCCATGAAAGGTCTGGGATTCAGAACATGGTAGAGACAGTACTGTCATGGACAACTGTTGTGCAGGGAGGTTATTTGTCCTAGATCACGCTCAACCGCCAGATTTTACCTCTTATTTTGGGCACCCACTTTTAGAGGCTGGGTGAGTCCCAGGAGGGTCCTAGATTCTATGTGATCCATTTCCGACTGCTAACAGTTCTGCCGGCAGCGGTATTCGAACCAGGATTTTTGGCGTGGTAACTCAGTGCTCTACCCCTGATCCGATCCGCTTCGATACTATTAATAACACTGGAAAATACTAAGACATTTAACGGTTTCAAAATATGAGCTATTCATTAAAAAAATCAGGGTTTTTGGTACTTGCGGAAATGGAATTTTTCTAAAATTACAATGCCTATTTACTTCAGATTGTGCAAGAAAATGATAGCACTAATTATATATCAATACAAAAATTAGGCTTGTTTTAATGATTGAATTGTTTACATACTTGTTAATCGCCATAGATTTACTATCACATTATTGATATTCTTACTGATTGACTGATTAGTAACTTGGTAAACATTCCTAACCTCTGGAAAAGAATCGAATATAAAATAAATTTCTTTTAATCTCCTAAATATATAAATTAGTTGTATAAAAATCATAAACAATTACTCATGACAATCCAAAATCAACAGAATTAACTAAACATTTTATTTACTTTTAATACAGTATTATTAAAACGGCGTCCATTGTGAGGAATCGAACACCGGTCTCCAACGTGACGGGTGGAGATACCTACCATTAGACTACTCATTTGAGGATTATGTTAAATAACTCATGGCATCAAAAACATTACCGACAAATATCCATTAAAATTTTTTTTAATTTTGGTTTATTTTTTTTGATTTTAAGCCAAGAAAAAAGGTAAACACTATCCAAATTTGGATTATTCGTTTATCAAATCACGCTGAATGTAAATAATGAAAATAAATTCCTAATATAATACATAAAATTATGATTTTGTTATATATTTATAATGCGTTATAAAATTCCCAACTTTACCAACTATATACAAACTCCTTGACCTTACAGGTCACGATCACTCTTAGTAAATAAAGTAAACGTTTCGGTTTTAATTCCATAGATTTAGATATTGAAATACCTACTCTGTATTCAATAGAAAGATAACTTGTAGAAAGAATCTCCCTTCCTTCCTAATGTAGTTGAAGTACAAGGGAAACACTAAGCCCCAATGAACATCAATCATTTAATAATAAGTACTTTTAGACTTCCATCTTGTCTAAAAGTAGAGATAGAACTTAATCAATTTTAAATAAGTCCTGATGAATGTATATATGCTGTGTCAAAACATTGTCTCGTGCTAAACCACTGAGTTGCCTTTTTTTGTATTTCATTTATAACAGAATTTTAAGCATCTTCATCATTAACCGAATTCGATCAATAAGTATACACCGTGAATATAAATATAGCATATGCACGAATATTACACCCAGAGAGGAAGAATACTCCCTCTCCAGGTAACTTGAGAAATGCTCTTTAGTTGTGTTGAGTGAAATAAAATAATATTATGGATTATTTGATAAGTTTTAATAATTTTTAATGATTGTATTGTTAGGTGTATTCGCAATAAACGATTCTTCCTTACGTCGTAATAAACATAATAAATACACTATTTTTAGAAAATTTATTTTAAATATAGTTGTTAATTCACTTTTTTAATTACTATTCTGGTTAATAAACTGTTGTTTTATTTCTGTAAACTTACTTGATGGCTTCAGACCAAAAAATTCAATGTTAAGTTGCTCCATACTAAATATCTCATTGATAAGTATCTGGTTCCGTCGATTTGTGATCTGAGATAAAATTATTATGGGATGTTACATAACATGTAGAAATTATTCCAATCGGGTACAACATGGGGCTATATGAATGGATCCTTTCGCTATATGGATGAGAGGACATAAAACCATATTACCAGTTCCACGAATAACTCAACTGTTTATCAATTTGCAGGTGTAGGTAGCGTTCCAGAATCGAAATAGAGGAATGATTTGATAAAATATCTTTGGAAGCAGATTTGATATATAAATTATTGAATAAATTATAAATAATTGTTTGTAGGCGATATAAATTGAAGTGCAGTGCATAAATAACTTGTAATAAATCAATGTAAACAAATATTTTCGGTAATTAATAGAACAAATAATAGGGCAGAGTGACTACAAGAACGGAGTGGGTCAATGGTAGGGGTTCCTAACCGCCGGTCTTAGGTGTGGATCCCACTCGCTGGTAGACTTTTATTTAATCTGTTAGTGCCTGCCGGTGGATAGTATGAGATCTAGGATCAAGGGGCTCTCCCAGCCAATTTCCTATATAACCAAAATAATGGTAACCAATTACAAATTGGGTAAGCAAAATAATGAGGGAAAATCTAGCGGTATTTAGGACAAATCTTCTTTCTGCGCAACCGTTGTCCAAGAAACAGTACAGTCGCTACCATTTACTGAACCCCAAACCCTTCATGGGTTGTAGAGATGTAGGTTTTTTAATTACAATAATAAATTTGAGGATGAAATGGTGAGGTGAATTGGGCTTTAAACGTCATAATCATATAATAATTATATGTTTAAATTCATGTTATGTTTAATAGCTGACGATATTCGTAAGAGACTGGAATGACAAAAAAAATGCACCTCATATTTTTAGATGTAAAAATATGTTTAATTAATAGTAATTTTATAAACCAAACTCTATAAGTTGTATATAATATAACCCAATTATATATTGCATATAAATAACCCAAACAAAAAAGGTCTTAAAAAGGGCCTGGTTTAACGTTTAAACCGGCAAGCATATCCTTTAGACAGTTTTAGGTTGGTAATTCCAAACAGAGAGAAAACTTCTTGATGACAAAAGTATATTCATAAAGGGGATTCTTGAAATTCTAAACAGTACTCGTTTAGAGCTAGCAACTTTTTATGAAGCTACGCTTTACCTTACCAACTGAATAATATGAATAAATAGCCCAGCTAGGTCGAAATTGCGGAATAAAAACTAGATGGTTACTTAATTTATTTATCTAGAAGCAAAATTAAACCAACCCGTTAGAAAAAAAAACCGAGACAAGGATAGCTTACTCATTTAATTGCTTGTTTACCAACATTTTCCATAGCATGTATCAATTATTCGCCAAACTTTTACATATGATCTAACTTACAATGATATATTTTACAAGTTAAATTTAATATTCAAGCATTCTTTTTATTAACGGTTCACAGTAATACTTGTCATAATCAATAATAAAAAACGAATGTTCCCGTTTCAGTTTATCTGAAAGATAAACATAAACCACTGCAATCTTTTAAAGGGAAAATATTTTGACATTTCTAGCAACCATTCAAATTTTGTCATATTGTGTCATATGAAACAATTTCATCCAATCATGTCATCACTGATAATTATCAATCACAATGAGAACACGTCTTGAGTTTGAGAACTTCATTCTAAATAAATTTCAAAATTTCACGTTTTGGCAATGCGAATGTTGAAAGTATAATTGCGCTAATCAAAAGAAAAAATTCCCAGAAATAAAACCTACAGTCACAAATATATTTGGGGAATATTTATTGAATTTTACTGTGAACGAGAATATGAATTAAATGAACATAGAAGCTTAGAAGAATTGACGTTGATGCTAAAATATCGGCAGGCCATTATGAGAAAAAAAGACGGGACCGATCGAATTTTAAGAAGCAACGGTGAAGACAATGTGGAATGTTTCGTGCAAAAATTTTCACCCGAATATCGCTCGGACATTGACAGTTGCCTCATAATTCTATGACAAATTTATCAAGATCGTTGCTTGGTAACAGCCCGAAGCCGAAGGAACCAAGGAAAGAGCTTCCGATTGTCATAAAAATATCTCGTCTATTATCAATGTCCTAGGGATATTACTACTGATAATAGAACGCAACTGCTAGTTTTATAGTTGTTGGGTAATTACTTTATAGTTTTGAAATATCCTCAGTTAGGTAATGACTGACTTGGCATTTCATTTCTAATAGAGCCTTGACTTTTCGACTCTTTTCTGTAAAGTCCCATTTTCTCTCAGTTTCAATAGCCCGTTTTAAGATTATTATAAACACGCTTCAGTTGATTTTCCCAGAAAAATTCTTTACCATAAAATGGACTCAGACCTTTCAGATTTCTGTAAACTTAGATCATTAAATAAAAACATTTTACCTATTAATGCATTCCTTTTTTTAAGCATTTGATTTTTAATATTGATTAATTATATACTTATATAATTCAGTATTAATTTAACTCTTTTTAACCATACTGTGTAATGCAAAATGTTAATGACTTAATGATTTTCTTGATTGGGGATAATAATATTATACATGGTTATAATATAATTTCCAAAAAGTAAGGGAATAATTAGAAAATAAACAGGAATTGGACATAGTTACAAATAGAATAATTTTATGTTTTTTCTCTGCACTTATTTTATTCGTGCACTTCTGTCTTAGTCGCCGCCTGGTGACCTATTGATTCGAGAACTGTGAGTGCTTGCTTTTAAATCCCCTTAAAAATCCCCTGCTGCTGGTCCTGACCTTGGGCATAGTAGGTTGTTACGATAACCACTACAGGACAGGTAACCCCTTGATTTAATCCCTTCACGGCATTTATTTCAAATTTGATTTTTGAATTCCAAATAAGTTGTTAAAGGTAACATTATTTAAAATGTATAACTATTATTCAGTTTTTTTCAAGGACAGGTACCGTTAATATTTTACAACAGAATTTGGATTCTGAATTGAATTTTTCTACCTCCAGGAAGAACATTTTCCAGCTTTATTTACTCCAAGAACAGCTTCCAGGAGTAAAGAAAAGAGGTTTCACATTTATTTTTTTCAAGTGACACATCGTTTCCGGGATACAAAACGAAATAAAAAGAGTCCTTTCACTGGCTGCTCCCGCACGGGGCGGAAGGGATAGGGTTAAGGACATTTAATATGTTTACCTTCAAGGTACACACTACAAATTCCCAATGCTCTTCCTCTCACCAGCTTCTCTACACGCCGTTTGTTGACCGGCCTGAAAGGATAACCTGTCCCTGAACATATTATAAATATTTTTTCATGTAAATATTTTTTGAGATATGCTTTCAAGTATCTGATCTGTTTTTCTATCAATAACAGGCCGATTATAGGGAATTTTACAGTGAAAGCATTTTCACATATCGATCGAATAATACAGAAAGTATACAATAATATAAATAGAAACTTATGCCCTGTGAAATAATTTATTCTTCTTTAAATTAAAATGATATTTCAATTTAATCGTATTCCTCTTAAAGTCAGTCCCAGACGAAATGCCGTTTTTGCAATTTCTCTTATGATAATATAAATTATTATTAACTAACGTAAAGAATAGTGTGATAATGTTATTGTAAAGGATAATGTTTTATAATATGTAAAATAATAAATACGTATTTTTTCGAATAGTCTACTTATTAATCGAAACGTATGACGGGGTGCACAAGCTCAAGACAAAATATCATTTATTTATTTGAAATAATAATAATTATATAGTTATATTATTTATACCTTGCATTTGTATTTACATAGATTTTATTTTCATTGTTATCATCATTAGGTTCAATTTTACTTTCAATCATTTCACAAAATAAGATATTTTTTTTTAGGGGAAACGAAGAGCTCAACCAGTTATTGATGGTTTAAGGTATTATTTGTATAAATTGCACAACTATTAAACGACTTTTTAGAAAAAATAATAATTATCCTAATATCAATTCTAACTTTTAAACTAAAGTTGATTAAAAGAAGTAGTATATCTCATGTACAGGCCGCTAGGTGTCACCAGTATCGAGGTTGTTGCTGACGCGAAGCTACAAGTTTATCTCCTACTAAAAGTCGCTAAGCGCGGCCAAATAAATGTCCCCTTCAAAAATCCTTCTAGCATGAATAGATCTATGAATTCTACAGAAGTTCGAAGACATTATGTGTATCTTTACAGGACAGTGTAACTCAAAACTCACATGTTGATGCGTGATTCTGGCAATGATACTTTCTCGATTACATTTGGTTATATATTATTACCATCTATATAGGTATTGGAGCCAGGAATAGCCCTCGATAACAATGCTACAAATATTTTTTCTAGTTTATCAAAACGTGTTTGCGGTTTATAACATTTTATTACTGAATTACATTTTTTGAAATGCTAAGGAAGAAAAGGTGGCTTCGGTATGGATTATGGTCCCAGTTATATCAAAGGAGAAACCTATCTTTGAATTAGGACTAGGAGGGGACCCTTGGACTACTCAACCTATCCCTACCGTCCTTCTCAGTACATTATTCCACCTTGATGGCCTATTCCACCTGGAATAATCCTGGAATAAGAGGACATCTAAGACCAGCGATATATATAATTCGAAAATGTCCAGAACTTGGGAATTTCAAACTCGAATTCACACAACCGTAAGGATAAACGAAAATTCACACTTCTATAAACTCTACCTTACAAAATTTTAATTATTGGGACAAATATAAATAGATAAATGAAATGAAAAACTAATGAACTGAATCAATTGATAAGATACAGAGCTGGGGAGATATTTTGAGTTAGGAAGGTATACATATTTTTAAAATAAAATTGGCTCAATAGAACTGTGATAATGGGCGTAGTATTGGTTGGGGATGAAAAATAATTTTCTTTTATTTCTGCCGTGAATCGAGTATGGTTTCAGGAAACCTACTTGGGGAGCCCTTTCAAATACACAGTTTTCAAAGGGTTAGAAGAAATGACCCCTTAAGGTGATTCTGGCTAGATCACATTCACGAATAAGTATTGTTCATGGAATAGTATTATGTATAGTACTCAATGGTACAAGTATTTTTTCCAAGTTATTAAAAGTGTTTGTAGTTTGTTCTTACTATTACTGGACTTAGTTTTGTAATTAGTTAAGCTTTTTTCTTTACAATAAAAAAGTAAAAATCACAACATCTTTTAAAGTCCGTCAAATCAATATAATTTTTAGTATATGATTTAGTATGAGTATAATGTACAACTTTATCATTTTCTCTCTGAGTTAGTCATGGACCCCCTTAGTTATTCTATCAAAGTATTTCTCAGGGACTTAAGGAACAGCAATATTCCGAGAAAATGCGATGCAGTTATGAAATTCGGAAAGAATTCTAAATCAAACATGGGAGCTTACTAAGTTACAGTATAGTGAGATGAAGAATAATTCCAACCTGGTAATAATACTACTGGATCTTCTGATTTATTCACTACTAAAAAGGTCTTGCGTAATTACAAAATAATAAAAACAATCATACATTTACTTATTTATTTTTGTAGTAATTAGGACCCTCAGAAGTTACACACCAAATTACTTTATGGCTTACCTTTTCTTAATGACTTATTTTTTATTTTTTAAGTGCTAATCAAAGTAGCTAGAGCAATATCTGACGGTAGGGGTAAGAGAAAAACTCTGTTGTGAGACTAGAGCATGTGGTATAAATTTACCCCAACTATATAGTCACATAGAAGTATGTGTTAAACCCAGATGAAGTAATAACCTTATAAAAGATTAGTTTTAATCATAAAAATTAAATCAATTTTTCGTAAAAGAAAGAAGATTTTCTTTCTTATTTTTCAAATGTTTGTTATAAATAATAATATAAACCTTTATTTCATAATTGTTTACAATAATTTCATTCAACAAATAAACAGCCATTTGTTTAGTTATAAGTCTAATATTTGTCATAAGTCTGAAAACACATATTACAAAAGAAGGAAGAAAAACAAAAGCGGAGTCGATCGGTTGGCTATAGCAAGAGAGACAGCGTTGGGACGAGCCTCTTGACGTATTCTCTATAGGAACCCAAAGATGAAATTTGAATTTGAGGAAGATACTAATTTGCTACCCACCTGCAGGTGTAATTAGTTCAAACTTCATCATCGATTCGACCCATTCGATCATCTCAACTTCTATTGTCTCAACATCCTCGCTCGCATTGCCGGCGAAAATCCTCTGTCGTCTCAACATCCAGCTTGCTCAGCTGAGATCTACTATTTACTGGAATCTACTTCGACAGACAGATAAGAGTTTTTTTTTGTTTATATCATTTCAACTACAAAACGAGATAAACATCTATTATTTTGTAATAGATTTTATTTGAACATTTTATTTATTTGTAATTTAATAGAGTTAAATTTACTATCGTAAGATTAAATAATAATTGTTTTCTTTTTGTTTTTAATAAGTTGTTTATAATTTAGTTAATATTAGTAACTTCATTTTCTCATTATAAAAACGCATAAATTGTTATATTAATTTAATCAATTGTTTTTTTCTATTATCAAAAGTATTAGTTGTTTGGTTTATTAAAGTGATTTATGTTATTAATTTAATAAAAGGTTACAATTCAATTCATGCGATCTGGTATAATTTAATCAGAAATTTATTTTATCCTTATCCATTTCGGAGCTCTCATCGAAAGGTTCAATAACTATTTCGAGTTTGAAATGTACATGATCGAAAAGGAGTCTTGCTTGTAATAGTGAAACAAAATAAATTATAAGTTATCATTTATAATTTTTCATATGAATATTATAATTTTTACTAATTATAAGAAATAGTATTTTTAAGACATTTTATGTAATGTATTGCATATTCATATGGCCACTTGGTACTGTTGGTAATAATTATCCATCACCTCTTCCATTTCTTGAAATAGTGGTGGCTCCCTAACCAGGTAAGAGAGAAAACAAGTCCTTGCTCCGTTAAAATCCATCTAAACGTATTTTAATCAGATCTGTATTAGGTGCTAGGGGTTGTTCGTGTCCCCTGCTATCCACAAGACAGTCTAGATTTTCAATTTGAGATTTGAGATTTTAGATGATTCCTAGAAGATGCCTAGATCTAGATTATTTTCTAATACCAACACCATTCCGTCAGTCAGCAACAAATAGCTATTTTTCTTGGAACTTTTCTTGTCAGATTACAGGTGCTACTTTCATCTCCTTCACTCAAATTCGTCCTTTTCTATTGGTTCATAATAATTATTTTAGAAATACTACTTTTTCTTTCTTTTGATTGCTTGTGAAGGAATTTTTTCTTTACCAATTTAAACCATCCATGATATTTCGATTTTTTCAATGATTTTAATCTCAGTAAATTAATAAATTTGTGAAGAAATAACAATGATTTTCGCCTAAATCTCACAATAAAAAGTAGTTTGCAATGATTTAATATTTTATCGGCGTTGCCTAGGGACGGATCGAGGTATTGCTTTTTGTTTAGTATTTTTAGTATTAACGATCAAAAATAAAACAAATTACACCTTATTCCAATACTTCGATTTAAAGGCTGTTATTTCAATACAGGAATGCAGATAAATAATTTTATGACATTTTCCTTGTAAAGTATAAATTATTTTTTTTCTATATAATAAACCTAAAATAAATAAAAACATTTTATCGCTTTATTTAATGCAAAATACTCAATATCTTAAAATAACACGGGTTCGATACTCATATTTTAATAGGCTCACTTGGCTCTAAGCCAACTTAAACGTCAAAACGGCAAGTACTTAGCGCAGTAAGTGGTCATCAAGGGATACCCTCTAGTATATAATTTAAATTAATTTTTAGTAATTTTACTTAAGATAGTTAAATATATATCTCTTAAATCAAACTATATAATTAATTAAGCCGCGCTAGAGATGCGGAGTATCCGGGTTCGAATCCCGGCCAGGACAAATCTTTTCTCTTCTAAATAAAAATATATAATTAATTCTTCTACATATCAATGGTTTAGATTTATGCTCATATTAAATTTATACACTGAAAACAGAAGTAGCTGTGATTTCCTTGTGTGGCTGAAATAAATTAACTGAGCTTCTAGAAATAAATTAATTACAAGATGTAGTGATTATTTATTGTCAAATGTTTAGATTACATTTGTGAAACTAGTATAAATAATTTTGACAATTTATTTCACATTCAGTTTTTTTATTGCTTGTATACAAATATTTTTCATTCTTATAAAGTATGAAACTTCACCTTTAAGTAACCATGATTTTTCACATTCATTTTTAAGTATTCTATTTTAAGTCTATTCCAACAAAAAAAAGTTTAGAATATTATTCAATCAATATTTTATTGCCTAACATACCATTCATAAGTTTGTTTTTAATAATATTAACCAATAAAAACACACGAAGTTTTAACTGTAATGTCAGGTCAAATGGTTGAAAGAACTTTAAGAAACAATATGCAGTGAATACCAAATGTCAAATATTTGAAATAAATTTTTACTTTATGTATGCCTTTTATTCTTGGTAAACAAATCAGTTTTTATTTTGTAAAAGAAGGAATGTTAAAAATTTAAAGTACCCTATGTGACCTAAAGCTTCTACTCCAGGGTTAATTTCTACAGCCCAGGTGAATAAGTGGTTAAGTAAATTTTTTCTGATATGAGTTTCTTGTACTTAAAGGAAAATGAATCGAGTTATTCTCTCAATGAATAAGTGGCTAATTCAGTAATTTGCTTGAAACGGGATTATTCCTTTTATTACAACTCCAGTTCAAGCCAAAAATTACGAGTATGACACGATCCCGCTTCTCTTAGTACAATTAACAGTAAATCTGGGCTAAATTCGACTTAACCACTTATTCACCGGGACAGTGGATTTCATTGCGATTTTATAAAGAATCCGGTTACCTAACACGAGGTTAACTACCAAAAGATGGCGGCGATACATTGAGAGCAAGGTAGTGGAGGGGCCAGTGGAGCAATTTTAGATAAAATCGTTCCCGGAATGGACTATGAATAATAAAGCAGGGAGGGAATGCTGGGGAGCCTGCCTTGATCTCGGAGTACATATTCATGGAGGGGATGTATATTCATCGCCACCCGGTCGCCCTTCTTCCTTTCCTCAGGACCTTTCTTCAAGTGGTGTAGTGTCCTGGCCGAGGGTCCTTCTCTTACAGGAGGGTCCTGCTGTGTCTTACCTCCATCATCTTACACTGATGAACATAGAGTGCTCTTTCAAAAGACAATGCGAAATACTTGATTTAAATGATGCCATAGAAATGCAAGATAGGAATATTCATTCATCCCCCCCCCCAAAAAAAGAAAATAATAAAATGTAATGCCAGTTTTTATTAACTCTAAAGTTCAAAGTGGAAAGAGTGACTTCTTTTGTTTACTATTTGTATTGGGTATTTTTATTGGGGAGTAGAGAAAGTGAAATGCCATTTCACTATTTCACTTCAAACCCCATTTCAATTTCTCTCCTGACCTGATTACAATCCCTGAAGAAGATCTCTGATGTGGGTCGAAACGTTGGGTTTCAAACAAATAGTTCAACCCTATTTAAGAAATTATTTCTTGAGCCTCCACCATTTTCTTCCGAGGTGTTATTAATCCTCTTTTTTTTTTATATTTACTATCACTACAAAAAGTCATCCTATCTGACCGCTATTTTCGTTTTATTTTTGTATGAGTTTAAACTTGGACTCGTTAGTCCAAGCTGCAAGGAACCACTGCGTTTGGGTAATGTTCTGTTGGTGATCCAAAAAAAATCATAAATGATTCATACATGCTTTCGATCTACAGTTGTGTCCATTATTTCCATATCATACTGCACAGTACCTAATGTAACAAGTTATCTAAAAAACACCTGAAGGTTTTGTGACACCCAACCACCTATGGAAAAGAATCAAAATTTAGAAATGTGGGAATAAAGTATATTCTGTTATTTTTATATTAATACTGAATCGCATCTCAATATAAATAAACCGTTGTAGTATTTTAAGTGACCTGAAGCAAAGCAAGACAAGTGACAAAGGAAAAGGACACGGTGAGCCCCATCAGCGGAAAAATCTAAAGCCGATAAATATAAATATAATACTTTAGAGCCTTCCACCTTCTCATACTCCTTTCATCTTCAATTCTAATTAGAAATCTTCAAACCCAAAGGGGCTAAGAAAAAAAAAAAAATACAAGTGACAAAAGCGATACCTTGTAACCAGATATTGATGAATATCATTGAGTTTAAAATTTGTTCAGTTATATTAATAGACGTATTATTTTCTATTTTAATAAATTATTAGAATTTCTGATTATTTTGATTTTAAATTTATAAATTAAATAGAAGTCTAAAGTAGTATGCCTTATATTAAAAATTATATTATAAATACAGAATCTGTATCTTTGATAAATGTTTTGCAGTTTTTTCTTCCTTCTTCTCGTCTTTTTTTTTCTTGGACATAAATTTATCACAATGTTAGGTTTCATAGCAGCCAAGAAGAAGACAAATGGATTCCTAAGAAAAAAAAGAGCCGGGAAATCTTAAAAAGTATAACGCATTACTCGTCATTTGTCAACGCGCTGGTAGAATCTAAAAATGTTAAATGATAAAGAAAAGTATGATATTACTAATTTTGCTCCGAATCAACACCTCGAATTATTATATCCTACTGAATATATCAATTATAGTTTAAAATCGAAAGGTTTATAATCAATACCAGCGTCGAAGAAAATTATGAAATATGTAATTTACAAAATTAATTTTGTAACAAAATTCTAGATAGCTATAATATTCGTAAATTGTTTATTAATATTTTTCAATATTATTTGTAAACATTTATGGTATAGCTGTAAAATTTTAATTACATAAGTACCTTTTTAAATATATTTAATTACAATACATATCCTCTACCCAGGATCGTTTACATATACTTCTTATTATCCTTTTAATTTTCTGCTGGCAGTGAAGTTGATTATAATTGTCATAAGACTTATAAATAATATTCCATATTAAACGTGTAATAAATGTACATTAATCACTTATATGAAGAAACATTTGCAGAGGCTTCTGGGCTCAAGATTTACATACAAGGGTCAATTTTATGCGCTATGAAAATAAAATGAGAGTGGGTATAATAAATCTTGGGAAAAATAAGATATTCAAGTTGGGGTAAAAAAATCCAGCCAACTCATGAATTATTAAGAGAAAACTTGATAACCATCCGAAATGGTAAAGTAAACCAAAACGTTCCACCTGAAAAAATGTTTAAAACTTTATAACTGTTTTATGTTACTTTTGTTTGATCTTTTTCGTTAAACTTAGCAATGGTTATCTTTGAGTCGTCAAGGATGTTGAACTTTGAATAAGTCAGTTTTATGATAAGCTTGATATATTCAAGATTAAAACAAAAAGTCTTCCTCATTTTAAATTAAATAAAAAACTAACTTCGCTAAAAAAACTTAATTGCTAAATTCTTAAATCATGGAGTTAAAAAAATATTTATATTTTTATGTAATGGGATAAATTTTATGGAGTATGAATACAATTTGTTTTTTGTTAAAAAGATGTTATTTTAGGTAACATTTCTGAACTTCTGTTTCTTCTTTTTCTTTATATATATGTTTTTCAAGTGTTTGTATATTATTTTCTTTACATATTACATTCATGTACGAACATATTAATATCTTGACAATCATCAGTATTACTAGAAAATGTAACAAATCCCTTCTGGTATATTATAGAAGCGATTTGGAAGAATAGAATATGATGACGCCATAAATAGAATTCTCTTTCAAAATTTTAGAATCTAAAAAAATGTAATGAAATCAAAATTTCTTATTCTTTCTCTAACATTTAAACTGAAATTAGACACTGAGCAGGTAACATCCAAAAAAATGATTTGTGGAATTTTTTATATACAATACAAAAAAGGTCTCAGATGGAACAATAACAGTTACGGTATAAATATTTATAATGCGGCCTATAGTAGTATTTTACATGGCAAATCAATGTATTAATTTTACATTTTTAAATTTCTTTAAGTATTTAAGAATGTAAACTGTAATGTTTATTTTGATGAATGATTATGGAAGAGAAAATTTTCATATAGCTTTTATAACTAACACTTTTATATATTTTTATATATATAAAAGTGTATAAGTGTCCCAGAAGGGTCTGGGATTCAGTACATGGCGGACAAATACCAGATTTCTCCGGCTTATTATGGGTACCCACTTTATAGAGACTGGGTGAGCCCCAAGAGGGTCCTAGATCCCATAAGATCCATCTCCGGCTACTACCAGATTAAATAAAAGTCCTGCCAGCAGCTGGATTTGAAACCAGGACCTTCGGCATGGCGACTCAGCGCTCTACCAATGAGCTACACCGCTCTATAGATGATTAATTAATGTTATAAAATAAATACATCACTAATACTTACATTAACTATTGGTTTTACCGTAAATAAATATATTTTAGAAATATTTGCAGTTTTTTTCCTATATAGGATGATATTTCGTAAACAATTACACGACCTTTGGCACCTACAGAGCCTGCAAAACATGGATTTGCATACATTTAAAGCAAATTGGAGCTCGGAAAGCTAGAGGATCGTCAAAAATAACGAGATGCTGCAACCTTGCTATTCTAGGGCCCCAACCTAAACGGAAAAAGCAGCACCTGCTTCCATTTTGTTGAGTAAGCCATCTTCCATTTTTTTTTTTTTTTTTAGTTTTACCGTGGTAAACAATTTACAACTGAAAAAAAGTTTATGTTACTTAATACTTTGTAATGGAAATCAATACTATTTTTTATTAAATTACTGAATAAAATATTTAATTATTAATATTGTTGACAGGTTTAAAACAGTATGTATATTTTAAATTGGAAACTCCTCTCATCTCCGACACCAATACATCAAATCATTAGATATATATTCTTAGGATGCATAAAAATGTCTATCCAATATAAATAGTATAAAATAAAGTTTTATATAAAAGTAATTATAAATTTTCTGTTATCTTTTAGATGTTGCTTTTTTCGTGAAAACATTATCCTTTGAATTCTCCATTTTTTTTTTCTCGCCACCATAAAAATAACACTCTAGCTCTTATTGGTTATTACTCGGAAAGTATCATGTATAAATTTGACAATGATATTACCTCCTGGAATACTAATTAGAAATGCGGGTAACATTTCAACTTTCGTAGCAATTCATGAATTAAATAAATTTCAATGTATCAGCGTATATCAATATATTAGTCTTCAGTTCAGAGTAATATTTAATATGAACATTGCAGGAGATTTATCCGCTACAAATGATAATTCCGTTATTTTTAGTAAATCGGTTACGAATTAACATTATATAAACTAATTAAAAAAAGACTTATAGAAAAAGTTTTAATTTATGATAGAAATTGTTAAGAGTTACCATCATGATCGAATTGTTGAATTAATTCATCTACTCCCTCATTATTATCCGAGAAATCAAAATTTTTGCCATCAGATTCATCACTGAGCTGCCGTAAAAGCGCCATAATTTCATCTGGTTCTCTGTACAATTTCTCAGTCCAATAAATATTGATGACATTATAATTTGCAATAATTTGAAGTTTAAGATAAAATACTTTTACTTAGTAGGATAATAATTACAAGAAACGTTTAATCAGATATAAAAGTAATGAAAATGTACTTACATTCCCAAGCGCGCGCGGTACGGAGTTCCGCAATTAGGAGATGGCTTGAGGAATTCTCACTAACGACTGGATAGAAACAATAATGAACGAACTCCAGGCTCATTATTGATCAAGAAGGCATAGATAACGAATACATGTCTCGACAGGAACCATCAGGTCTTATGGATCCTGCTGAGACACGTTTAACAAGAAATGCAGTACTGAGTGCCGCCGCGCGCCCGCTCCAGGGTTAAAATAAATGCTTATACAACATTTTACAATTTAAATCATACAACATTATTATATTTTAGGTATTTATTATATTCTATTAATCCAACGTATATCATGTATCAAATAATTAAAATATACCTTTGAGTTATGATTTAAATATTTCAGATATTGTGATAATAATATTAAAATAATGGTACATACCCTCCTGGTCCATTGGAAGAAAGGGGGCGGGTTTCCAGTTGCTCTGCATTCGATTGTTACCGGCGTTCCTTTCCTTGCTTCGACTAGACCTCCTCCAGACACTTCTAAGATCCTCGGAGGAACTAAACAAAAAGTGGTTATATTACTATTATTTACACTATTCTGTTAAATCAAGCAATACTCCTATAAAATGAATATTATAATGCAAATACAAATATCATTCATAGTTTTATTATCCATTTAGTTGCGAAATTGGAAAACTGAAGTGAAAATGCAAGAACACTCTCAATTTAGTCAGTTTTATTATAATCAATGGGATGTGCGAAGTGTAGCGGTAACTCTACAAAATAACAGGAAATATTATTCGTGTATAAAGAAGCGAAAATGTTCCAAAATACCAAATGTCAAAGATTTGACAGAATGCAATAGGATTGGGTTAAAATTATTATTTGAAGGTTTTATATTACTTCACAGCGTGTTACTGGATAGTGAAGTGTTATTGTATGTCCTGCCTTGAATTATTTTGCCATTATAAGGATTAGGAACAATTTTGTATTTCATAAACGGGAATTCCCAAAATATAAAAATTAAAAAAAAAAAAAATTCAACCACCGTTAATTTGAATTAATCTACGAATAACAATAATCATGAATGACTTATCATAATATATAGGTGATAAAGAAATTAGTGATTTAGTCAAACTTAGCTACATACCTGTCAATTTGATTACTTTTTGTACAAAATAAATGTTTCTGGTACATCCTTCTAGAATAACTTAGTAAATGTGCAAATAAAATTAAAAATGCTTAGCGACTTTAATACAAATACAATGAATTGTCCTGCTCTACAAATATTTTAAATTCTGTGGTCACTACAATAGTGATCCAGAACAAGTTTAATTACAATTTATTTTCGATTGTAACGATCCTAATTCAGTCAATACTAATAATTTTTTTTTAAAATTTATAATGTAATTATTACGAAATAGGATAAAATTAATTACTGTTATAAATATGATCACTTTAATAGAATTAGTGGATGGGTAAATCATGTCCGGGTGCCAATAATCAAAATACGTATACACATCAAAACTATCCTACTTTGATTGGTATTGTACGTAGGTTCTACACTGATCCGTAATTAGCCATCAACAAGATTATAAAAGTTATAATGTTGTAATAAGGACGTAACAATGCTGAATTGAAGAGATGACGATAAGATGGATCAGAGGAAGATTTTGAATGTATTCGGAATAAATGATTGGTAACTTCACAAATGAAATATGCCGCCATCTCTCTGAAAAAATCGAATTGAAAAATAAAGATAGGTATTTTTGTAGTGTAGAATACGCTATTTTAGCAAGTTTGGATACATTGCTTCAATACATAAATATAGAAAGTATTACTGAAATTGGTCGTAGCAAGACTAAATGTCAAAGGAAGCTAGAATTCTCCTTGTTATGGAGTTGATAAAAAACACTTCAAGATGACAACAGAAAAGATGAAAAGGAGAAAGTAAGGCAAGTGAAATCTATACATATAAAATGCTTTGTTCTCAATGACTGACGGATCAACACACAGCCTAAACCGCTGATCGTAGAGACCTGAAACTTGGAGGGTGTGTTCTTGTTATGACGTAGGCATCCGAAAAGAAAGGATTTTCCGAAATTCTACCCCTAGGGCGTGAAAAAGGGGGGACAAGTTTTTATGGGATAACGTGATTCCTTAGTCCAATCTACTTTAAAGTTTGCATAAACCTTTTTTAACAGAATTGATGGAATATGGGTTTCGTATTTTATTGAAATTCATCTCCTAACGGGGTTAAAAAGGGGTAGAAAGTTATTTTCGCAGTGATTTGCTTCGAATTTGATATCAATACTCTTTAGTGCTTTTGATTTTAATCAAATCCGTCTACTCAGTGATTAACACCGATGATGCCATTCATTATCCGGTCGAGTTCCTGGATACACTGAAGCCTCCCCGTCTCACAACTCAATTCAAATTCAAGAGAGTGCATTTTCCCATCAAAGTCTGCTTCGCATTAACTATAAACAAAGATCAAGGTCAAACTCGTAAGGTAGCGGGAATAGACTAGAGGGAAAGTTGTTTCTCTCACGCCCAGCTGTAGGAATGTGGCATGCTCCAGAGTAAGCGCACACAGTAGCCTGGTGATTCTAGCTCCCGAAGGAAAAACAAAAATATTGTTTACAAAGAAATACTGCGGTAGGTGTGTTATATTTCGATTTCGTTGTAAAAAGATAATACCCCCATGTAACTTTCAAAGTTTATGTCAATCAAAGGGCGAGCTTCGTATTAACAAAATTTTATTTTATTTTCAAGTTTATTTGACCTTTAAATCCCTACACTATAATAAACATTTTGTAAGTATTATTTTATAAGTATTTAATTTTTTGAACATAATAATGTATATGCTATATAAAAATTAATAACGTAAAACAACAATTAAAAATCCTATTGCAACCATATTTTCGACTTCTTCGCGGAGAAAGTCGCGGGCAAAAGCTACTAAACAATAAAATTAGAAAAAAAATCGATTAACATTTCCGGGTTTTATAAACAAGAATTGCATACAACAACTTTAGACCTGCAATTGTTTTTATTAAACTAGTCAATGAGAATTCCAGGGCTAAATGCGCGCTTCAATAGTAAAAGAATTCATAACACAGAAAGCTTTCTTTCGCGATTATACAAATATTCAATCAAGAAATTAACTTGAAGTATTTTTTTAAAATCATAAGCCAGGAGATTTTATAAATAGATTGACACAGAATATTCATATACATATATAAAAGAAATAAATGAAAACAATGGAAAATTTAGTAGTACACCTTCTATCAACAGTGGTTTTGTCGTTGCGTTGAGGAGGGCTAACAGAAATGTATGTAGTGGTATATTGTTTTCACTAACAATGGGTGCAATATTAGAACATGGGGAAACTAGAACATTTAATCGATAGTCTCATAGCAATAGCTGTTTCACATCATTTGCCACAGGAATTTCAGAAAGCCAGGTTTATATTCATCAATTTTAAGTTTCTAGAATTTTCCTGATCGGGTCGTTCAAACAATTAAATTTAACTGAAAACGAATAGTTGTTTGTATTACTAACTACTATAATGATATTCAGGTGTAACTTTTCGAGTTCTCAGACATTATTATTGGGTATTGGTTTAATTATAATTATCCGATTATTGTATATTTTAGTGCCCCTCAAAACATTGGTTGTAGGAAATCAATGAGAACTGAGAAAAAATGAACAGTGATATTTTTTAATACATTTCCAAACTAATGCTCAGCAGACGAAATATGTGAAGACGTTTCTCCATTGACAAGAAAAAAATGTATTCCAAGCTTTACAATTAAATAAAAATCCTGACAATAATCCATCATTATTACACAGTTGTGGAACAAGCAAGCTTCTTACAGCACAAGTAAAACTAAAATAGAACAAGCAAAACCAACCTTCATCTTTCTTTTCTGAAACAAGAACCTAAACATTGGTGCCATATGAAGCCAAATATTTTACTTTGTTTTCCAATTCTTTTAAATAGAGTGGAAAGCCGGATTTCAAATACAATTTCCATAAAAAATAGGGTCTTTCCATTAGTGGCTATTGCTTAAGATGCAAACAGTTTCTTGGACAAGTAGAACTTCCACCGAGCCTGTGCACTAAGATCTGCCAATTATTAACATGCGTGAAAAGAGGAAGTCCAGATATACTTTATAAAACATAAGAAAACGTGAATTGATTTTCTAGCCATTGATGGGAAAATAAATGGTAGGAAGGTAAGGTGTGGGAAGAATGGAGTTTTCCAGGCTAAAAAATATTATTTTTTTAAACAGGGTTTTCCAGGGTTAACTGGCTAAACTGAAAATTTGAACTAAGGACCTCAAAAAAAGAAAAAAATTTCCAATGAAGGTATGTCCACAAACGCTTTGTTTAGGAGATATTCACATCTAAAGATTTCATTGTTACGAATTATTAAGGCATAATAAATAAATAAAACTTATTTTATTTGTTCCAACTACTTTATTTATTAAATGTAACCATTAACATTCATATTAAATGTTCAAAGTGATTTCCTTGAGCATTTAGACAGGCTCGGCATCTTTCTTCAACAGCAGCCGTGGCAGAACGGGCCTGGGATATGTGCTATTGTTTCAGAAGACTCAATTATCCTTCTTCGTAAAGAATTAAGGTCATTCACTGGCCTTGCATAGACTTTTTGTTTAATGTCACCCCAAACAAAAAAATCCAGTGGTGTCGGGTCTGGAGAGCGAGGAGGCCAAGCCACTGGTCCTGCACGGCCAATCCATTGATTAGGATAATTAGCATTTAGCCATTGTCGTGAAGCTCTTCCGTAATGTGCAGTACAACCATCTAATTGAAACCACATGTTCCTTCTCAGTTGTATTGGAATATCTTCAACTAAATCGTGGTTGAAGATACCTCTTCTTCTGAAGGTAGCTTCATCTGTCCATAAAATTTCTCCTGAAAAGTGTGGATTGTGATCAGCTTGATTTAAATACCAATCTGAAAAATTTCTTCTTTGCCGTAAATCTTGTGGTAAAAAAATTTGTACCCGTTGATAATGATATGGGTGACGTCCATCTGCAACGAGAGTTCTCCATACTGTAGTTGGCTTAACATTTAATTCTGCTCCAGCTGTTCGTACACTGGCAGCTGGATTATCATTAAAATATTGTAATACGGTCGCACTCCTTTCTTCATTTCGTAAAGGGGCTAAAATACCATCAGCATGTAGTACAACAGCAAATGTACCAGTTTCTCTAAGACGTTGAAACGTAGAGTTAAAGGTAGACCTACTAGGTAATCTTCTATTTGGGAATCGCATGGAATATCCTGGACGGGCAGCATTGGCATTCCCATTGCAAAAACCGTACACAAACACCATATCGGCATATTCAGCATTAGTATAAATGGAAGGCACTGCTAAAGCCTCAAACAAACTGATAAATCTTATTGATTGTTCTATTCTTATTATTATTTGTTATCGATGTTCTATTCCAAACAGTATTAATCCTAAAGACCATAGTTTATGTACAGTTAGGGAGACAAAGTCATATTAGTATTCTATCTAAATTTATCTCCTAAACAAAGCGTTTGCAAACATATCTTTGTACGAAATATGTTTTTCTTGTTTTAAGGTCCTTAGTTCATATTTTCAGTTTGGTCACTGCTGCTGTTGAAGAAAGATGCCAAGCCTGTCTGAATGCTCAAGGAAATCACTTTGAACATTTAATATGAATGTTAATGGTTTACATTTAATAAATAAAGTAGTCGGAACTAATAAAATAAGGTTTATTTATTTACTATGCCTAATTAATTCGTAACAATGAAATATTTAGATGTGAATATCTCCTAAACAAAGCGTTTGCGGACATACCTTCATAAGGAATTTTTTTCTTGTTTTGAGGTCCTTAGTTTAAATTTTCAGTTCGGCCATTTAACCCTCAAACACCCTGTATATTTATTCACCCACCCTTGCCTTAAGACAATACGGGTTTTTATAACATACACAAAATATTAGGGACTGACTATTAGGCACTAGGTGTAGATAGATCAATAGACCTAATTCCGTAGCTCCTTAGTTTTAGCTCGAAACAAATTTATTTTAACTATTTATTTTATTACAAACTTGCGGTTGTGTTTGAAATCACAAAAGCAGAAGAGGCACTCTTAGTTCACGGATTATATCACTACATGAAGACCCACCGCATCTTTGGTCATTCTATCTATCCCTCTGGTGTTGATTCTCCCACGTGGTCTCTTCCCAACTGTTGTTACATTCACACTTGAGTCCTGCCTGATGGCTGCATATTACAAAGCACGCACGTCTTAAACTCTTTCACTAATACCATGTACCACTGACTGACCAGTTTATTTGTACAATTCTTTTTATTCTTCAATGAGGACAGATTCTGATCTCATATTTCTCCGGTTATCGGAAAGAAGACTTTCTATCCGGACCTCTCATTTTCACTTTAAAGGATAATTGTTAAATAGCTTATAACTGATTCGTTCGCGTAGCCGTATATATGAACTGATTTAGATTTCTACTGATGTTTCGGGAAATGAAAGAACTAAACTCTTTTAATTATTATAGGGTGGTTCATCACTATTGGATGGTTATTTGATTAGGTTATAGTGGAACCAAAAATTAGAAGCTATATACTTTTCGAGAAAGATTCAATATTCTAACGTAGCTATGGATTATTCCGCTTACTATCCCATTTATATTTCATTTTAAATATCAACTGCGGTATAATACGTTAAATATTGAATACATATATTAAAATCCTCCCAACGTATCATAACATTTCACTTAAGGAAATATAAATATGATAGCAAGATAGTGATCCAGAAACAGCCAAAAGGATTTCAGATCGACACTAAAGCACTCAACAAACAAATGCCCTAGCTATATCACGAAAGGCAGCACGTGTTACTGTACAGCACGTTGTTTACTCACGTAGCCCGTTTCATGTTGGATTGAACTTGAAATGTTCACATCGCTGCAGTGGGCTTAAGCGGATGAGTGGGATATTGATGTGTACTGTAGATCCGGTAGGATTATATTCACCATAGAAAGAATATATGTCTATAAAAGGATTGGGTTTAATCATATTGCTAGTCTGAAGCTGGTTTGTACAAAATGTTTAATTTGAGAAATGATTTGTTACTAATTAGTTCCATATATTACATGCGTATTGCTTCGAAAATAATTTATGTCAAAAGATACTTAAATTTCAACGTCACATAATGGCAAAAGTTACTGAAACGGGAAATCCAGGTTAAACCGAAGAGAAAGTTTCTGGGGTGGAATTGACATATGTGCTGGGAGAAAAATTAAACCTCTTGATAGCTAACTGGATCTAAGAACAACCCTACTTAATACATACAAAAAAATCATGTAGGTTCTTGAAGTTGTAAATAAGCAGAAATAATAACCTTACAGTATCAACTTTTATTGTAATTAAATGTTCATTTGTTATTGAATATAATCCAAAAGAATATTAAATGAACAAGTTATATGTATTATCGAAAATATATGTTTTTCTGTAACCGTTTTTGATACACCATTATCGCTATTTTATTAGATCATTGTTAAACTGTAAATTAAAAGCTATATCACGTTAAACTATAACAATAGGTATTTTCTGATTAATGACAATGTTATGAAAACATTACAAGTTATTTATAAAATTGTTTGTTTTCAAATAGTACTGACATAATAAAAATATTACAAATACTGTACTATTAATATAAATTCTTGATATTAACTATAAGTCGTAAATAATATCGAGCTGTCATTTAGCAATTCAAATTGTCTATTGCTTTTTGTCTTTGAATTTCTTTTTGTTTTGCTTTTTGTTAAAAATCCGTTTGTGCCAATTTCCAAACAACAGATTTTTTTTCAAATTGTAAGAAACATAAATGCGAAAAAATACACAATCTGAACAAATAAACTCAAATGGAATCCATCATTACTGTTGTGGCTTTTTGTTATTGTTTACTAAGTTTTATTGGCTCAAAAAACTGCACTAATCATCAACTCAATCTATTTAATTATGCCAGCATATAAATTATTTATTTTCGTTTATTTATATAAACGTACAATAAAAGTATTTTGGCGACTTTTGTTTTACTATGAGGTCGAATGTGATTTATTCTCAGTATATTGTTAACCTGTAAAAGTTATATAACCAAAACATTGATATATAACTTTATTTTGTACATAAAAAATAGGGCAACCTGAAATAATGGACAAAAGGACTTAGGCCTCTTTAAAAATAAACAAATATGAAATTTTAAATACCTCTAAGTGAGTATTTAGACTTCAAACTGGATGTAATGATGTAATTAAAAACTTTTGAAATCGCAACGATTTTTCATATTATATGTGTCATTAATAATCGTTAAGTGAATGCTAGAAGGTTACAAAAATATTTTACTCTTGATCCCTCTAATACGTAGTTTGATGTATTCGGATTGTATAAGAGCAAAAACGAAAAGGGAATACATTTAGAAAGGAGAGGAGACGTTTAAGAGACAGAAAGATGGAGGTAAATAAAGGAAATATGACTTGAAGAGATCAATCTGTGAAGAACTTGACATGGCATCGCTCAAACATCGAGAGACAAGGAGCACAGATCTTATCTCGAGACAAAGCTTCCTTCCAACAGCAAATAAGATTTAGAAGCAAAATATTTACCTTTATAAAAATTTATCAGAATTATTACAGAATAAAAACGCTTTAGGGTCAGGTAAACAAGTATAAATGTAGAAACGTATTTTTTTTTGTATTCAAATTGATGCAATGACAAAATTGGTACATTACTTTCTTAATATTTGCTTGATGTCCGTTTAAAGCGAATAATGAACTGTTCTCTATGATTTGTCCTTGGTAATCCGAAGCGATCCCAAGTATGATGAGTTAAAGTGGCTCTTCCCTCCCATTCATAGGCAGTATTTCCTCGGTTCATTCTTATACCGATCCATTAACTCGCCACACCCTTCATATATCTACAGTGGCCACCAAACCAAATCATCAGTCCAGAACCACAAAACAAGATCCCGTCTTTCCCATCTCTACACTCGTTCCCACAGAGCCAAAGCATTCGACCGTTCCTTTTTCGCCAACTCCACCACCGTGTTGAACTCAATCCCTCCTTTTATCCGCCATGCTTCTTCATTGGTTTCATTTAAATCCTCGCTTATCCAACATCTTCTGACCTCTCGAAAACTTGCTCGCTAAGCAGGTTAATCATTTTATTAAATAAATCAGTATTGACTAATCGATTTCGTTGCTAACGCGTTTTTAGTTTATTTTTTTCAAAAAACATATGAACTATGTAAGGACTTATTGCATGCTATCCCAATAATTTATTTTATTTAGTAACTGTTGTTATTAGTATATTTATGCTCCACAGTTGGTAAAAATCCTGCCAAAATTCGTACTTTTTAGTTATTTCATTTCTATATTCATTTTTCTTATATTCTTGTCACTTTTTTTAATACTTCATGGTTTGTATTATTATGTAGCCTTCTGGCCAGATATATATTATGTTTAATTTTCTTTTCATGTTAGTTATTCTAAAGGGACTTGGTCCCAGAGTAAAGTTTGTTTTCTATTGTATTCTATTCTAATAGTAGGTATATACTTAATTTGGAGACTGATTATTAATATACTACTAAGTTGGTGAATTAAGTAAAAATATGTATCTGAAAATATAAAAGGAAAGTAATTCATTTGCTGTATTAGACAAAAAAAAAATCTTTCAATTAATGAAATGGATCCCAACTGGTTTCCATCAATAGTATTAATTTTTTTTTTATCTCTCAATAGTATAAACAGGTTTTGTGTGCAGTATTAAATTTTCTGTTTGAAGGACACCGCGCTTGCTTGGATTGTTGTTTGTTTAGTTAAAATAGTCGAAATGACTCTATATTCTATTGTTCTATATTCTTATGATTAACAGTAGTCCTATATGTAAATGATCTCCAATGAATGATATTATGGTAGCCTCGATTTGATATACTGTGAATAAGACTGGTTGATACTGCTTGAAGAAGACTGGAAATCCGATATAATATATGATATTCAACGAAGTTCGTTAAAACAATGGTTAATATTAATGATTTGCATTCATCAGCAGAAGCAGAAGTAACAGATCGTGGACAGAGGAGAAGGCTACAGGCTTCAACTTGAGGGCCCTGGCTAACTCGTGAGGAAGTGAGATGAGGCCCATGAATATGCATTTATCTACAGCTCCCAGTTTTGGTCTTCCTTTACAAAACGGAATATAAAAGCAGTAGTGGGGGAGTATATATCAATTATTATTATTGCATGTAATGCCTCATGTTTATGTTACGAAGCCTTAACCATTAGGTAGCAATTCAACATATCTCAATAGATATCAACAATAAACGGGGGAACTATTTACGAATGTTTGTTTTACGGCTGAGTAAATTTTTCTTAAGCTTTCTTTGCTTCTATTTATTTCTCATGCAAATCATTTTCAATTATTCGTAACATACTATTAAATTTTACACATTTATTTTTCGATACGGTCCGCGCTAGTTGGTTTGTTCTCAGCAATTTGAATTTTAACTTTCATTATTGGCATATAAAATTCATTTATATTCTAATACGGTTGAAGCATTTAAAAAAATGTTTTTATTCGTAACACATTTTTTTGGGCAATGAATATAATTTTTCCAATAATTAGTAGTTACTGCTCAGTTTTTTTATAAAAATGTTTTCAAAACAATTACTTTAGTAGCATCTGTGATTTGTAGGTTTTTAGTTTCTCAAAAATTATATTAATTGGCTGGAAAAATATAATAGCAATGCCTCTTTGATGTAGTAGTCAAAGAGACTTTTGTAACAAGCAAATGGTTTCTCTTGATTTTTGATTTTTTTTTTTGTTATCTCAAGATCAATAGTGCTTTTATTAGGTGAGGTATATTAATCTACTAGTTCTGACTGACCCACAATTGAAAGTCTGAAAACAATAATACTATTGCGAATTTCTGGTTCAAGGTGATGTCTATCCAAGGTCAATGAAAATACAACTGCATGAAAATGTAGAAACATTATTTGTTTCTTACACAACGAGTAAGCTTTATGTTTACAACTCTTTAGAAAGTTTGTTATTAAATAGAATAAGTAACAATTTTTTACTTTTTATTAACTAACTAACACTAAATATATTAACTATTTAAATTAAAATTGACAGATACAGAATAAATCATAAATACTCGTATTCATTTTTAAACAGTTTATTTACTTATTCGGATGAAATATAGACATCAGTTAAAAACTGCCAATTTTTAAATGGAATGAAAAACAGATCACAAAGAACTTTCCCAAGAACTAGATGTCTATTAAGTTAAAATATGAACTAACATACTGGTTACTATACTCTTAAATATACTATTCTATATTCTACCCACACTATTACATATTTAAACTCAATTCTGTGTTCTCACAATATTTTTAAGTTAGATACAAATAAAAGAGGTGGGGTGTTTAAAGAACCTTACAATGTTGACTATAAAAAAGCAATGTCATGATGATCTGGGTTGTAAACCCGTAAAACATAATTCCTTTGGTCAAGAACCCACTAGTTATGTTATCAGCGGCTCTTATGTTCAGACCTCATGGGTCGAGTGGGAAATAATTACATTCAACGGGGAATTAAGGAAAGCTTTGGAAAGATACAAACCCAAAACATATATACTATATATACTATACATAAAATAAACAACAAAATATATTCGAATCAAAGATACACCCAACATCTATCAATAATCATAATAGCACTCATAACAATAATAGCTAAAATATAATAGAATATTCACAATTCAATCTGATTAGTGATTGAGTTGTTGCAAGAAGTAAAAAAAAAAATGTGATTGTCATAAATAATAGTCAGGCAATATCATCAATTTAAACTGCTATCTAGCTAAACTCTGAATATCGGACTACAGAAAACAAATCTCATACCTTCAGAGTTCATATTTTTCAGCCCAGATCAAGACACATCTCACCTGGAGTACTAGTCTTCAAATTCTTCATTGGGAAAATTCAGCTCGTTATATATATTAACTATCACTAGCGTAAAGATATTTAGACTGGCCTCTGTAGGTAGGCCTCTGTTGGCTGCTGCGCTCTAAAGTAGCCATTTGACTAACTTCTTTCGAATGCCTTTCTCAAACAACAAAAGTTGATTATTGCCTTTACAGGAATTTACAACGTTTACAAAAATGATGATGGAACTGATTGGGTTGGAAAGCCTCGATCACAAGCCGGATTTTTTCCTTAATATCACAATATATCTTAATTATATTGTTATGTTTACACCAATACAGTTATATCGAATGCTTTTCCCACCTTCAATCAATAGCGAACCAGAATAACAACTCGAGTGAAATATTTTTTATTGTATTTTTTTTTTAAGAAGGGAAGGAAAGCTTTTAAAATCCGAGCTGCCCGAGAGGAAAATCCGAGATGTCTGCCGCCTCGCGCCAATCCCCAGCAGATGCTAGGGACTATAGATAGCGGACAGGTCCCAAGATCTTTGTCGATGCCCAGACCGACTTCTTTTCAACTCCCCCCAGCGGCCTGCCCGGAGCCAGTTCAATCAGCGAGTCCTCAGGAATCTCAATTTCCTGTTGTTGATTAGCAGCTGAGTGCGTACTCTCGGTCTCAGTCCATCAGGTGCCTGAGTGTCCTCTGTGTCCGAAGGTGATTGCCAATCTTAGTTCCTTTCCTAATTGCGTTGGAGGCAATACGTCCATCCCCTCCCTCTGCCTCTTTCAAGTTAATGAGAACGAATGTGATGCTATCTATAATTGTTTTATCTTGTAATTGATGTTTTATTTCTTAACGATATTAAAAACGTGGATCCATAAATTTATGGAAGAAAAAATCCTATTGCATTATATGTATTTACATGTATAGCATCACTTATCTCCTTGACGTCTGGATTTGTACAAAGAAAGCAAGAAATACAGACCATATCCTTTTGCTACAGGGGTACTGTGTTTTCGGATGCATTGGTTCTAGTCCTATTGGATGGATACACGGAGACTATTAAACTAAATACAAATTGCAAGGCCATTGTAACCAATATCATTTCATTGACAATCTTTTCCATTTGGATTGGGGACCCACGTATATGAATTGAGCCTCAATTTCTATCTTTAATGTAATTTTTTTTATAAAAATATAATTTTTATATTCATTTATGAAATAATTATGGTACCATATTTTGTTATGATATATTAGATAATTTATGATCTGAATGAATTTGAAAAAACTTTGTTCGTTTATTTTAATACATATATTTCGATGTATATTTTTATAATGTTTGAGAGTTGGCGTAAATTTTATCGTCATTGATTTATTTTTCATGTCATTCAATTTCATACAAAAATGAGCTAATTAATTAGAACCAAATGCCTCATAGTTTAGTTGCGGTCTCTTCGACCAAAAAAGAAAAAGTGACTGTAGGTTACACGATACAATGCATTCTTTTGTAGTTTTTTCTGTTACTTTGTGTTGAGTAAAATCCACGGAAGAAAAACAGATAAGTATAAAAAATTAATATTCTAGTTACAAATTAATGCTTTTTAATTTTGATGAACTGTTTCCATATATATGCTGTGTTTTCTGACGCATTGGTTCTAGTCCTATTGGATGGATACACGGAGACTATTAAACTAAATACAAAACTATTGAGGAATGCAGGTAATGATGTAGTCCAAGTCTTAAACCCTGATAAGACGCAATTCAGGGTTAGTAGCAGGACCAGGAATGATTTGGTGCCACGGATATGGTAGAGAATACATCTGAACATGTAAAGAAGTATAAGTTTCAAGGAAAACAAAATTTAAAAGAAAATATACAATAGAAAACTGCGAAATTATAAATGTGTGTGTGTGCGTGAGCGAGAGATTGATAGTGATAGATAGAGTGTGTGAGAGAGGGAGAGAGAAAGAGAGAGATAGTTTGAGAGAGAGAGAGAGGGAGAGAGAGAGAGAGGGAGGGAGAGAGAGAGAGAGAGAGAGAGAGAGAGAGAGAGAGAGAGAGAGAGAGTGAGTGAGTGAGAGGGAGAAGAATAGACTAAACAAATCCAAATAATTCAGCCTAGAGCTTCGTGACAGGCTCTATTTAAGGAAGCTTTCCCCTATGCAAATGATTTATGTTTAACCATTCTTTTGACAGAGAAAAGATCGAATCTGATAACGAGAATGGTATTGTATACTTTAAACAACAATAGAGCTCTTCATCCGATTAATATACACATTCATCCATGAAAAATAAATTATGGATAAAATATAAACGGAGTCATAACATGACCTGCAGAAATATTGGTATTCAAAAAAAGAAAGAAATATTGGTATTCATTTCTCCCTCTTATTGCCAACTCAATCTGTTTCTCTATTCACTCTCTCTCTTTTTCTGCAGATATGAAAGTGTTCTTAAACGGGCAGTATCCTCGCGGGTAAGATAGGATGAATGACTCCCCACGGAGCTGACCAACGAATCTGTAAGTTATGGCGCTAATAACAATAAAGAGTGCCTTTAATATTGGCCTTGGAAGGTAGCGTGTTTTATTGCTCTACTTTATATGTAAGAAGGGGACGTGGTCCAGTTGGCACGTCTTTCCTTTCATTTTACTGCCAAATCTTCTTCCTTGTCTATTTACTGCTCCCGTTTACTCTTCCTTTGTCATACTCGAGGAAATCTGCGCAGATTCCTTCTCAAAGTTAGTTCTGGTTATGACAAATCTCGTGCCAGTTTAAAGAACCGATCCATCTTCCACGTTTCTATTTGTATTAAGTTCTGTACTAGGTGCAGCATAAAAAAGTAAAATATTTAGCAAATTCGTCAGAAATATGAAGAACAAAACGTCTATAATTTAATTCGATTGTCATTAAACCTTCGATATTTTCAGGTAATCGGGTTATTATTTATGTCATATCATTTTAATAGGATAGAATTAAAAAGGCCTCTCTCATTCCTTTACCGTTATCGATAAATCCAATTTTCTCATTTGATAACCTATGAAACTATACTTGACATGTGATTTCTTACTGTTCTGTTTTATTGTTCTGTGTACGCGAGACTAGCAAAACGTAGTTGCCTATATATGAGTGATACATTTCTTTTAATCAAATTTAGTGGTAAAGCAATAATTCAATCTATAGAAGAAAAATAATATTTAATTAAAAAGGTCGTTCAGTTGTTGTGCAACTGATAATAACATAAACATCAGAACGTAATCGATGAGTCTATATGCACGCCTCTATTTCGACGATGATATGCCAATCACTCATCAGAAATCATCTATTCCACTTAATGCCACTAAAACTATATCAGCGAGACAAAAAGATTTCCCACTCATACCTGCTTTGCAATTGACTATTCACTAATACCAGGGAGATACAATTGTTCATGAATTGATATTTTGTATTGATCTAGTGTTGCCCATCTATTAATGCTCAGAGTGCCAATAAAAGTGAAAACCGTACTAATCTATAATTTACAAATTATGTAATTTAATAATTCAGACTGTAAATGATTTAGAGATTCAAAAATGTTAATCTACAGTTTTTAGTTTTAACTTCTGCCGACAGTACACAAGAATGTATATGTTGATTCTTTCTTTTATTATTTTTGTATGTTTTTTTTAAAAATATACATTTTTTCATATAATAGCCTAAAAATTAATTCTTATTTTTATTTTTGCATAAAAACACTATTATCTTACTTTCTAAATAATGTGAGATATCCATGGGATTACAACAACAGCTTCCAGAACTGAAGGTGATCATTTAAAATTAAGAAAGCTCTCTAACCTGGCAGCGGTATGAGTTGATAGTAAGACATCTCTGGGCCCTCAAGTTGGGGAAGAAGTTCCGCCTGAAATTGGCCGTATCATCCACAAATTCAGTTGAGATATTAAGTTAGCAAGCCACTCACAAAGTGTCACCACTTGGGATCTTCTAAGCCACTTAGTGTCTCTTCTATCCGCGGATAATTTATCTCTTCAAAACTGCCTTATACAATTACAGAAATTAAAAACAAATTTATTATTCTTTATACTGAAAGTAAAATGATTTAAAATATCATATATATTATTTAACCGGATTTTATTAATAGTTACAATATTTACCTATATTTAACTAATAAAATTTTCATCCATCTTTCAGATCAATTTTAGTCTATTTAACCTTTAACAATAAACCAAACTCCAAAATTTAGATTAATATATTAATGCTTACAGGTAAACAGATATCAGGATACCGTAGTAAAGTAAAAAGTCTTTGTTATTACTAGGCTTATTAAAGTAAGCTAAATATTATAAATATCATTCTTATTTAGTCCAAGAGACATGAACAATATTCTTCCTAGGGCAACCTGTGGTGTAAGGTCAGCCTAACAATCTACTATGTCCAAGATAGCGGGTTCACAGTCCTGGAGGAGGCCTAAGGATTTTTAAATGGAGTACAAGTAAAAAATCCTTATTTATACTGTTCAACAAAAGGCTCATCTAATTAAGGTGTGTCTGGTACTCGTTAAAGGTCCCTTAGCAATCTCCATTAGCCACGACAGCATTCAGTGGTGTTTAATAATTAAACAAACAAATAATATTCTTTATAAAGACATTGTAAAAAAACACAGTTAGAGTAAGGTTACTCTATGATTCTTAATGAGTAGATAAACAGGCTAAGTAAGAATCGTACGGGAACCGATCGAGAGGTTGCGTTAAGAACAGAAAAGTCCTCTATAATTAACCCAAAATACTTATTCAAAAGTGCCGTTTAGAATATTTGATTTGCTTTATATAATTCTAATCATGTGCATATTCCAATACTAAATTCCAGGTAATTGTAAAGCGAAACCGTACATTCTTTACTAGATAATAGATAACAATGTTACTTGAGAACGGGATACAGAAGGATGTGAAGTAGTCGAGATTACTCTAAATCAACATAATATAATATTAATAATTGATGGTCAGGGACCCACTTTATTGACTTCCGTGGAGTCTTCCGATAAAAAAGTAGAACTACATATAATATTAAAGAGCTGATAAATTATTTGCCCAAGCAAGAGAGGTTAGAGCCTAGTGAGTTGTTCCTCTTCTCTTAATCAATTTTAATAAATAAAGATTTCTGGTTGTTTATTCATTAATTGACGACTCATTTTACCTATCTCGCGCCATTCTGCTGTACCCAAAAGATCTACTAAGGTTTATGCGGGCCAGCAAAGGTCTTGCCATGATTCAGTAACTTCAATCATTTAGATTATCCTCTAAATCCTATTTAGATGATGTTCCTTACCTTAAGTGGCTAAATAGACTGATAATTCACCATACAAATAATCTACTAATAAATTACTGTATACATGAATCTGTTAATTAATTCCACTTTATTCTTGATTTGAAATAATAACCGTTTGTTACCACTAATGAGAAAATTGATAACCTGAAATCATGAATCGATGTATGAAATTTGATAGATTTCTTAAGGAGAAGATAATTTTTTTTTCTGATGAAATCGAAAATTCTAGAAAATAGGGTTGTAATTAAGATGTGGAATTATATATATATATTTTATTTTTTTTTGAAAAACAATTTAAAAACAAATATTAGTTTAGATAATTTACTTACACCTCCTGTATATTTGCTGTTAAAGTAATCTGATTCCTCAACTCTTAGCAGTGCTATGAAGATATGACATGTTGCAGGTTAAGCAAAATGATTAATTGTAATTATATTAAAAATCAAACTGTTTTTTGACATTAACATATAAAATGATGCTTTTAGGCATTAAATTTATACATTAAATTTATAAATAGACCAATTAGGCATTATAGAATAGAAGATATTTGAGGCACGTGGGGATGGAAAGTAATTGAATCCTGCTGTATAACTTGGTGTGTCATATGGGTAGAACTTGTGGATCAAGAATACTTCATTGTGAATGAATTGGCAAGTTTTAATGAATTCTCTTCTTTGGGATGATAACAGTCTCAAGCGTCTTTGTCGCTATTCTGTATTCACTTTCACAAAAGAGATTAGTTCTATCGTTTTATCGATCGTATAAGCTTGACGTTTGTGACTTTGAAATATACTTATAAAGTTACAGTTCTCTTTTTATATAAATATAAAGAGGGTTTATAAAGGATGACAACAGACATTCAAATCTTTAAAAAAGCTTTTTATTTTAATGATTTAAATAATTAAGTAATAGCTACATACTCTACGATATTAAAACAGTAGCTACACAGCTGTATGTATTTTCTCGTTTCAAGAAAACCTAATTAAGATTTTAAAATATTAATCATTCTATTACTGGGAAAATGTACCAAGACCTCTCAAACAGAATTAAGAAAGCTAATAGCATATACTACCAGCTATGCAACTCAGTTGTGGGGAAAAGGAAATTGGAAAATAGTGTAAAATTTCACATCTTTAAGTCCATATACCTACCTACTCTTATTTATGGAAGTGAGAGCTGGATCCCGATGGACAAACACTGGAGTAGGGTTATCGCTGCTGAAATGAAATACCTCCGGAGAATAGCAGGCAACACAAGGAGGGACAGAGTTAGGGATAAGAGGATAAGGGGAGACCTGGGAATGCCTCCAATGAGGGAAAAAGTGGAGATGAGACAGTTGGGATGGTTTGGTCATCTGTGCAGAATGAATGAGGACCGGGACCCAAAGAAGTTTTTGAAGACAGGGCTACCGGACGCCGTCCTCGAGGAAGACCTAGACTGGAATGGATGGACCACATCTCAAGGATTGGAGAAAGGAAGGGAAGGCATATGAATGAGATGAAAGTGCTGGCTGGAGATCGAGGGTTGTCTTGGAAAGGGGCACTCCCACGCTGGAGGCACTAAGGAGGAAGATAAAGAAGAAGAAGGATCGTTCTATTACTACTTATCAAGACATTTGAAATTTCGTTATGTAAAATTTAGCTCTAGTACTAATAAAATTACATGTTGTCGGTCAAACCATCCATCACTCCATGTCCGTACCGCTCCTAAGAGTTCTTAAATTCAAACTCAAAAGAGTTAATTGAATAAAAAAGAAATTAAAGGGGTCATTTTATTAATTAAATATGAATCAGATTATATAAAGATCTATTGAAATGATTCGATTTACATTTCTTATTACTAATGTTATCATTGGAAGCGACCAGATTAGGGACAAGAAACTATCCCTAGTTTACAATAATCCCAGCGCTGAGGAGACAACTGAACTACCTAAATTCCCACTTGAAGTTGATAGCTGTCATAGGATATTAATTCCCGGCTGTTACCCGATAGCTAATAAGGTGTTGTGTTACACGGCACTAATCCCGGCCCCAGATCTCTCTTTCATAATTAACACCACACTCCATTGTTTATAGGGACAAAGGTAATTCATTACTCACAATTCCTAATGGTCGTTTTATTACCCGAGAAGATTTCCCAAGGGCGCTAAATTACTGCATCCTTTTTGCAGGAGGCCGGGCCTACCCGAGGGGAACGGCTTCATGAAGTAATAGGATTCCGTCTCCCTTCTTCAGCACCTCCTCTTGATAAAAATCAACCACTTTGACCATCCAGCTTGATCTTTTTTTAAGAGAAAACTTCCTTTTGCGATTTTCTCTAGGGGGGGAATTTTTGGGTTCGCGTCACCGACATTCTCAACAAGCTCGTAACGTTATGGGCAAGACTGGCGACGCAGAGCGGCCTGTGTATGATTTATACGATTTTTTTAATGGACTATAAAGACTGGAATTAGATTTTTTACATTAGTCCCTTGGGTTTGAAATTTGATAATCTTTTGTTCTACGAAGGAGTGTTGAAGGGTTTACTTCTTCTATACTTAGTGGAAATTGGTACAAAGTGGAAAATGTTCTGATTTTAGTATTTTCATTTCCTAGTGACGGAGATCACCGTGTCCTATTATTTTTATTTATTATTTATTTTCTCCTCAGTTTAGGTGGAGATTTTGAACGTGATCTAGCCAAGTTTACGGCTCTCCTGTTGTGGTGAGAGTTCTGAAATGTGGGTTTGTACAGTACTTCAGGCTGTAAAAAGAAATTAATCTGTAACCGTTTTATGAAGTATATATGTCAAGAGTGATGTGTAGTAAGTCCGGTTTTGTTTTGAGTAATGTCGTGTTTTTAACTATTCGTCTCAGTATTCCGGAATTGTTGGAGTTTCTTCGCTGTTGCAGGCATGATGTTACTTAACAACGTTTCTCCGTTTATAATCGCCGGTCTTAATATCTCTTGTAGATCTTGAGTTTGAGGTAGAGGAATAAGTTCAGAAATGTAAGCGGGGGTTAAGTCAGTACGACTTGGTCCTGACCGAATTAATTCGATTTCTTTTCCCTAGCCCCTTGGCTTTAATTATTTCCATGAAAATGACATAATAGGGATACATGGAATATCTTTTTTTTTTTTTTTTCATGGCGTGCCAACCATAGGTCATTAACGCCAGTGGATAATGGTGTTGTTGATATGTATACCTATAGTAAATATCTTATTGGAATTAATATTGACGTATCTATTTAATCCTTTATTTGCTTAATCTGATATCATGTGGGCAGATTAAAGCTCCCTTCAACCTCCCAGGCCAACGGCCCCCCCATCACTGACCCCCCTCCCCCCCCCACGTACCCCGACCGGACCACATGCACCAGCAGCATCGTCGGCCGACAAACTCTCTTCACACATGTTATAACTTTATTTACCTTGCTATCCCATCTCTCACTAGAAGATGTATTCACCCCCTGCAGCCAAGGCGCTTACATCTTCACGTCACATATATACACATACACATACACACATACATACGTACACACATTATGGAATAATTTCTTTTACTGCATATTAAGAGAGGAATGTGAATAAGATTTTCTTGAGATTAATTAGATGGTAGGAGTGGGGGGGGGGGTCTAGTGATGGGGCTCACTAGTTCTTTCTGATTGGGGTTAGTTAGTAGTTTACTCAGTCCATAATGAGTGTCTGTACATGTGTTTGCTAGTGCCGAGGTCGGCCTGTCGTGTAACTGTGTGTTGTAAGTGTGTTGAATAGTGGGTTCGTGTAGTGTTAGAGGCTATCAAAGAATTTGATATGCCTCTATAAACACCTAATTAAATAGTGTGACCTACGGTTGGAATTCTTAATATATTTACATGAAATTTATGTAAAAGCCCTTCAATAGAAAATTAGTTTAAACTTGCTATTAACTGACATAATTTCTAATAAGATTATTTAATAGGTACTACATCACACAATATTTGTTGCATTGTGCCAACAAAGATTTTGGCAACGGTAACATATTAAACTGGATATTCCCCTTTTTCATAACATGAGTTAAACATCTGATGAATGTTGGAGACAATGCTGATGTACGTTTTATCTTGTACTGCTATGAAAAGTGTATTTAATATTTCTCCAATCCCTTATATATCAAACTGGATATGCACTCATTTTAGTGCTTACTATAATCTTCATTTTACCGTCTCGCTCTGGATCATTACATTAGTTCATTATTTTTCTTCTTCGCTCCTCCGTTCGGTCTTTTCTTCCAAGATTTAAAACTGTCCTTTTCCCCGACAATGAAAAATCTTGTCCATGGCCATGGTGTTATTTCCATAGCTGAGAAAAATCATTTTCGAAGAGTTGAATGAAAGATACACAAATGCCTTCTGGTTGGCCGGAAGTTACTGTTGAAATGCCATTTTCTTTTACATTTTTTCAATGTCGGGGTCGTCGTTAATAAGAAGATGTTATGTCTCAAGATATTATATAGTACAAATACTTTACAACAGTGCTAAATGTTACTATTGGACGATAGAAATAAAAGGGGAGAGTTGTGAAGATGATCCTTGGGCCAGATGATCTAATACATCGCCCGAGCCGTAGCTCAATGTTTTTGGAGCTTTATAATTACACTGCCTTCCGCAGATCCGGGCAATCATAGGAGCCCTCTCGGATTGTGATTTACGTTGAGAAACTCTCTTCATCAATCACTGCCCTGTCGGTTTCAAATACCTGTTACCTCTACAATCAATCAACTGTATTGTTCTATCCTACTATACTTTAGGGCTTAAAATATTTATAAGATATATAAATACAATATATAGTATGGTATCGTTAAAATTACCAATCATTACTAGATATCGGGACAAAAAACCACCAAGCATGTTTTTCTGTTACTAACAATCAGTCTAAAAAAAAAATACTAAAAAATTTGTATTTCATTAGTAGTAACCACAATATATTTATTTGTATGTGGATTTTCTAGACTTGGATTTCATATAACTCATAAAAATCCAAATTTCCCTCAATTATCATATATATCTATTTATATAAGCACTGGCTTAATTAGCATTTTCAATTTCATCATATTATTTGATTTATATAAACAAACGCACATACGAGTATTTTATGACAGGGTAGTTACTATCTTTTTACGTCATTCACAGAATTAATTGTTTATTTTCCCTCTATCGGAAAGGAAAACAAAATTTTCATTTATTCCGGAACAGTCAGCAGAATAGAGTAAATGTTTGGAGAGGGAAGTGCTTCATTGCCCTTTCGGTTTATTCATTATTTCCTCTGTAATATTCTCGCTATTTATTTTATTTATTTATATGAGCATTTTATTTATTTTTTTATATAGCACATACATATATATGGATGCATTGATTATCTAGTGTTATCCGATCCTTAAGAATGGTGTACCTGCGATTAAAAAAAAAATATTTATAAAGGCGTATTCTCAAAATATTTCAGTATTTCAAAAAATGATAACGAGTTCATACTTTATAATACAGATGTCCTTATCCAGATTTTTATGTTCCATCCATGGACATTTGATTGAACACAATATCTTACTAAATATCTAGAAGGACCATCAGCAACTATTACCTACACTGTATTAACACTTAAACGTACGTTCAAGAATACTTTTTCATTACAGAATAATTACTTTTTACAATATGATATTATTCTTGTATTTTGGTGTGTTGGTTTTTATATTGTCTCTAATAATCATTCATTTAAACCCGTTTGGTCCTTTAATTGATTATTTTATTAATGAATAAAACACTGTGACGATTAATTCTCGATGTTAACAGTAACCTAAGGGTAATTCTAACAAATACAAAAACTTTTAACATCTAACAGCAACAACGTCTGTTGGGCAGATATTTTTCTATTTCTATATCAACGAATCAAATTCATCATTACAATTTCATAATATTCGACTTTATTTTTTAACTTTGTCCAATTAAAAAAAATAAAAATAACAAATTAACTAATTGAGAAATATTACCTGAATTAAAATGGTGGAAATAATAGTTTATAAATGTTCACAATGAGTTCACAAATTCTTTGTCGGGCATGGACTATTTTAATTTAGCTAATTAAAAGTAAAATGTGATTTCCTTTTATTTTTGTATCCTGTAGCTGTATTCGTTATTTACATTTGTTTTTTTAGTACATTAGCGATACTATATGCAATTACCAGGTCAAATCATGATAACTGACGCTATCACGTCAGATATTTTGATGATTTCTTTTACATTTATTTCCATAGTAACGGTCCAAATGATTGCAATCATGCAATATTTAAAAAAAAATATAATATTTGAATTTAAATGGTTGCACAGGACAACGTCTGTCGGATCAGCTAGTATATATATACATATATATATATATATATATATATATATATATATATATATATATATATATATATAACTTAAGAGCTTCGGACCACGAAACGTAAAAAAAAAAGAGTAATTGGGAAAAGAAACAACTCACTAGAAGGCTGGTTAAACACTGACTTTATTTATCAAGTAATCCTCTATATATAGGATCTGGGAGTTGTTTACATTATTTGTAGGATTAAGCTTCACTATTACCAGGCTATGGCACTTAACTCCCCCCCCTCCAGTTTCCAGACACCTTTTGGAAACTAAGTGACCCGCCTGGCAAGTCGTAGAGCTCGCTCCTGTACAGCATTACAGCTCCCAGACAAAAAAACAAAAAAAATAAAAATGTATACACAGTATAAAAGCAAAGAACAGAACACAACAGCCCAACAAACAAACAGGAAAAAAAAAAAAACACAATCATTATCTTTGTTTACAAAAAAAAACTTCCTCGTTCTTACATTTTACTCCGTTTGCACAGGCGAAGGCACTCCAGATCCCCAAGGAAACTTCAATTGCTCTATATGAACCGTCCGCCGCCTCCTTGGGTCCCCTACGCTTTCTATCGTGACCACGTTATGCTCCCTTATGACGACGATGCGGAATGGCCCCTCATATCTCCGCGGTTCTTTACCCCTGTTGGATCCAATCCGCCGGTATACTACGGTCCCAATTTTTAACTCTCCCGCGCAGTCTCGTAGCCTTGTGTTCTCCCTCGTCACCCTGGTTCGTTTTTCCTTCAAAATTTTTCTCCGTACTTTCTCCCAGGACCCTCGAACCCGCACATGGTTCGCCACGATTTCGCGAGCTCGCGGATTGTCCCCTACGGTACCCTCGAAATCTCTACTGGGCCCCCGCACCCCAAAAAGCACTTCAAACGGAGAGAACCCCGTTATCGAATGAATTGAGTGGTTGTAGGCCGCAACCGCTTTTCGCATCGCTACATCAGGCGTCAGCCCCTGTTCAACGTGATACACTCTAAGGTGGTCACCGAGAGTCCCATGCAAACGCTCTACTCCTCCCCTACCCTTCGGGTGGCCAGGAGTGTTGAAATGCCACGTGACCTCCAACTTACGCATTTCTTCGCTCATAATTGTGTTGTCGAACTCCCTCCCTTTATCGGATGTTATACTGTCTGGTACTCCATAAAACATAAACCACGTTTGGAGGGCTGACAACGCTGACTCGGCTTCTTTAGTCTGTATCCGGTGAGCCATGGCGATTTTGCTAAAAATGTCGATGACCGTTAGCCACGTAAAACCCCTCCAGGTGAAGGTGTCTACTTGCAGATCTCGGAGTGGCCGATCGCCCGTTGGTGTTTCCTCTTGTACGGCTTGCGGTGGGTGCCGGTCGTACTTCGTAGTCATGCAAACTTCGCACGCCCCTATAACTTCCTGGATGGTCCGCCGCATGCCCGACCAATAATACCGCCTCCTTAGCGCCTGTAGCGTCTCATTCACCCCTCGATGGTTGGTCTTACCCTGATGATACGCCTCTATTAGCTCCTTCTGCCGTTCGACGTCCCTAACGGTTTCTACCATTACCTTGCATCGAATAAAGACGCGGTCCGGAATTTGGTCCGTCTTCCATACCTGCTTAATTTTTTCCCATATGGTGGTATTACCCACGTATAAATAGTATGTCTGACCTGGCTTCGACGCGTCCTTAAGGGCTTTACATACCAAATCCAATCTGACCCCCGGTTGTGACGAAATTACGTTTACCCGTGATCTCCCGTACCGTAGGTACTCTATCGACAGCATGCCCGCGGTCTTCGTCTTCCAGATTACTTGGCGCGGTTTGTTGTTGACAATCTCGTCAATTTCTTCTAATTCACCCGGTCTCTCATCCGTAGAGCTATCCCTGGCGGAGGACCCCTCTTCCCTTGCTGCTTCTGTTGCCGCTTGTTCCCCTTCGCGCTCTGGCGACCAATCCTGGAGAAATCCGCGAATGTCTCTGGACGACCCCGCGACGTCTTCTTCTATGGCATTCACCATCAGCGCCCGTGATAGCCAATCTGCGACGACGTTCTCTTTGCCGGGCTTGTAGACTACATCCATCGAGTACTGGTTCAGCCTTTCTTTCCAGCGCGCCACCCGTGCCGACGACTCCTTCAGTTGTCCTACCCATTGTAGCGGCCTGTGATCAGTCTGAACCCGAAACCTTCTTCCGAATAAGTATGGCCGGAAATGGTCAATTGCCCAGACGATGCCCAATAGTTCCCTCTCCAGCGCGCTATATCTTGATTCGGCATCCGATAACCTCCTACTAGCGTAAGCTATGGGCCGTTCCCCGCATTCACTGTCTTGCGACAACACTGCACCCAAGGCGTATTCGCTGGCATCCGTGGTCACCGTAAACTTTTTATTGAAGTCCGGAAAAGCTAACACCGGTTCCTCCTTGAGGTGCTCCATACAACGTCTTAGATTGTCCTCCATACTGGGTGTGACAATCACCCGCGCTCCCTTTTTCAACAAGTTGTTAATGGGCACCAAGTATCGTGCCATGTCCGGTACGAACCGCCGGTAATAATTCAGAGCTCCCAGCAGTCTCCTTATACCTTTCACATCGCGAGGTATTGCCATCTTGGTGATCGCTTCCACTTTAGATTTGTCCGGCTTAACCCCGTCTCTTGACACGGTGTGGCCTAAAAAATTTATTTCAGCCATACCCAAGATAGACTTCTCCGGGGACAACTTCAACCCAAATTCTCTGATCCTCGCGAATACTTGTCGTAGATGTTTTTCATGGTCTTCCTCCGACCTACTGAACACCAGGAGATCGTCCATGTAGACCTGGCAAATTCCTTCATCAATACCCCTAAGAAACTCGTCCATTAGCCGCTGAAACGTGAGGGGAGCGTTCTTCAGCCCGAACGGCATTCTGGTGAACTCATAGTGCCCTCGTTCAAACGTGAAAGCCGTTTTTGCCTGATCCTTCGGATGCATGCGGATTTGGTGGTATCCGGCCTTCAAATCCAGTGTGCTAAACACCGTGGCTCCGCTAAGTCTGTCGATGATGTCGTCAAAGCGGGGAATCGGGTATGCCTCGTCTTTAGTATTTTCATTCAATTGACGAAAGTCGATAACCACCCTATATTTCTCCTGCCCCGACGTACTCTTTTTCTTGACCGCCCACAGGGGACTATTATATGGGGATGAACTATTAACTATGATCCCCTGCCGACTTAACTCTTCCAACTCCTCTCGGATGTGTTGCCTCAACGCTTGGGGGTAACGCTTCTCTTTCACGTAGGTAATTTTTTCTTGTTTTAGGGGTATTTCGTGTACCGTCTTACCCGTGACACCTAATACTTCCCCTTCCTTATAAAAAATGTCCCGAAACTCTTTCAGTAGTGTTTTCCTCCACTCTACCGCCTTATTTACGGCCCCCACTCGCGAGCCTCTAACAGCGCGGTGACATGCGAACGACCTGCCCCCTAACTTCACGTCCCATCTGCCGTGTATATTTCTTACTTCAACGCCTACTCTCTTTAATAGGTCACACCCGATTATGGCCTGATACTCCCTTGGCATGCTCGCTACCACATGTACCCGCAAACTCGCCCCCGTTTTCCCCCACTCGCTCAGACCAATGTCCGTTTCGCCTACCACTTCACACGGCCCACCCAACGTAAGTAGCCTACAATCGCATTTTTTTATCTGAAGTGCCTTCCCCTTATCGCATAAATTTTTTATCACTACTTCTGACACCAGGGTGCTCGAGCTCCCTGTATCCACAAGGCACTTCACACCGCGTTTTGTCTTGATAATAGGCAACCAATTTCTGAGCTTACCTGTTATGTTGTTAATGGTGCAAGCTCGGTCGCCACTCTGCGAGCACCCTCCTCATACCGATGTCTGCTTACGTCTCACCGTTAGTGCCTGGCGCTGTCCTCGGTCCTGAGCTGCTTTCCTTTGCCGGTCCCGCCCGCTACTCCAGCCGCCTTCGCCTCCGCTGCTCTCCAAATCCTCTTCTGTCTCTGAAGATCCGGATGCGGTAGTCGAGTCCCTGGAAACATCACCTCGCCTGGCCGCGTACCTTCTTTTGCGCACCTCCTGCGCGTTCACCTCCATCGGCTCTCCTTGGTATGCCTCTTTCCTGCGGTAGATGTATGGGCATTGCCTGGATATGTGCCCTTCCATCCCGCACTCGTAACATCTGGTGCGTGGACAATTTGCTACCAGATGTCCCGTCTTGCCACACTCATGGCACTTCCTCTCCTCTCTTCTCCCGTTCCTCCTATCCGTGAACTGCCTTCTTTCCTTCGGTAACCTTTCCTTTCTATTTACTTCTCCGTCTCTCCTTTTTCCTAGGTCCTGTCTTATTCTATAGCGCCCTACTTCATTCCTGCGATAAGATACTCTACTCCACCCGGAGTCGAACACCTCCTTTTCTTCCTCGTCGCGAGCACTTGCATCCACCATCTCTTGAGCACATTCGATAAACGCCTTGTCCCTGGGTAGCCCATCTTTCCTTCCTGTGTCCCTAGCCAGCTGTACCTTTAGGACCGTGGTCATGAATAACATCCACGCTTCAACGGCGCTCGTTTCCATCACCTCTCGAAGCTTTTCGTTGATTTTGTTCAACCTCGCGAGCAAAGTTCAAGTCCTGCGGCATACTGACCGTTTGTTTGATTAGGCTTCCTCGTTTCCCGGAACATTTGGAGCATGTCCTCTTCTGGGGCCCATCGCCCCCCTCCATACGCTTTTTTCAACCTCTCTTTAATTACCTGCCACGAGGTATCTTCATCAGCTTGGATCATGTTCAGGACGCTCCTCCTGACTCTACGTGCTAGGGCCACTCTTAATCTCTTAGCATCCGCTTCTTCTAACAGGTCTGACGCCAACTGGGACTGGATGCTGACCATGATTCCATCTCCACCTTTGATAAAGTGGTTAAGCTCGCCAACGTCACCATTGAACTTCTCCAGGTCGGAGATTTCCCTCCTAATATCCTGTGCATTAGCCTTTTTCAATTTCATTCTCTCTAACTCATTCGTTTCCTGAGCTATTCTATTCGCTTCTTGTGCGGCTATGTCTGCTCTTGCCATTGCTAGGGTAGTCGAAGGATATGGCGGGAAATCCGAATTCGCTTGTTCTGGCTGTGGAGGCTCTAGCGTCAATGTAGCAGGCCTAAGAATGCTCTGTCCTTGTTCATTCATAATGATGCAAGAATTTTTTTACGTGTTCTTACAGAAGAGATAAATACAGAGAGAAAAAAAAAATGAAATAACAACCATACAAAAAAAAAAAAATCTCACTATGACTTTCTATCAGGATCCCGGGTTTCGGCACCACTTAAGAGCTTCGGACCACGAAACGTAAAAAAAAAAGAGTAATTGGGAAAAGAAACAACTCACTAGAAGGCTGGTTAAACACTGACTTTATTTATCAAGTAATCCTCTATATATAGGATCTGGGAGTTGTTTACATTATTTGTAGGATTAAGCTTCACTATTACCAGGCTATGGCACTTAACTTATATATATATATATATATATATATATATATATACACGAGTATTCTGATCCTGAATTGTAAAGATGATTTGGAGTAAATGTACTTAGTACAAAATAATCATAATTAACTTCGAGATGTCTAAATTGCTGTACCATGAAGGTTTCAAACTAAATTGGAACATAATAATAAAACAAAAATAACAAACTGAATTGAGGAGATTTTAAATGTATAACATTTCGAGTTGGTTGAATTGCAGCTTCAAGGAAGAATTAAAAAAATGTAGCTACTCTGATTAAACGATACTAAACCAGAGCAGACTACATTTAATCCAGAGGAAAACTGAAGAGGAAAAAGCCATTAAACAACCGAGGAGTTCCATTCAGCTGGACTGTTGGAGAAGGTCTAGTGCCAGCTGGAGAAAAAAAGATGCTTCGTTTTGGATAAAAGTCCTTTGATAATGTTTAAGAATTAGTGCCCTTTCATGGAGAAAAAGATTTCATCTACATTATAAAGTAACATCATAGCATCTCAACTATCATTTTTATGATGTTCGTCAAATCCGAAAAAGTAAAGATAAAATTAGTATTTTCAACTGAATGATTAAAATGTGATTAATAAATGAAGAGGCAGAATTAGATTATATAACAGGGAAAAGGACTAGTTAGTTTAAATAGGAAATTCAGTTTACACCGTCGTATTAATTCAAATATAATTTGTCTTGTATAAAATACCTCATGGTGAGACATATTAGTTAAAAATTTTCCATAACGAATTATGTGATTAATATTTTAAAAAAAGATCTGATACATACACATACACACAGACTTCTTCCTAAGAGACTCATGAAAATTCAGTTGGTAAAAATAAAGATTCTTAGTTACATAAAAAAAATATTATCATTTAAACTTTAGACCATACAAGTGAAAGTAGACCTGCAATTAGAAGCTGCAGATCTTAGAGACAGAAAATTGTTTAGAAATACAATATAAAAGTGAAATGTACTGTCAAAAGAGACAAGGGACGAAGTGGACAGAAGAAAAAAATTAGTGACGCGAGGTCACGTGATAATACAAAGCAGTTCATACGCACTTAATAATAACAATATATTATATTATAAATATTTAAATATTTTTATTTTTAAAAGAAAATATGGAAAAAAGTAGAGGCATCTCAACGCCAGAAATGGCGTGTGAGGAAGATAAAGAAAAATAAGAAGATATTATTTATAATATAGTAATTTATTGTGTTTTATTTGTTATTAATCTTTAAATATTTTTATTTGAAAAGAAAAGACATGTCCAGGAATGGGACTAGAACCCGGGTCGTCCAGATCGCTAGTCTGGAACTCTACCATTTGAGCTATCCAGGCCCAATCAACCACCCCTCCAGGTCGTGGTCATATTCTTTCTTTTCACTGATCCCAAGTCCCCGCGTTCTCGCAATTTTGCGATGTATACGAGGGGATGAATGTTCTTTGAACATTATTTTAATTTGGATCTTATTGACTTACGTCATTATAATTATTGTATTTTATTTGATATTCATTTTTAAATATTTTGATTTGAAAAGAAAATATATGTCCAGGACCGGGACTCGAACCCGGGTTGTCCAGATCGCTAGTCTGGAACTCTACCATTTGAGCTATCCTGGCCCAATCAAGCACGATTTAAATAAAAATATTTAAAAATTAATAACAAATAAAATACAATAATTATAATGACGTAAGTCAATAAAATCCAATTTAGAATAATGTTCAAAGAACATTCTTCCCATCGTATACATCGCAAAATTGCGAGAACGCGGGGACTTGGAATCAGTGAAAAGAATATTTGTCACAAGATTTTTTTTAGATGTCCATGTTTGATTAACTATTGCGTTGAATTATTATATGAAGAAAAACAGTTAAAGTAAATAATATCCATAAGTAATCACATTGGTCCTGAAATCCTAGAGAACATATAATTATCCATTGAAGAGCTAATCATGGTAAGATTCTCAAAACAGAGTTAGCAGGGGACATCTAGTTTAAATTCAGAGAGCGTAGGAAGCTTGGAAGGACAAGAGCTGAGCTGTAATAATGGAGGCAAGTTGGCCACTATATCTCATTCCTCTCTTCTCGGGGTATTAATTGCGCTTAAACATCTTTCATCTCCTCCACCTGCTGGAGATATATATATCTTCTAGAACTACCTTATCTGTATATATAAGAAAACAACTTTAACTTTTATCTACATAACTTCGTCTACTTTAATAATTACAACGGCTAATATTAATGATTTTTTTTTTCAAATACAGTTAAATCATACTTAACCGTTCGAGATAGGATCGGGTCATCTAAGAAGGGCCCATTGAAAAATATTGCATAATACTAACAAAATGATTGTTAAAGTACAAAATATTATACAAAATGATATATTGTATATTGCGACCAGGTTTGATTATTTAGATCCAAAGGTCCAAATAAAGAAATAAAAGTCCATAGAAAACCCTGTTATATTACTTTACCGACGAGACAAACCGATCTTTTCTTGTTTTGATTTACATTACATAACATAACCTAGTACTGCACCGTAGCACCAACGCTAAGCCGCTAACAAAATTAAGATAAAGGAAAATTTTGGCTACGTCTTTGCTACATAAACAAATGAATTTAGGTAAGGTAAATATCCACACGTAACGATTATTCAAAAGAATTAAAAATGGTGGGCTTCAAACCCTTCGGTCTATCCCGACAGGTAGCAGCACCGGACAGACGAGATAAGCGAAGAAAAAAAAGGATCGTCGTTACAATGTAATCATAATAAGTTCTTTCATTATTAATATCGGGATTTGGAACGTTTACGGAATCACAAAGTGTTATTTGAACTTTTTTTTTTTTATTATTTATTTATTGATATTTACAACTATATTACAATAATATAACAAGTAAATTGGCTGAGTGATACATAATGACATGATATAATGACAAGTAGAGAAACTACCCACTGGTAGTACTCAAATCGCGTGTTCAACTAAGAAGGTCACTTGGCCATCTTCTTCTCAGACGCCTCGGAGGATTATCGGGAATTGAAGAGGAAGCTAAGTTTGAAACTAGAGGGTTTGAGTGGAAATGAAGTTTGTTATGAAAGGATAGATACCGGGTTCGGCCAAATCAGCAACAAATGGGACATTAAGGTCGTTGTGGATGACTATATTCTTAACAAAATAAGGAGCGTTGAGGATTTTACGAAGGATTTTGGATTGTAGGGATTGGATACGAGAAGAATTTGATGGCTTAGTGGAGCCCCAAAGCTCTACTCCGTAAGTCCAAATAGGTCGTATGATGGTCATGTAGATGAGTCTTTTGTAATTAACTGGGAGCTTAGAGCGTTTGTCTAGTAAGTGTTGAAGTAGCCTGAAACGTCGAGCGGTTTCTTGTCTTTTCAGTCTTGTATGAGGATTATTTGAACTTTTAAATGAAAAAATCGGTTGGGCCCTTCGCTCAAAACATTTATTCACAACGACGTGTGGAAGCTAACCTTCTTACATTTTTCATGAAGAACAGTGATTATATTGAATGTATTATTACAATTCATATTAACATTAATGAAATAAAATTGTCGATAAATTCATTATACCTTCCGATGAAGTGGACCAAACAATTATCGATAATACCTTTTCAGGAAACAATAGAGGCTCTAATTTTAGCACCCCTTACCGGAATTAAGTGCCCTTTGAATAATACATAATTAAAGGTAATTGAAAGCATCTCTTAATGACCTATCCCGTCCAAATAAATCAATAATCGTCGATTCGAAGAAGGTTAGTAATGTAAAAAGCGTGTACTTATGATTGGGATGATGATTTGGGTTAGACTGTTTCTAGGCCAGCAATTGTATAAGGGGGTGATTTGGGCGTGATCATACTCGGCAGTGGGGTATTACATTATCGATGCCCGATTTATGAAGACTGGGCAAACCAAGGAAGGGTCTTTAGAGCTCTCATTAATGGACAAACAGCCAATAACCAGAAGGCATTCTCTAGGAAATTCCCACTGTCTCTGTCCAACTATTTGTTACGGATCTGGGAATTTCCCCCTGAAAATGTGCTCACAACTAGTAGTTTATTTGAAATCGAGATAGAGATAGTATAAATTAGGACATTAATGGATTAAGGGCATTCATCTTCACTTCCTCAAGTAGTCCGAATAGACACCACCTTGACGTTGAAGGGCCATCTTGCCCGTATTTAGAGTGTCTGATCTATCCTCAAGTATTTACTCTTGTTGGCGAGGGTATAATAATTTGTATAATGATGATAAGAATAATCGAGTTATTGAAGGTTTAAAATATAGTAACCACAACAGTTCCAAATAAATTATCTATAAAAGAATATATTCAATTCATGTCTACTACAGTACTTTTCCCTGTAGAATAATTAGTCCATCCTTACGTTTTTTCTACATATTTTTTAAATGGAAAAAAATTAAATAATAGAATGAAGAAGTTTTTAATCTATAATTAAATCCCCAATGGAACTTGTACAGAAAACCATTATAAAAGTACATAATGCCGATTTTCCGGTCCTATTTCATTTCTTAGGAAGAAGGAAAAATATGCCTGCGGGCGGTTTATCTTCTAAGGATCACACTACATCACCGATAACGGTTTAGTTGGTAACTCTTCTCTTCTATGCAGAACAGTTGTTTCTTGTGGATTGCATAGGTCCTAAAATTTTTTTATTTCATATTTTTATATTTTAAAAAAATACTATTGTCTTCGAAGCAGTATATAACTATATTTTCTGTAGTTATTAGCTCTTTTAAACTCCTTGACGCATGACAACGCCTAGGGTTGGATAGAGAAAAACTTAATATGCGGACGACGGAGGGTATAAATTAGCGGGGATATATCACTTTGGAAGATATTGCCTGGAATTCCAATATTGTATGGTCGGTTATCCTCCGTCCAGGCCGCAGCTTCCTCAATCCCATCATCTCTTATCATAATTGAATCCGTCTTTCTCTGTAGCCCAACGTTAAAACTTTGAGAAGTAACTTAGCCCTTATGGATGCAGGAAGGAAATCAGTTTATATTACTTGATGTCGGGAAATGCCATTTCACTTTCCTCCTATTATGATCGCAATACTGAAGTTTAGTAAATTAATTAAATGATAATAACATGAAGTAGCTGTAGCATCGACCTAATATGCGTAATATAATGTTGTAATACCTAGAAGACTTTTACCTTCAGTAAGATTTCTAAAAAAAAAAAAAAATGTACTACTACAACCCTTGATGTGTCTGGGGTTCAGTATATGGTAGAGACGTTACTGTTTCTTGGACGGACAATGGTTGTGCAGTGAGGTTATTAGTCCTAGATCTTGCTCAACCGCCAGATTGTTTCCCCTTATTTCGGGTACCCACTTTATAGAGGCAGGCTGAGCCCCTGGAAGGTCTCTAAATCCCATAGGATCCGTAGCCGGTAGCTAAAATATAAAATTCATTAAGACTTCGGCTGGTTATTATTCCGATTTAGAAATTCAGAATCGAGAAAAAAAATATAAAACTTGGCATGAAAGAAGATACCTCGGATAATTATTAGAAAAAAATATCGATTTATAAGCATTACAATGTATATATATAACAATATTTATTTAAAAAATATGTTAAACTTATTTAATATTTAACTTAGTTAAGTTACATAAATCACATAAAAATAGATAAAATACCATAAACGAATTATAATATCAGTGCATTTATTTGTAATATGATTTACTTCTATTTAAATTATTACATTTTAATTTCTTATTATTATTGCATTGTTTAGCACCGTTAATGATTTATATAATTATATGCAAAAAATAAAATAACAGTTTGACTTTAACTTAAAGTTTGAGGTATTTTGAACAACCGAAAATAATTTGAAATCGCCCCTATTGACATTTGTTATTACCAGATAAACAGATAAACAGAAACTAAATACAAGATAAACAAGTTTAAAAAAATAACAGCTTGAATCCCAGGTTAATATGTTGTAATAACTCTCCAATGACTGCCTTCAATATTTAGCTCAGTATGAAAACATTGCCTTTTCACCATTATTGGAAAAACGGTTGAAATAAGCAAATATTTTTTTAAATTTAAAAATGAATATCTCATGTGGTAGACGAAAATATAAGTTTTTTAAACAATTGTCTCTGAATTTCCCTTAATATCGTAGAAGTTAACGTTCCCCTTACCTGTTTCAAAAAACAAAGAGCAAAGGAATTAAAATAAATTGCTTAACTTTTTCTGCCTCACTGGCCGAAACCTGTTAAGAGGCCGAGGAACAGGTACTTAAACCTTTAAAACAACAGCCAAGGTTGATTATCCCTACCTCTCTCTATCTCTCTTTTCCTCTCCCTCTCTCACACACACACGCACACAGACAAACAATTAATCTCGACTAGATTATTACAAGAGATAATATATTCCACAATTTAATGTATTTGTTTACCGGAAAAATCGTTTAAATGATAGTTAATTATAATAATAATCGAAATTGAAGATGTAGGGTGAAACCATTATCTAAATAACTAAACTTTCTGGTTCCTGAGGAGCCACTCCTCATCTTATAATTTAGAAAAAACACCTTATTTATATTAAGGTATTATAATTAGATTGAATTCGAAATTAATTTGGGAGCTGAAAAAAAAATCTCTTTGCACATTGAATTAGCAGAAAAATATAACAGTATGATAAATATACAACTGTGAGATTTGTATTGATTTGGGCAATTGTTCAATTGGAAGAAAGGGGATTGGTCCGCCACTAGGTGGATAGGAGGTAAACTCAAAGTTTAAAAAAATAAGAAACAAGATTTTTGCATTTTCCAATCTTACACCATATACCTTATAGTAGCTGGTCGATTTAAAATAATGGAAATTTTCTTGTATTACATTAAGTGAGCTTTTCCATGTCGTGTCCGAAAGTTTTTATTCTACCAGTCTTAATTTACAGGAAACACTCCAATCTTTCTTATTTCTCCAGCTTTGAGCAAAGTCTTACTCAATATATGGAGTTTCCAAGGCAAAATGTGTTTTCTCTGTCTGCAAACGTTTTTCCATGCATGTGTGATTAACTAATTCGAAATATAATTTAATCTTCTGAGATAGTTGCAGTGAGAATTTGAAATCCCGTTTTGGACTAATTAGCATTTAAGACTATTTTATTGTATTAATAGCCTCTGCTATTAGATGATCCAGAACCTTTTTCATGTGAATCTCTTGCGGTTTGACATAGCTTCTAATAATCTAGTTTATAAGAGCATCGACGTACGTTGTAGTGTGAGAAATACTAATATGAAGGGACTAACATGAAGGGGAACCCTGCGATAGTAACTGCCTTGGTTCTCTGTATTTGGAGAAGTTTCTATTTCTTACTGTTGATGAAATGGGCTTTAACAAAACAATCCACTTGATTTTATATATTAAATTAAATGTCGATTTTGGTAAATACGTTGCTATAACATTACAAATTTCAAGAACCTTAAATACTTAATTTATTTTTATATGAGTTATCTAACTAATCTAACAAAATTTATATTAATATTCTGTTTTCTATCAATTATTTTTTATGATTCGCATTTGATATGATCTGATCTTTATGGGCAAACATCATAATTAAAAAAGTCTGTTCATATACATTAATTAATAACGAATTAATTACTATCACATACTCGATCGCTTAAAGACCTGCTATCGAAAGATCAAGATCTTGCTCCTGATTATAAAAGCTAATTAGAGCAATCAAAAGCTGATCCACCGGGAGAGCTGCGTGCCTGGGCCTTCTGCATGTTGTACATGATTGTATCAAGGAGGATGTGATACAATCCAATTGTAGCTTTTATAGCTTGATATGTAGCTTCGTGTCTGCCACTGCGCTCCCAGGGTACCAAGATACCACTGACGGCCTAACATACACGGACAGTATCACTTTATCTAGCTAATATATGCCGCCAAATTGGACTGTTTCACGACACTAAAAATGATAAGGATGTGCTATTTTCTGTTTCCTCACATGATTAAAGTGTCTATGAAAAATACATAAAATGAAAATTGAGAAGAAAATTGTTGACTGGAAGATCTAATGTGGGATGTGGGATCTAATGTGGGATAGATAGTCTGTGGAAAAGGTTTAACTGGATAATTCTAAGAGTGATATGAAATGGTCAGGGGTTGCAGTCCATGAGTACACAAAGGAACAATGACTTATTTTATTGTACCTACGTTTCTGCTTTAGATGTAGGCGATCTTCAGAGGAGTGAGGTAAAGAGCCAAATTTCGACTGTAATAACTTTTTTTTCCTGCATAATTTATTACAACTTCGATCGTTTTACAAATATGATCCTGTTTTTTAATCATCTTAATCTTTAATTAAATTAATATTCATCTCTTATCAAAAACTAATTAATAAACGGTCTTCATAGCATGGTATGTTGCAGATATTTACATACCGGTTTCCAGTTGGCACCTTTTAATAAACTAAACAGTTATTCTATAGGGCATTTCTCACGTTCTGAGTATTTCTTTCCAATCGGACTACACTTATGGCGGGCTCCCAAGTTATGAAGAGTGTTTTTCTTTTCCTAGGAATTATATACTGGTTTTCCAGTTTCATGCATACACGGTTTTAAACTTAAATCTAGTAATTCAGTCATGCACCGGAAAAATAAAAAAATTAATGACTAATAATTAAAATATATACAGAATAACATTTATGACCATGCATATATTCATGACGAGGAAGTTGAAAAAGGATTTCGAATATATAAGGGTAGCTTATATAATATGTTTTGCAATTGGAAACGCATAATTAATCCCATTCAAAAAGGGTCTAAATTAACAAAACGTAATTAATTCTGAATTACTTAGAATTATTGTGCGAAATTTATTTATTGTGAAAATGTTTCCTGCTAGTTAGCGGAAATAGCTCAAATATTACACCGATACGTTGTGTTGTATGAAACAGTAAAAACGCAATTTTTTTGTGGTGTCACCCATGATTTCCTAATATCCCATTCGCATTATGACTGAGCGAAGATTGAATAGAATGGTTAATTTCGTATAACAGAATCACCAATAGCATGTCTATAAAACTTATTTTGGCTTTGTCTTTTAGCATATTATAAACTAATAAAAGCTTCACGTTTCAAAAATAAAAGTGAAACATAACCAATAAAATTTATATTAGAAATAGAACTGATTATTTAAAACGAGATTATTGAACATGCTCTTATAGGATTGAGTGATAGCTACCAATCGGTACACCAGAGCCTTGAAAGAGATATCTGTTGGTAGTTTGTTATTTTATTTCTTTACATTTTTCATTTGTTTATTATATTTTTTAGAGAAGAGCGAAACCTAAAAAGAGAGAAATAAAATATTTCTCTAGTGAGTGAAAAAGTTTTGAAACACAAAGCCGTTAGCCTATAAAGTAAAAACGGGAAAAAAATGTTCCTGTCTAAGGATTTTTAGGAAATTATTGATAGCTATTTATGTTTCCTTTTTTTACTTTAAGTACTTATGGCTTCGTGTTTTGGAAAGTTTCCACTCACGTTTCAATTTTAGTGTAATTCTGTACATTGGTAAAAGAATGGTCAATTGATCCAGTTTGAGAAAAAGCTGTTTAGTGGTCTTACTATTTCCATATCAATCTAACGAGCTATGTAAACAGTATTCTGATGTTATTATAATTCTGTTAATATATGTGGCCACGTCTATCAAAATGAGAATTACGTATGAAAACATGTTATCGAGAAAACAGCAGTAGTAAAAAACTCGTTGAGTCATTTTCACTTTAGTTCTTCCCTTTTATCTGCGTTGGCAACCAACTTGCAAAAAGGTCTCAAGAAACACAACAACAAAGAAAACTACAAAAAAAAAACTACTTGGTTATGTTTTTGTAGGATAAAATAATGTTTTTCTTGTCTTTAAATTCTTCTTTCCCTTCATTAAAAAAAAATATTTAGACAAATTATAAGTGTTTGGTTGTTCAATATAAAACAATAATTATCTTTATTTCTTCGCACTTTACAACAGACGAAGAACCGCCCATTATCTGTAGAGGCCTGCTAATAGGACAAAATGGCTTACTTCTAAGAACTGCTACAAGAAACGAGCTAAGCATATGTGCTCCACATATTTCAACATCCTGGTTTATCAGGATATTACAGTCAGGAGGAAGCCAGCAACCACAAAGAACAATGCAATACCAACATGTCAAGATCACAGATGTATCACAACCAATTCTTGTAATATGTTGTTATCATTATAAAGTATAAGTTATGTCATGTATTTTATTTTCATTATCAAGATATCACCTAATATACATCCCACAATACTAGAGGGAGTATGTACCATATCCCGTAAAATGTAACATATAAGAAAGAATCATATAAATGGTATATTTCTACTTTGGAAACTGGTTTTCATCATATGAAAGAGCGTCTCATATACTATTTGAATCGGCTAAAAATTGTAAAATGATTTATTGACACCTTAACTCCTTCTTCATTCGTCAAGTCATATATTAAAACAGTTTATGTTATACAAATGTTGTAATCATTTATTAGTGATGCCAAATTTTCTTATAAAAAAAAAGAGGTATATTTAAACATTGGCTCTTATTTTCCCAAGGCACAGATTTTTTCACCTATATTTTTTTGATACAGAGCGTGCCTCTAATTAGAAATGAGTATATCAGGCCGAAGTAATTAGCCGTACATGCAAACCGTAAAACAGAGCTGATTATCTTGTAAATAAAAACAGACGAGGGGGCTCAAAGTAGAGTTGTTTTGTGAGGCGTGGCACTGTGAGAGGACTCGGCTCTAATCACAGGGACCTCCTGTTTGCTCTTTTATTATCTCCATCCGCTGCTCACCTCTCGAGTGTATCTCCCCTCCCCACCACCTCTATAGTCCTCTCACTTTATGAGCGACCCTCTTTCATCCCTCTCCTTATAGACCTCCCTTCTTATAACCGGAATCCCTAAAGGATACTGTTAAAAGACTCGAGGAGCTGAAGAGGAGGAATAGTCCAGGATCCATGGTCCATTTTTGCACTTGATTACTATCAACCTGAATTTTCGTGAATAGCTTCGTCTCGATGAGATGCCCAACAGATTCCTGTGCGAAAATTCTCGATTGTGGTAGGTAACAGAGGTAGCAAGGATTAAAAATATGTCGATTTGATGATTCTCAAAAATTTATTACTGACTGGTTTTTTTTTTGTTAAATCTCAAGATAATTATCTAAATTATTTGGAAAAATATTTGTCCTAATAAATATTTACCATAAATGTATGGTTTGATCTAAGAGTCCCCTCCTTCGAACATGTATCGATAACGAGTTCATCAAAAATGATTACTAACAAGCTGATTTTTTTTTTCATTTATATTGGAAGGAGGGGACTCATTGATAAAACCATACATTTTGTAGCACAAATATTTTTTCAAATAATTTAGATAATTATCTTGAGATTTAACAACAAAAAAAACCCAGTTAGTAATACATTTTTGAGAATCATCAACTCGACATATTTGATCCTTGCTACCTCTGTTAGCTACCACAATCGAGAATTTTCGCACAGGAAATTGTTGGGCGTCTATTCACGAAGATTTAGCTTGATGGTAATCAAGTGCAAAAATGGAACTTGGATCCTGGGCTATTTCCGGGACATGGAAGGATAAATTCCAGATTTTTATGGAACGATAGGCATTTCGATCGAGAATTGGTTGGAACCAACAGGTTTTCCAATGGTCTGGCCTGGAAACTTACCTTATAGCAAAGAAACCCCTTAAAGGGTCAGCGCAAATGTTTGTTGCAAGAGAAAGAGGGATAACAGGATGGGATTCACCAAGAGAAGCCCTGTTAAAAGAATTTAAGGTATCGGTATCGGCCGCGGAAGTGCATCAGATGCTGTCAGAGAAAAAGATTAAAGAAAATGAAAACATTTATGATTATTTTCTATCAATGAAGGAAATTGCGAGAGCAAAGAGCAATTCCTGCAAAGAGTGAATTAGACGATTTTTCATTAATTCATCATATTATAAAAGGACTAGACGACACCCCAGACAGAAAAATTATATTATATGGATTCAATATTCTAAAACAATTTAAAGAAAAATTAAAAGTTTATGCACAAATTAGAAAAGATGCAGGCAGCTCAAGTTAGATTATCAAGACCGACCACATTGAAGAAATCCAAAAGATCTAAAGATAATAATTCGTTTGCCAGTTGTTTTAATTGCAACGAAACAGGTCACTTGGGTAAAAACTGCAAAAAACCATAACGACAACCTGGTTCTTGTTATGCATGGGGTTCTACTGAACACAGAGTTATCAACTGCTCCTCAAAAAAGACACTCAACTGCATAGTAAAAGATTCGACTCGGAATCGCTAAATTTTCTTACTGTGGAAGCCCCCAGCACCGTTGATCCTACCAGATGTATTGCTCTTATTGACTCAGGGAGCCCAATTTCATTGATTGGATTTAACTATGTTCTGGAGTTTATCGAGTTGTTGTCGAGCCACCTCCCAAGACTGGACCTGCAGGTATCAACAACTCATCAGTTCACATAATGGGTAATTTTATAGCTAATTTTTTTTAGAATAGAATAGAATAGAAAACAAATTTTATTCTGGGACCAAGTCCCTATAGAATAACAATAATGAACAAATAAAATAAACATAATATTTATCTGGCCAGAAGGCTACATAATAATTCAAATCATGAAGTAATTAAGAGTGACAAAACATTATAAAATTAGAAATAGAAAAAAAATATATAAATAAATAAAAAGTACGAAACGACTGGATTTTAACTAGTTGACGAAAATAAATAAATGTATTGAGATTAACAAAATACTAATGAATAACATTAATACAACAGTTAACAACGAAATTGCTAAATAAAATAAGTGAACGGCATAGAGTGCGATAAAGTATTTACAAAGTCTGTTTCTTCTTTGTTGTTGGAAAAATAAACAAAACACGTAGGTAACGAGATCGAATATTTTATATTAATTTTTTCAAGCGGAAGATTGACCTGCCTGGAGAGCTTTTTGGGATGCCAAGAGATGATGGAAAAGCAGTGATTTAAATGAAGCCAGTGAAGAAGAATGGCGGATGAAAGGAGGGATTGAGTTCCACACAGTGGTGGAGCGGGCGAGGAAGGAACGCTCGAATGCCGTATGTTGGATGGAATATAGAGATCGGAAAGGTGGGATCTTGTTTTGTAGTGCTGGACAGAGGATTTGAATTGGAGGAGACTACAGATATATGAAGTGTGCTGCGAATTAATGGATTGGTATAAAAAAACCACAAAGGAAATATTTTCTACGAATGGGAGGGAAGAGCCACTTTAACTCATCATAGTGACACCCAGGATCGCCTCGGAGAACCAAAGACAAATCTTAAAGCGCAGTTCATTATTCTGTTTAAGCGGGCCTCCAGCATTTGGCCGAAAAATTTTGGGACGATAGAAACAAAGTTTCACTTTAATAACACTTAATTAATAATGTAACCTAGGTTTTGATCGAACAATATAATACTCAACTTTCCTGTGTAGAATATCATACATTTCCCCAATATTACCGGCCATCTAAGATATTACTAATGCAGGGAGATGATTTTGCCGTTCACGCTCAACCGCCTGTTTTCTGGGTGAGCTCCAGTAGGATTTGTAGTAAAGGCTGTTAACAGATTGAATACAATAATTTATCTGAACACGTGGCCTTAAGGAGCTCAGTCACCTAACTCCTCTGTTGTATCGTTATATTATTGTCAGTTATGTTTTTTTTAAAACCGCAACAAATTTTTTTGTAATATTTGAGTATAAAAATGAAAAATAAATTAATTGTGGTTACTCAAAGAGCATATAATCAGAATCGGACTCTTAGTTCCTCAACATTAGGCTCTTACTTGGACATAATTAAACTGAGCAAGGCCAAGATTGCGAGGTAAGATGCTAGTCGTGTTCAGCTAATGCATGTAGATGTTTTAGGCCGTTTTGAGTATTTAGTCACTACCGGCGACTTCAGCATCTAACTCGGAATATTCTGTTTCTCTGTTTAATCGAAACTAAAGGGCGACACCTAAAAGCATTTCCGTTTAACATTTCCGGCTGTCAACTGTTTAGTGATGGGGTCGTAGTTGACGTTATATGTAGGCTGTCTGAATTATATTCACTTTTGATAGTATAATAGTTCCCTGTCATCTCTAAATCAAAGGTATTTATATAAATTTACAAATAAATTAAGATTTCATTAATAAACTAATTAAGTATTTTAAACAGCTTTTCGTTTCTAAACAAAAATATGAATAAACCCGTTTTTTATTTAAGACTGGGATTCCAGTACGAATTAATCCAAAACCAATTCAGATTAAGTGAATCATGGACTTTCTCATATAGATATTCACCAATATAATATGAATTCTGTTTGAACCAATGCTACATAAATCATATCTTCGGTTTAAACATAAAATAGTATTTCGCTCAAGAGAACAACGACATAGCATTCTTTAGTTAAGCCTTATGCAGTATTTATATTGATTTTTAATTCAGCAACGACATATCTGATATTCTATTTCCAACATGTTTTTTTTTATATATAAAGTCATATTTTGAGTTGTATTAAGTTTGAACTTGAAGTTATTATGTTAGTATTGAAATAAGTTCAAATCTGAAGTCTTATAAACTTTCTAATGGTTAATAAAATAATTCCAATACCATCATTAAAATAGGAATACTTTACACTTTACTTTACGAATACCCAACTTTTTATATTTTAATATCACATGGAGCTTTCAAATTCCTCTATTAAAAAATTTAAAAAATTAGTTTTTTTTAATTATGACTTTGTTCATTTGAAGGAGTGATATATATATAACTTATCATTAATTATGAAATCAAAGACATATATATTACACATATTTAATACTTTTTTTTTACTGAATATGTGAAGTCACTTGTTATCGATAATTAAGAAATTTTATATATATAGATATATATATATATATATATATATATATATATATATAAAATTTCTTAATTATCGATAACAAGTGACTTCACATATTCAGTAAAAAAAAAGTATTAAATATGTGTAATATATATGTCTTTGATTTCATAATTAATGATAAGTTAATAATAAGCGATCCAATTAGTTCAGAAGAACTATATAAACATAAAAAGATCATTTTTTTTGCTCGACTATTTTTAATGTAAGTTTTTCTAGGTTCTTGATGTTTCCTAAATAAACATTAAATAATTATCTGTAGGTTTCGAGGATTTCTTGATTTCATATTCGTGCTAAATTTGTTACAATATATTTCGCTCTAAATTACTTAATATAATACTAATGTCTTTATTTATTCTGGGACATCCCTTTAGAATAACAATATAGGTATTAACACATAAGCTATTATGTCTTAGAGTTATTGTTATTATTATATATTAATTATATTTATTATTAATTAATACAATTAAATTAACAAATGAGAAAGAGTTAATGGAATTACATCCAATAATAATATTGGATATTATTATAAGTGCACTAAATGAAAATATTTCTTGCTAATACTGCATTAGTACGTTTGTACCCATATTTATTGACTGAACATGAAGGACCTGAATATACTTGGTAGTACAAATATTCTTGTATTTAAAAAATTAAGATGATTTACATTATTATTTAGAGGATTTCTAGAAATAAATGTAGGGGTTAGAAATAAGCCACACATAGACCTCAAGAACTTACTGGCTCAAACAGGAGAGAAGAAATCGGTCCGTTACTGAGAAATGGGGAATGGCTCTTGTTGGCAGGAACATAAAGACAATCCGGCATCATCTACAATAAACATTTTGCCTTTTCTCTGAAAGTTCTTGGAGAAAGAGTAGGTAAACAGTAAGTAAGATGTTATGTTTATAACAAAGAATTGCTAAAGTTGAAATAAAAATAACTATAAAATAAGGAGAAATAATCCAATCCTACAGTCGCTAAGGCAGTAAAAGCTTTTTTTTCCTGGGAATTCCTGTTGTATGTTACGTGTTACAACGAGTTTCTAAGAAAGTAATACAGCTAATCAATACACATTAAAGGGGCAATTTTTTTTTTCCTTGGGGGAGAATATTTAATGAGAACTCATGTAATTATCAAAAGTATCTGTTATCTCTTAATATTTATAATCTGTAATGATTCTAACCCATCGGTTTTGTCATAAGGTGATTTTATTGTTAATCGAGATCACTCTCAACCAGCAGGTTTCTGGTGCCAATTCCCAAGAATGTCCAATCACGGATGTCCTTTTTATAGAGGCTGGTTAAGGCTCAAGAGGGTCTGTAGATCCCACTGGGCCCACGATTCTTAACAGATTAAATAATTTAGGAAATACAGAACCTTCAGCACTGGAGTTGTATACACTGAGCTATTCCAGGCCCTGTTAATATACATAAGTAATAATGATGATAATAATCAAGTCATTACATGTATCTTATCATCTCTAACTTAAATATCGGCTACCTATCTTTAATTATATATACGTTTATATATAATGATATAAGTTTTTATCAAGCTGTATTTTAGGAGGACAAGTGAGAGATGGTGATTTCCGGTTCAATTAGGTCGGGGTTAAGTCCTTCTTCTTCTTCTTGTTTCTCTATCTCCTTTGTGATGTTAAGCGTGGAGTAGTCTCGGACCACCTTCGGTATGTGTCCCTATCCTGGGCCTTCCTTTCCATCCCCACCAGGGTCGACCCCCGGTCTCGCCCGAGTCTACCCATATAACTACTATATGTGATTCTCAGACGTCCAACCCGCCTTTGCCCTCTCGGTCTGAGCACCTTGCTCTACTCTTGTCCCCCATCCTGCAAACGTGCCCATACCAATTATGCTGGCGTTCTTCTATGACATCCCTCACATGTCTAACTCCCAGGGTATCTCTAATTGTTCTGTACCTCACGCAGTCTCGTCTGGTCTTTCCCGCGGCTCTTCTAAAATACCTTATTTCTGCTGACGTCACTCGTGAGGCATTTTTGTCCAGGGGTACCCTCTCCTGTTATACTACATATAACAAGACCAGGAGGAAAACAGATCTAAAGATGCGTAGCTTCGCCTCCTTGCTCACCTCCTGCTTGCCCACCAGAGTTCTGGAAATCTGGAAGAAAACCTGGTTTCCTTTACGCACTCGATGCATTACCTCCTGCTCTATCTTCCCATCACGACTGAAGATCGTTCCCAGATATTCATAAATATCAACCTGCTCCACTTGGTGTCCTTCACTCACAATCCTGAACTCCACCTCCTCCCGTCCTACCTGCATAACCTTGATTTTATTGGGATTCATGGAGAGTTCTCTTCTTTTAAGCTCCTAGGATCACTCCTTTACTGCAACTTGCAGAAAATCCACATTATCTGCTACTACCACAATGTCGTCTACATAAACGAAACACTGGGCCTGGAAGGGCAACATATTCTAGTACCCAATGATTGCTCTTGGTGCTCTCCTGTTGGATATCTTCAACACCTCGTCCATGACAATGTTAAACAGGAGTGGACTGAGGCTAACTCCTCGATTAACCCCTTTGTAGATTCTAAATGGTGCTGACTTCATTCCATTTAATCTAACCACGCCTTTTGGGTCCTGGGTAATTTGACTGGATGGCACTAATCAGGTTTGGTGGTATCCGCTTTTCTTGTAGACCAGTCCAAATGTCCTGTCTGGGGACCGTGTCAAAGGCTGTCTGCACCGTGCAAAGGTGTAGTCAAAGGCTGTTTTGAGGTTCAAAAAGGCAAGGTAGTCATTTCGTCCTCGGTCCAACGCTTTCTCCGTAACCGTCCTGAGAGAGAAGATATGATTCTGTTTTTGTCTTGAAGGCCGGAAAGCTGCTTGTTCTTTTTCCATGTTGGGTTCAACATATGCTCTCAGCCGCTGCACCAGGATCCTTGTATACACTTTATACATCACCAAAGAGAGACATATGGGCCTCCCATTCCCCAGGTATGGTCCGTGAGTTCCACATCCTCTGGAACAGGTTCTGTAGCCCTTTAACCAGCCTTGTTCCCCCAAACTTTACCAGTTATGGTGCCATAGCATCCGTTCCCGCAGCTTTTCCAAGGTTTATGTGTGCCACTGCATCCTCAACCCTTCCTCTTGGATTGTGTCACCCATATCCTCAGACTGTATGTACACTGTCCTCGTTCGATGTCCGGTCACTTGTGTATTCCTCCAATGAAAATTTTCCCTCATAGTGTTTTCGCCATACCTCCAGAATCTCCTTCTCTGCCGTTACAAGCTGGCCTTGATTATCCTTAATGTTCCGGATCTGTTTTCCTTTGTTTCCTCTCATGCATTTTACAGTAGTCCAGAACTTCGGGATGTTCTCCCGGTAATTTTCTTCAATCTCCTTACCAAAATCCTTCCAGGCTTTACTCCGAGCTTGCTTCACGGTTGCTTTTGCAATGTTCCGACTTCTCACGTACGCTTCCCAGTCCTCACGCGATTTAGACCTCTTGTAGGCCGCCCAAGCCACTTTCTTCTCTTTCACCTCTCAGGCAACTTCATCATTCCGCCATTTTGCCATCCTGGTGCGATCTTCTTCATTCCACAGACCTCCAAACCAGCGTTACGGATCCGATCTCTGATTGAGGCCCATAAGGGATCTAGTGCCATGTCGTAATTGACATCCTCCAACTCCCTTTCCAGAACTGCCATATACTCCTGCCTTTTATTTTCCTGTCGCAGAGTTTCTACTGACATCCTATCATTTGCCTTCCTCTTAACTTTTCTAGGAAGAAGGCATATGATAGGTTTAAGTCCCTTGGAATATTTTTTTATTAATTCGTTGAATGAAAGAAATATTTTCAAAATAAGAAAAACATACGGGGAATAAAGAACATTATAGAGCAAGTACTTCTTAGCAATAAACAATGTTATTTATTACTTGATTCCAGGATCAAAAGAAATTGAAGAGTAGATATGTTTTACTTTTTGTTTTATTTTAGGTCAGGGCTTGTTATTGCAATATGAGGCAATATACCCTCTCCTATCTCTATTCTTTATCAGAGAGAGCCAGTACAATATAGCGAGCGCTACAGCATTCCTTATCTGGAGGGCCACTTCAACTGAGCATTAGCTATTTAAATGGCAAAAGCGACATCTATATCTAGAATAAGCTGTTTTATCTTTTACACATTAACGTTTATCTATTGCTCGTACCATTACGGATAGATCGATTTTAATACACTACGTTTTTCTTACAAGAATACAAAAAAAAGACCTTATAATGTAGTGATATTGTCAATATGCCTACTTGGCATATCCCTTATTAACCATATTTTGATATCTTAATGATCTCTGTTGTCCTTTATGCTACGTACTAATTTAATTAATTAACTATTTAATAATCAGTATATTTAATATATTATATATTAAACAGGTGTATTGGAAAACCACAGGGAATACATGGTAGAAAGAAAGCTCGCATACAAAACCCTAAGGGAAAGAAGGAGAAAGTTCCTCAATAACAAACTGTTTGAAATGGAGGGAAACTTCAAAAGGAACAACACCAGCCTCTTCTACAAATTTTGCAAACAGAAAATCAAGGGTATCACGCCCTCTGGGCTGAAGCTGAGGAGGAAGGATGGAACCCTAGCACAGACCAGTGAGGAAAACTGTAACATCTTTGTGAAATATTTTGAGGAATCGCTAAATCGTGAAGAACCTGGGAAATGAATTACATCGGTCGATAACACCCCCTTGGAAGCGGAATCGAATCCACCAGATGATGAGGAACTGGATGAGATTCTCGCGTCCCTGAAGAACAACAAAGCTGCAGTAGAAGACGGTGTGCTTGCCGAGATGTGGAAGTTGACTTGGGGATGATTTCCGAAAGATAATCATGGAGCTGATGTTGGATATCTGGAGAGAGGAAAAGATTCACCAAGAATGGAAAACAGCCTTGATTAACCCGTAACTAAAAAAGGGAGATAAAACTGATGTTATTTATAACAGGGGAATCTCCCTAGTACCGGTCACCTACAAAATTTGTTTAAATGCTTTACTAAACAGGTTATACCCACAAGTAGACTCAAAAATCGGGGAATACCAAGGGGGTTTCAGGAAAAATAGATCTTGTCAAGAACAAATTTTGTGCCTTAAGCTATTAATCAAACACTACAGGACTAAAAGTAAAAAGAATCTTTTTATCTCTTTCGTCGACTTAAAGAAGGCATATGATTCGGTGGATAGGAAAACGCTACTTGAAGTACTAAAAGGATACGGGGTAGACCAGAAAACTATAAAATTGATAGGACGAACGATATTAGGGACTGAATCTACAATTCAGGTGCAACCCTAGGGACTAAGAACAATCACGTCAAAGTTAAATGCCTTGCATATGCGGACGACCTTGCCCTCATAGCAGAGACAGAAGAAGAGGAGATTGTCCAAATAAACACCTTGTCAGAAATAACGAGGAAACCAGGTTTACAAATATCTTTTGTTAAAACGGAAGTGATGACCACAGACTCGGGTTTTAAGAAGAAAAAGGTTGAAACCAAACACGGGACAATTAAAGTGACGCAGAGATTTAAATACCTTGGAGTAATCATATGCATCAAATGGTTCGGGTGGAGAGGGGTTTAAGAAGAGTCGCCAAATTGGAGTAATTAAGCTTCGCCACCAGTAACAACAAGTAGAACCTATCTATTAAAGCTAGATTACGGCATTATAACTCAGTCATCAAGCCGGTGATATTTTATGGAACGGGAACCTCTTGTCTTCCCAGCCTTGAGAGGCTTTTAAAAATAGAAAGAAGAATTTCAGAAGAATCTATGGACCTAGGAGAATACCTGAAGGATACAGGTTGATGTCGAATGAAGACATTTATAAGGAAACAACAGACTTAGAAACTGACGTTAGGGTGGGAAGGCTAAGGTTCTATGGACACACGATGAGGATGAATGCTGATAGACTTTTCACCGAATCCACTGTCACAAAAATTGAACAGGATATTTCACTTAAGGATGATATGGACCAAGTGGAGCTAACAGACCAAGATTGTTTTGACAGGGATGAATACAGAAGGGCGCTCAAGGGAACAAAGGTTCTTGTGGGAAAAGGGCGCCCCAAAAAGGGTCTTGCGTGGGGAGAGAAGACTTAGGCACGCAAAGCTCATGAAGGACATATGGGAAAAGAGGAAACGCATGAAGAAAAAGCAATAGTTATGATGTTCGCGGGGTCTGATAGGCCTTATCGTGGGAAAAAAATAGTAAATTATTATTTTTAAGTTGGTTGGATAAAACCTCAACTTTGGATACATTCTGAATAATAATAATAAAAAAATATATATTATAGTAATCATTATTCATACTAATGATAACCAAATCTCTTTAATTGTTAAAAAACTGGACATAGAATTTTTATTTTTTTCATTATCATATTTTTCTTTTCTATAAAAGGGAATCTACAACCATAACAGGGTCTTAGTTTCAGTACGTTGTAAAGACTGTACTGTTTCTGGGACAACGGTTGTGCAGGGAGTTGACGTCCTAGATCTCTCTCAAACCCCAGATTTTCCACTTTATAGAGACTGGGTGAGCCCCAGTAGGTCCTAGATCCCATAGCATCCATCTCCAGCTTCTAACATCTTAAATAAAAGACTACCAATGACCGGGATTTGAACCAAGGTCAAATGGAAATTAACTATTATATTAAATTTACTATTACCTTGCAGTTCTATATTGCAGTTGTATATGGCATAGACCAACTAATATGTTTTATAGATTTTTGAGTCTTATACAGAAGATATAATTGTATATTTAAAATTTATAATAACTTTGGATTGGAGTCAAATTGGATCAATCTGTGTAGTTGTCAATAAATAAGTCATGACAAGGAAAGTCACTCAACTGATTGAAAAATCGCTTCTTCAAAAGAACAAAGTCATAACTGAAAAATTGGAATTTTTCTAATTAAGCTTTCAATAAAATTAAATTTGTTGAAGCTTTTTAATTCAGGAACGACACATCCGATATTCCGATTACTACATTTTTTTTTGTTTTAATAAAGTCATATTTTGAGATGCACCATGTTTGATCTTGAAGTTTTATAGAGATAATGACATACGTTCAAATCAAAATAGGTTAAAGCAATGTTGTAAATGTTTGCTAATATATATGATGCTATATGGTTACTGATCAAAATGTCTAATAAAACTATATGATGTACAAAGGCGTGAATTTTTTTATTTGACCTGAGTCTTTGTATTAATTAAAAAATAAGCGTGTTATTTACTACTAATCCTGCAATACAAAAATAGCAAAACGTTCTCTATATTTTGGAAATAGTAATCTTGTGTCAAAAGAAAAATAAATAGACGCTGAAGATTTGCTCTTATCTTAACACTTCTTTCAACTTTAAAGCCCTACAAATTTTCTCCTATTAACTACATGGCTTCAGTTATTAGAAATAATCTTTACAACTGATAAGGACCACCTAACCCACTTCTTTGATAACCTCCCGCCTTTCATCCCTATCTTCATGTAATCAGTTCGGGTCCCTAGAAAGCTCACCCCATCTGAGGTTCCTACCCCATTCATCTTTCTCAAGAAAAAGAGGTGCAGCTTGGAAGGCTTGTTACTTACTTAGTGTCAACTCTAGAGAATAAATAGTAAATAAGAATAGTTAACACACAGCTACCGACCAAATACTGACTGAAGTACGCCATTTACAAAGGAATGGAATATTTTCACAGTTACTGATCAATGACTTAATTTGTTTAATGTAGTGGTTTTGTAAAAAGGAAGTTTTTTCAATTCTTCCGCGTTGGCAGCAACATAAACATCTTTGACCTGTCCTCGTGTATGTGTGGTATGTATATGTATACCTGTTCTATGATATAAAGGGATATTAGAGGGAACAGCGAATAGAGAGGGTACAGCATGGTTAGATTACAGTATGTAAAAAATTATTCCGTAAGTTATATTGTCATTCCATAGTTAATATCTCTATCTAGTTAAGTTGATATAATACAGCCACAATGTATAGCTATATTTACAATGTAACAATATATCGAAATCTTTCTTACAAGTCATCTGCTATTTGTTAAGTGGAGCTCGAACAGGCAAGCATCATCTCCTACCGTAGCACTGTTTTCAGAGAACGTAGACTGATGAACTTGACTGATCCTAGGTTCACAACAGTTTAGCCCAATTCTCAGTTACCTATTACCTCAAGTTTTATAAATACTTCTAGGACATACTCATAGAGGGGATACGGAAGAATCCTATAGGAAGAAGTCTATAAATGCGATAACATTGTTTTCTCGCAAACAATATTCACCCCGGGAGTTCTAATATAAGTATACCCTTGTTGATTAATTAACTACGGCTGATGGCATAAATAGTATAGCTATTCAACGCCCCATTTTTTTCATTTGCAATATTTCTGTATATCTTAGGATGGTTTGGCAAAGATCTCCCCCTTCTTTGAGCTCTACACTTCTTGTAAATGCAGCGGGATTCCTGAGTGGATTTGCAAGTTCCACAGAGATCATCTAGGACTGTTAGCCGAATAAGTAATTTATCTGCCATGCCAGTTTCGAACCGTGCATAGAGCTAAGTATCGCAGCGCATTCCACACTGAGCCACGTCGTTAAAATTTTTCTGACAGCCAAAAAAACGAAGCTATCGTACAGCTTGTAGAAAAATGTATAAGGTCTATAAAGTTTCAAGAAGTGCGAAGGTCTCAAGTAAATACTTTTATTATTATTTATAAGGGAAAAATACATTTTATTATCTTTGTGAACCATAATCTAATGCTATATTGGTTTTGCGTACGCTGCAGGCTAATAGTTTTTACGACCATTAAGTACGAAAAAATTGATTACGCATATATAGCATGATGATGTTCATTACTAAAAATAAGTCTATCAAGTTTGAGGCAACAGAAGGATTGAAAAAAATTAATCTGGATTTGAGGCTTTACATATTGAAAAGATAATGGGGTTTTAAAGCTCTGGAGTGAAGCTATTCTTTTTATACCGAAGCCTCAATTCATCCCACTTCTCTCTCCCTACAATAGTACTTCTGCTTCAAAAAACAAATAAATTGTATAAAAGCTTTTTTAAAAGACTCTGACCGTGTTCATATTTTTATAAATATCAACAAAAATCGAAATCATAAATTTTTTATTTCAATGTTTTAAACTTAGAACAATATTTATTATTACATAAGTAGGAAACAATCACAAACATCATGAAGCGAACCTCTGGTACATTATCAATACAACTATATAAGAATATGGTATACAATGGAAGAGACTGAAAATTATTATACAACACGAAGTAGCAGCCTCAGTATGAGAGCATAATATTAAGGAGGATATAAAAATATTAAGGTTAGTAATCTGTGGTGTCCTGTCTAGTTTAGACTATCAGAGGAAGAAATTCGGAAATATATGCTAACAACAAATAATAATAACATTGGGCACTGGATCCTTTCAGTAAAATAATGACTTGGTAAAATAGAATCTCACACCTTACAAGTTTGATGGTTCTTCTGTAATAGTTTAAAGGGAATTATTAGATAGAGACGATATGAATGTGTAGGATGCGCTCTTGGTTTCCTGTTTAGAGGGAACAGTTTTTTTTCTTTAATAAAGAAATACAATATCATGGTGATTTTTATTTTTGCAACATTACCTAATAAAACACTCAGCTAGATTGACAAAAGTCCTTTAAGGAATGAAAACGTATGAAAAACGCTGTAGGAAATTTTATCAGAATAATTTCCTACAGAGAACATACTCAGTCGCATTTAAAAAAAAGTAATTTCCTGCATCCATTGAAAAATTCTATCCATTACTCAACTAAAACTGGTGTGGAAAGTTCCCCCCCCCCCAGTGAGGGAAAACCACTTTCCCTCACTAGTGGGGGAAAATAACAGCCAACAACATCGAATTTGACAATCAGCACTCTGTTATTTTAAATGTTAAATGGCGGTATTATAATATTATTCATTTTATATTTCTAAAATGTTAAAATAAATAATTTCATATTTAATTCAAGATAGATTTTGTTTATTTTGAAGCGATTTTATAGAAATATTTAATATAACCTTAAATCAATTAGAACCTTCACACATCAGAAATTTGGTGATCTAACATTAAAACAGCGATCAGACCACAAACACAATAAAAAATAGAAATAGATAGTGATGAATTCATAGAATTTACTCCTCCATTCACAAAAGAACAGGCTGAACAGGCAATAAATCAACTTTTACCAAAAACATCTAAAGTCAGATATGAAAATAAATATAAATATAAATCAAGATATAATAATACACGTTTATTTTATTTTTGTATGTGTTATCAGAATATTTTTTCTAAATAATAATAAATAAATGTTTCAATGAGTAAACCGCCCTAGAGTTATAATTTGCATGGTTAGTAATAGAAAATTGTAAGATATAGCGCTAGTGTAGTTTCTTAATTTTTAAATGGTTGTAGGAAAAATGTAATATTTAACACGTGAGAAAAGTGCTTATAACAACCTCGTTTAATTACCAGACTCGCCTTCGGCTCGTGTGGTAAAATTCACTTGGGTGTAATAGAGTGGCACTTTCCTCACTTGTCAAATAAATAACTATTCCCCTCTGACTGTGACTAAAAGTGACTGAATCATTTTTATCATTTTCTGTACCGCTCACAAAGAATACAGCTTAAAAGGATGATATTAAAAAAATGATTTTTTTTTACTTTTTAAGAATTATAAACTATTCTCAAAATATAAATTGATTTTTGGACCCTTACCGAAAGTGATAACGAAGATCTTGTAAATAGAAATGATATGCATATATTAATAGATATAGAGATATGTTAAAAGATATAATAGTTATATGTTAATTAACATGTTAAGTTGTTAATTATGTTACATAGACATATGTTAATAGATTTTAAATATATCTATCTGGAAGTTAAATTTGCTGTGGCAAAGCAAGGAAAAAAAAAAAATTATAATAATTTTTAAAGCATAAAGAATTTTGTGTGCACACACTACGTATATATCTATTAACTATGTAACGTACTAACACTGTTTCAAAGCAATACAAACAAACAACTAAGAGGAATTATATGATTCAATATCAGTGGCAGACCAATTAAGGCGAAGCAAATGAACAATGGCTTTATTATCCTTTTAGGTTTTTATACCAGACATAAATGTGTCGAGACAGGTTCAGAATATGAAATATGAACTATAAAGAAGGTTTTTATGAACTCTATTAATTCTAGTAGAATCTAATTCAACTCAATTAGTCTCAGTAATAGGAATTAGACTATACATTTTACTCGGGTTTTATTTAAAGTAATTTTAAAAGGACGCTCATATTTTAATATTAAAATAATTTAATACAGTTTTTATTTGATTTTCATTGGCGTAGATATCTATGATGAAGTTTACATAATGAACGGAACTTGAGGATTAGAAATTAGTATAAAAAAAAGATTATTTTGCATAAGATATAAGTCTAAAACTTAGACTTAGAAGGGTTACAAATAATTAGTTGCTACGAATTATCATAAATCCAAACTGTAGTGTAGGTGTAGACAATGAAATAAAGGACTTAAGTCCTTCCAGAAACTAAACAGTATATGGTGATCTATAAGCTCAAAAAGTTCTACTAAGCTAAGAATATGTCAAACTATAGTGGAGGGTAGAACTCTATATAATATTGAAACATGGAAACTCGTGAAAAGATACAGAAACGAGTTCCAGGCCTTAAAAACCTTTACTCTGCAACAGATTTATAAATTGGCTGATACATGTCATATGTCACAGATGACATAATCAATTAGGTGGAAATGAAAAGATTTGTATGGAATCTGTTAGATGAAGATAGGAGGCTAAGAAGATCTGGATGTGGACATCATAAAACGGAAATAGCGAAGGCGGTCTCGAAAATATAGGCAAAGGGTGTAAAAGAACATTATGATGAGGATGCCGGTGAGAACATAGGATACAATGGATAGAGGGAGGTATTAGTTGCGGAAACAGCCCATGCTTTAGTCAACACGAATGTACCAAATACTAATAAATTATAAATATAAAGTTATAACTCATATGATTAATATTGTAGTGATGCCGATGGGTAGTTTCTCCACAAGTGTTTTTCATGTCATAATGTACATATCAGCAGATTTACTTGTTATAGTCATATTATAGTTGTAAATATCAATAAATTAAATTTCAAAAAAAAAAATATGATTAATAAGTTTGATGATTATGTTTGAGGTCATTATTTACTAATTGTTAATTGTCAAGGTTATCATTAACAAACATTTATTGTTAAAAAGGGCTTTTAAGTATAAAGAGGTGTGGTTCAGTAATATAGTGCAGTGTTGTGCGGAAAGCACGGCTTCAAAAGTGGGATTTAGTAGATAATTTATTTAATCTGTAAACATTGGGGAATGGACTCTTTTTGATCAGGAGACCCTTAGGCTCACCCAGCCTCTATAAACTGAGTATCAAAAACAGAGGGTAAAAACAAATCACTTCCCTGCACAAACAAAGTAATAGTACAGCTTCTAGTAAGCACTGAACCAAAAACTCACCACGGGTCGTAACCAAATGTATTACGTTGTTTTTCTTTTTTTGTTTGTAGATTTGAACTGGATACGAATCCGGGCTCTTTTCATTTATGATCTTTAATAAAATAGGGGTTATTTTTTTAATTATATTAAATAATTACATAAAAAATAATAACATCAATAAATTTAATTATAATAGTTTTTACTGTAATGCCTATTTTTTATATAAAGTGAATAGCGAAAAAATAAACGAAAATACCTAATAAAATTGGTTTTAAAAAACATAGCAATAACGTAAGTTTGTGAATTAATGTGGCCTTAGAAGTTAATATTAGGGCTATATTTCAAAGAAGAGGAAGTGGTAGGAAGGAGTACTTAATACGGTGTAAAGGAGAAGGAGACAGAAGAGAAGGAGGCAGAGGAGAAAACATGAAGAAGGAGGCTGATAGGGCTGTCAGTAATTTGTCGCCCTCCGCAGACATCCTTCAGCCTGAATTCTTCATTACCTTCTCCCCCCCCCCCCCTTCTCATTACTTCTACTCTCCTTTCCCCACTTATCTCCAGTGGCCTCGTCCTCTTCTGCGGCCCACTGCTTCTGTCTACTCCCTAATTACACGCTAGGGAGGCTACCATAGATTTTTTTCTAATCAACAATACAACAGGATGACAAACATAAGTACATCCACCAGTTATCAAATTGCTTCGTTACATATGAAATCTATTTTCAAAAGAAAGATTATTTATGAATGAAAATGGTCCGAGGTAAGGTCAAATAAAATTTTCTTAAGTATAGTTGAACTGTTTATTTGGAAGCCAACGTTTAAACTCAGATTGGAGGTATTCTTCAGAAAATGGGTTTTTGACTTGAAAATAATTTTAAAACATTTAACATTAAAGGAAGTTGTCCATTTTTCACAACAGATAGTAATAATTTGGATATACGTTTGATGAATAAGGTCGATGTGGGAGGACTTCGTAACCCGTATCGTTTAGTTTCTTCATTGTAAGACGTAAAGTATGAAGGTAGGTTGCTTTTGATTGGTTATTGTTGCATTCTGCCCATATCCCTGCAGTACTTATATTAATTATTTATGAATTGATCTGAGTAACTTGCAGGAAATTTCTCAAGCCAACGGCGAATGGTCCATTCGTTACAAAACTCTTCCCTAAACGCGGTAGTAATGTTTCTTGAAGCTTGGACTGCCGAGTGTTTAACCCGTCAGTTCCCAATGCACCCCCTAGGGTGCAGTCACTTTTTTTGTTATGTGCTATAAACAAAATTTTTTTTGGAGGTTATAGCGATGTTTTTGTGTGCTACTGGAACTAGTTCAAAGGGTAGGACACATTGGAGCTGATATCAGGTTTGGTCTAGACAATATAATCTTTCAAACTCAGTAGTGTTCTGGTTTCTGTTGGTGTTGACAAGTTTTCTTCTCTTTTCACTCACCAAGATGAGAAAAACGTAAGTACTCAAATTATTTTTGCATTTATAGTTAGGTGGGCATTTTCTGGAACAAATGGCACCAATATTATATATAAGCCACCAAAAATAAAACTTCAGAGCCAATCTAAAAGTAAGCATCACCTGTAGGGTGCATTGGTCACTCAGGCTGCAGGTGGAACTGGCTGCTCCTCAGGACGAAGACCCTCCTATTGACATAAATCAACGGTTATCTGACAATGCTGAGGAAATTTTGTCTCACAAACCAGGCAGACATGACTTAGATTGGACAAAAGAAGTCTCGACTTCATCAAAGCAAAAAACAAAAATTAAAAGAAAACAAACAAGAAAGACGACTCAAAATCCCAAAAGAGCAAAGGTTCAAACCAAGTGGGAGGAAAATTAAGATTCATTCACATTACGATCAGGGAGGGGGGAAGCTAAAGAATTCACTAGAATTAATGTTGGCCCACATTTGACACCGGTGGAATGTTTTGAGAAAATGTTTTCCCAAGATATATATGAATTACTAGTTGAAATGTCTAACATTTATGCACTGAGGCACAATCATGCTCTGAACGTTATTGTAGAAGAAATGAAAATTTTTGTAAGTATCTTGTTACTTACGGGTTACATGACACCTAAATATATTAGAATGTTTTGGGAGATTCAAAGTGATACCTATAAGAAAACACTAGCCCAAAGTGTGAGAAGGAATAAATTCCCCGAAATCCAAAAATACTTGCATCTTTGCGACAACAATAAGCTCCCAAAAAATGATAAATTTTCGAAAGTCAGAGAATATTTTACAGTTGTGAACGCTGCTAATAATGGAGGATTTATTTTATTTTTAGTAGGACTGTTCCTTGATTTTATTTTATACGACATGATATTTTTTACTTTTAGGTATGTGTAAGTGAAATAAAAAAAATTATATTTATATTGATTTTTGTTAACTTATATCCCAACATCTCACAACAATAAATTTAAAAATAAGTAAATTGATTCAATTCTATTATTCAGGATAATTTGATTTAGTTTATGGAATTGAGTGATTTTGTTATCCGGACGCCCAATGCACCCTACAGGGGGCAACATCGCAGCGGCTTAATTAAGGCATAGACAAATTTAAAACTTGTTTATTTATTCTTTTTAGAGATCAACTAGCATAAATAAGTAAAAAAAAATTAAAGTTCATAAGTGGTTCACATTTGGGAACTGACGGGTTAAGATTTAACTCATAAAATAAAACTACTACTCGCATAAAATTTATACTACTCGCAAGTCGCGTTATTCCATGGTCATATTTGGTGGCACACTAAACAATATCCGTTCAATTGTAGTGATAGCAAAAAGGAAAAAAGGAGGAGATTACAATGCAAACTCATTACAATCTGTGAACATAAACAAAGTAAACAACAGAAGTCCGAAAATTCCACTTTGAATTTTAGAAATAATAAAAACTTACATCTCACCTGAAACGATCTAATAAAACTAAATTATAAAGTTTTAGATTTTTACTAATTGGAGAATCCACGTCATAAAACGACTGTTGTGTAAATGAGATAAACAATGTTTTAAAATTGGACAAGTTACAATATTATGAAAAAGTAATTAAAGCAGTTTCAGAAACTTCATTATGAATTAAGAAACAGTTTGGTAACTGATAAAAAAAATACATCAAAGCAATGTTTTAATGAGTTTATTAAAATTGAAGAACAAAAAACAACAAAATAAATCAAATGACCATACCACAGGTGTGGAGTTTGTTTAAGGAATTAAATTTGAATTAAAATGAACCCGTTAAAGAAAACCAAATATAACATGCAAAGCAAAGGTATCCGCAAAGCAAACCTAAAATACAAACAATACGCCCGAAGCTCTTCGGACCTTGCTTTATTATGAATTATATTATACACAACAGCTTAATAATTAGAACAGTAAAATCAAACAGCCTCATAAAATGAACAATACTTCACATTATGCTCTTGTTGCGTCATTTATCACATTCCTGTAGCCCGTGCTGTCTGACTGAACGTAGAAACGCCAAGGTGTACAAGATCTCTTGGCCGGTAGTTCAAAACTAGCCACATCACCAAGCAGATCAAGCTTATGTTTTGTAGTAATTTATATATGTTATAAATTCCAGACATTTATAATTTTTTTATTAAGTGTTAGAGTTTAGATAAGTCACTATAATATGCGATTTGTAACTAAATTTATCAAAATATATCATACAACAGTTCATGCAACATCATGACAGAAAAATAATACTGGAGTTAAAGAACAATATTAAGAAAAAAAAAGCACATCCTACAGTGCAAAACGATACTAACTGTCGACTATGGACATCACCCCACAATCACCATAACAATACAGTAATATAACAATAAAATATCTTAATCAAAAGGCAGGTTACGAGTCATCATATGGGAAAGGTTAAATAAAACACTGATTACAATAAAATAATGATAGATAATACATTACTAAACATCCAAAACAATGTAGCGAACGCTGAAAATCTTAAAATGAAAGACGTCAAACTATTAAAAAATAATGGAGATTTTTTTTTTTGCAGACTTAAAGATAATTGTTTGGAATTTGTTCACTAGTGCCCTAACAACTAATTGATGTCAGAGTCTTGACTTTTCTATATTATCTGGACATACGCTATTATTAACATATTTTTATTTGATAATATGCTATTATTAACATAGTTATAATGTTGCCCATTATACGTCTAGATGGTAACTGAACCTTCTTGTATTATATGTAATATTTAACCCGTATTCTTATAGGTTCGGTATTACCTTTATCGTTTATTTACATGTCTATCTTACTATTATTTGGATTTAAACTAAAACTGTTGTTAAGGCCCTTAACATTAAAATATTACTTATTTTTGTTGTTGTTTAATTCCTTTGTTTTGTAATTTATGACCCAAAAAATAATAATATTATTTTATTTATAACAAAAGATAAGTTGCCATTAAGTCATGCGAAAATGTTATTTGTGCACATTGTGTATGGTATTAGGGAATAATCAAGTGCTCGTTGTTTAATGTGTACGACCGAAGTACACGCTGTAATCCAATTAGTGCAGGAAGTTAAAGATAGTTTGTCGAGTTGGAAGGATGTACGTACGCCTCCACTATCACCTATCGATTATCACCCACATCGATCCTAACGTACGCCTTCGATGTCGAATCAACCAGCTGGACTTCCTTGGATTCTCATCTGCTGGTGGTGAATATTCAACTTCAATATTTTTTTTAAATTCTTGCTTCGCTTATGAATAGGTATAATTAAAAACCGTAACTTTGTCTAATGCATTTTGTAAAGACCTATTTATTTTTTTTATAATTAAAGTGTTTCATTTGTTTGATTACAAAACCATTTGTTTAGATTTATTTTATTTGAATTAATTGTGATTTTGCTTTAAATTATTTTCTTAACCATTTTTTTTCCTCACATTTAACCTTTTCAGCTAGTCATTCAGTTCAACTAGAAACGGGGTAGACTTGTAATTTTGTAATTAAAATTGCCACTCTCCCAATCAACTGTTATTAATTGTAATCAGTATTAGAGTAGATCCAACTTATTGATAATAACTGTGAAATGGTTACCAATGCATCCAGTAAAGTTAGGAATTTATTATATCGTTAATACGTTTTGTGAAATACGGCTTCAATCAGTATGTTTTCCTAGTCCATTAAGTTGATAGCGATGTTGGATATTGATCTGATTATCTCTCTAAATATTGATGAGGCATATGCATTATTAAATAGAACTCCATTCCAGAGATAAATTATTTTGAGAGGGAATGAAAATGGTACAAAATTTACATTTTCGAATTACTTTTTCGGATCAAAGCTACCCGGTCTGAATGCCAGGGAAAAAACTATGTAAGCTGTCAAAGCTAACAACTAAAAATCGATAACGTATTCATAACTCAACCACCTTTGAATGTTTTCATTGTTCTTTACTAGCATATAATATTTTTTGTTCCCCGGTGTTGTATTAAAGCAAATGAATACTTCTTTAAATCATAATTATCATCATCTATAAATTTCAAAGTATATACAAACATACTGGCACAGATAAATAAGTAATTCAACTAATACTTAATTAGAAATAGATCCCACCATACCATCTCTTCAGGTTTCATATCTGTCAATAAAATTTAGTAGATGAATACTTAACAAAGTCAAAATGAGATTCAACAGAATGAATGCAACCATTATCGGACTTATTTTTAGTAAGCACAAGCTTAAATGAACTTTAAAAAAGTTTATGATTTCGAATAAACTTATTTCATTTATGCCTCAAACCGTTCCACTAAAAATAGCCTTTATGGCTCATTTTTTTAGTGTTAGGAGCATCACTATCTATTTTTTTTTAATTTTGGAATTTTTTTAAGATGCCTGAACTAAAGAATAAAAACCTGTACCACTACAACCCGTGAAGTACATGGTGGAGGCTATACTCTGCTGGTTCTGGGACAACAGTTGTGTAGGGATGTGTTTAGTCCTAGATCACCCTGAACTACCAGAATTTCCCAGCTTACTTGTGTATTCGTTTTATTGAGGATGAGCGAGACCTAGGAGGATCTTAGATCTCATAAGAACCATTTCCAGCCACCAAGAGATTAAATAAAAGTCTTCCAGCGAGCAGGATTTGAACCTAGGGCCTTCGGCATGTCAACTATGCGCTCTAACTCTGAGCCACCCATCTCCCTGAACTAAAGAATAGCTCTTTCTTGAAAAGCGAAAGGCGATGAAATTATTTCTTATTTAAGACAGAGAAATATAGTTTACTTTCCCCAATATTACATCAACGAATCAGATAGCCAATATAACATAGAACGAAACACAATTGATAAATCTCCTCTTATCAAAAGAAATAACTGAAAGATGGTATCAAAGAGAAGTGAGCATGTCCTCTGAAGATTTAAAACAAAACAATTAATAAGAGAGGGAGAGATATTGGGATGTTTCCGACCCTCATCATCCTCAGAGGGGAGCTATCAGGACGATCCTTAACTCTCCGGTTATTGGCTCGTCTACAAAGCGAGTCTACTTTATTGGTCTTCTTGGTAGCCTCGTAACGATTATTAAAGGCCTTTACAATAAATCCTTTCATAATAGCAAAATATGTTGAAATATTTATAGTCAAATCTTAGATATCATACATCAACAATTCTCAAAAACTTGATTTAAAACTAAGTACAACGTAAAATTTGCTTTGAACTACGGTTCGATAAATTATTCAAAAGGAAGAAATCAGCGACCATATGATAGTTGAAGTATTAAGTGATCTGTTGAGGAAAGAATGATGATAAATGGGCATTTGACAGCTAACGGGACTCTTGGTGAAGAGGATGAGAGGTGACTGCCAAATTGGTGGAGACAGGAAATAGCCCAACTAGTAAAGGAAAAGAAGCTGGCCTACGGAAGGTATCTTTCTTCCACCAGAAACGATGACTGGGTAGCTTATAGAATCCTGAACCGGAAGGTATAATGATCAGGTGGCAGAAGCGAAAAACGACTCGTGGGCGAGATGCTACCAGCGAATCAACTATACTTTAGGATTTAACCGAATCTGGGAGTCTTGGGGAGTACTGAAAATTATGAGAACTAGCGAGAAAGGGAAATTTACGATTTTCCGTTAAGGAAAAGGAGTGGGAAAATCACTACAATAACCTCCAAAATGAAGATAGACCGCAGTTCGCGACCCAAGAAAATGACACCGAACATAAAAAAAGGAGAGAAACCAGTATTAGTGGAGCAGAGTGTTTAGCGGACCCTATCAAAGGCGAAGACTGACATCTCCGGGACCAGGTGGAATTGCTATGGGCTCCTGAAAGCTTGAAGCGCAAAACCTATAACCCTTTTGACGGATTTGATTAAGCTTGTTCTCAGGGGAGATGATATCCCGGATGACCTGAGGGCTGGGTACTTCTTATATCGGCTTGTATATCGTCTATATACAATATAGACGTGATAGGAAAGTGTGCCGAAACTACCGCGGAATCTGCGTACTATTGCCAGAACTATTGGTAGGCTGCGGGACAAATAAGAGGAAGCGTACTATTTACGGCTATATGTAGATATTAGTTGTTCGTCAACTCATTGAGAAGTCTCAGGAAAGGAAGCTGGAACTAGATGTGGTCTTTATAGACCTGGAACAAGCATATGACAATGTGCCTAGAGAGAGGTAGTGGGTGGAACATAAAAAAGGAGGCATTAGTGGGGCTCTGATAAAATCTGTGAGACACCTATACAGCGACGACATCTATCAGATAAGATGCGGGAACCACCTTTCGGGCCCTTTTCATGGTACTAAGGGATTAAAGCAAGGCTGTAGCATGTTACCCACTCTTTTCAAGATATCATTCACGAGGCTGTGAAGCCATGGTACAGGCAGCATGAGGATGTTGAGCAGTTTATTGATGAACACTACAACTAGTCTTCTAGTTCTTCGCTGGCGGCCAGGTTGTGTTTGCGAGGTGAATGATGACGTATGCTCTGAAGATGTGCTACGAAACGGTGGGCTTAAAAATTAACTTCAAAAAGACCGAGTATATGGCAATCGGAGATACTGATACTAGTCCGCTTCTGGTTGACAGGGAGGCCTGTGAAAAAGTAAATGTATTCAAGTATCTAGGTCAGAAGAAACGTGGAGCAAGCCCGAAAGGCTACCAGAATGCTACATCCGGTTCTCTGGAATACAGAAATATCTAAAGAAAATAAACGCCGTATTTTCACAGCCATGGTGGAAACCATCCTGACATATTCATCAGAAACCTGGACTATTAGCCCTCGTCTGTACTCAAAGCTTAAATTGTTTTGTGCGAATTCGTCTGATTTATTACGCCTTCCATAGGCCGGCTATTCGAAGATCCTGATTTGCTATGCATCAGATAATATCCCGACAAACTCCCCTTCCAACTACTTGTGATAAACTTATATCCTCGCAATAATTCATGTTATGTAGCTCGTCTTATATATATCTGTATATTTTGAACAAATCGTTTTCTTACTTGTTCGGTAGTGTTATAAGCATCACTCTCTAAGCTAAGTGGATATAAAGAAATATACAAAACAACTATACCACATATTATGTTAGTAATCCTTATGTTAAAAATTATACACAAAAATACATAATGATTTAATCACATATTCATTTTTGTCCATTAATTGAAAGTAAATAATTCCCAATGTTTTGTTCAGTTGAGTACAATGTTTAAATCAGCATTAGTAAAATTTTAGTCTGTTTTTTTATTTTTACGATGATAAGAGCAAACATCACCGCAGGAGCCGTACATAGAAGCGAAAGACAGATCATAAATTTTATTAAAATATAAACTACTTTTCTTATTCTTTTCGAATTTATTCATTATTATTTATTTACTTTTTATTGTGTTGCTGGCACAACTAAAATAGTTGTTTTGTGATAGTCTATGGAACCATGTGTCAGCACTAGCGTCGGTTAAAGCATTGATGGACTTTAAATTATAAAAAATCAGTAATTAACTTCAATAAGTATTCATAGCACCAAACAAGATATCCTCATGTCGGACAGAACATAGCATTTACATACAGATAAATATATTTAATAATGGATTGAATTGGTCAGGGGGTGGAGTCAAAAATAACACAAAGTAAGCAAAACTTATTTTGTGTTATATTTGATTGCACCCCCTGACTAATTCGTTCCATGATTAGAATTATCTAGTCAACCATTTTCCACGTAAACGTACACATATTTATTATACAGGCAAAATAAATATATTGATTACAATAGAATAGAAAACAAACTTTATTCTGGGACCAAGTCCATTTAGAATAACAATTATGAACAAATAAAATAAATGTAATATTCATCTGGCCAGAAGGCTACATAATAATACAAATCATGAAGTAATCAAGAGTGACAAAACATAATAAAAATAGAAATAGAAAAAAATAAAAACTACGAATTTGACAGGATTTTAACCAATTGTCGAATAAAAATAAAGGTATTGATATTAACAAAATAATAATAAATAACATTAATACAACACTTAATAACGAAATTGCTTGATAAAATAAGTGAACGGCATAGGGTGGGATAAAGTATTTACAAAGTCTGTATCTTCTTTGTTGTTGGAAAAATAAACAACAACGTAGGTAACGAGATCGAGTATTTTATACTAATTTATTCAAGCGGAAGATTGGCCTGCCTGGAGAAAGTCTTTTTGGGATGCTAAGAGATGATGGAAAAACAGTGATTTAAATGAAGCCAGTGAAGACGAATGGCGGATGAAAGGAGGGATTGAGTTCCACACAGTGGTGGAGCAGGCGAGGAAGGAACGCTCGAATGCCGTAGTTCTGTGGGAAGGAATGTAGAGATCGGAAAGGCGGGATCTTGTTTTGTGGTGCTGGACAGAGGATTTGAATTGGAGGAGACTATAGATATACGAAGGGTGTTGCGAGTTAATGGATTGGTGACACCCGGGATCGCCTCGGAGTACCAAGGAAAAATCTTAAAGTGCAGTTCATTATTCTTTTTAAGTGGGCCTCCAGCATTTTCGAAAGGCCCCTGTATACCACACCGCAGTAATACATACATCATACATGTTCTGTGAACTGATACAATCTTTACCACACCACACTGCAATATATACAGATGGCTCAAAGTCTGATAACTCAACTGGATCTGCCTTAATTACGCCCAATTCAACCCATAAAAAAAAGCTACACCACCTCTGCAACGTCTATACCGCCGAACTAAATGCCATAGCATCCGCTCTACATTTCTCCATGACAAATATACAAACCGACAATATAGTAATAATTTCCGATTCAATGATCGCCCTCCAGGGATTGAACAATATATACTCACACAACCCCATAGTCCAACGCATTTGAGAATATCTAATAATGCTAAATCACATAAGCAACCAAATATTCTTCATCTGGGCCCCGGGACATGTGGGTATTGTCGGGAACGACATGGCTAACAAATGTGCTCCCTCCCAGGTAGAGGCACAGCTATTCTAACCGCCCAAGAACTTGCTCGCCCCCTTTAAGAATGTACAGACAGAAGATGGCAAGCAATATGGGATGAAAGTCCAGCCAGTAAATTGAAATATATAAAAAGGGAAGTAAAGCCTTGGGCTACATCTAATCGTAGTAAACGCCATGAAGAGGTGGCTATTGCTCGCCTTAGAATAGGACACACACGGCTTACCCACGCACATCTCATTACAAGGGATGCACCACCGATATGCCTTAGGTGTAATAAAAATCTTTGCATCAGACATATGTTTGAGGAATACTACTCCTATAAAAAAATACTAAATCAGCTCAAAAAACCCCTAACCACCCGGTGTTAGAAAAGCACTTAGAGACAGCAAATCTGAAATAGACAAAGTAGTGAAATTCATTACAAACTCTAAATTAATAACCAATATTTGATCCTCCATTGTCCTTGCTATAGATGCATTTGTTGTTTTTTCCGGTTATTTTATTTCCTTATTTTAGATGTATTATTTATTAGTATGTGTGTGTATATGAATATTTTATTTATTTTTATTTTTTTAAAGATAAATAATTATAAAAATCAAAAATCTACAGGTGTTGATGACCCTAGGGTTTTACGCCTCTAAGCAACAACAAACAAACAAACAAACCACACCGCAGTATTCAAAGTGGGGGAAGATGAGGGATGATACGAGAAGCTTTTGGATTGATTGTTTAAGGAGATGCCGAGATCGATGAAATAATTTCAGGGAACTAATTGATCGTCGGGATATTTGGGTGACATAGGGTTTCCAGGAAAGGTTTTGGTAAATGGTAATGTCTAGGTTTTTAACGGAGAAGTAGAAACTGACGGGGTGGTCGTTTAGGATTAATGTTTGGAGGGTAGGGATAGTTGTAAGGAGGGAGTTGAACCTAGAACAATGGCGTGGGTTTTCATTCCGTTCAATTCCAGATTGTTCAGCTTTGCGCAGGCACTGATCATATCTAGGTCTTGCTGAATACTGGCAAACGATAATGATAGCTCAGAAAGAGGAAAGGATAAATAGATTTGTAAGTCTTCAGCATGTAGATGGTAGGAACAGTGGTGAGTCCATCTAGGTTGCGAAAAGTTATTGTTTTCGGTAGAATTTCTGGAGTTTGGATATTGTATGAAATTTGGATTAAATCGTGAGAGGACAAAAATGGAGCAGGTAATTGTGAGGGAAAAATGAGTCTCTGCGATGAGTCAATGAATTATAGTATTATTTATAGCATCAAAAAGTAATGCCATTTAACAACATGGTTTATGTTTAACAACTTGTCCCAATATCAGTCTACATTGCAAAGAGCTCTTTAGTGTTAGTTCACCATATGTTTTGTGTATTTTATAATTATTTTAATTAGCAGGTGAATTAGTACATGAAAATTTAGTAATAGTTCATCAAGATAAAATAACAAGGAAATTGATCATAATTAGGAGGGACTTACCAAGGACTTCCAGAGTGTGAGTGATCTCCTGAGGCTGTAGAGTGGCTATTTGGCAGATGTACTCCCCTTCATCTTGCGGTGTGACTTCCCGGATCTCGAGGTCGTAGCCGTGGATGAGGCTGTAGCGGCCGTCCGGGCTCACCTTCACGTTGCCTGCGGTCAGTACGGCGATTCCGCGCTTCCAAGCCCGGATGTGGTTACCTGAGGGTAGGAAGATATGAACAAATTTAAGCGAAATGGGCTACATACAATTCTTCACCTAAAAGGAATTAATAATTAAAGGCAGTTCAATTTGTTTGAATACTTTGCTATGTTTGTTTGTTATTTGTTTATTTAACGCCACTCAATCACCATAGATATATTTATATTTACCTAAATCGTTGAGCAGGTCTTAAATTTCTTCGCCTCTTCTCCGTCACAATTCCCCATTAATATTAATGGGGCCGAAGATACGTCGGAGTACTTTTCTTTCGAAATTTTGAAGCTTTTTTTAGCTTTCGATTTGGTGGTAGTACAGGCTTTCGAGAAATTGGCTAGAATACATTCTCTAATTTAAACATTATACATTACATCCAGTAATGGAAACTAATATTTTTTCACAATCTTTCAAAACACTAATTAGCTTTGTGTTGTGGACTATTGTTCAAATAAGCTTATCAAATCTACCATCTTTCGGATTATTATTGCTTAAGCATTCGCCAATCTATTTTATTCGAAGGGCATATATTTAGCACGTTGACTGCCACGGCAATTTTCAGAAGTCTGGCCTAAAATGACAATTTGATTTAATCACATTATATTATTAAAATCCCTAATTCTGTAATATTTCGAGTTTAATGGTAGCTGCGCAAAAATGCAATGTTATTTCGTAGTTGGCAGTCAACGCATTAAAAACTATTCTGGTGTTGTTCCAAAGCTAGAGGAATTCGTGTACAAATGGTAATCAATCACCTTTTTCATCTAATATCTTTCAACTGTCAAATGTAAAATGATGAAACGTTCGATTGAACCCCCCGATAAAGTGGACGATAGAATGTAATTGGCTCCAATGGAAACATGTGATTACATTGGAATGGAATCAATTTAATTTAAATTTAGTATAACATGAAGTGGAAAGTAATGGAGAAGTTTAGTTATTTTGAATTGAAGCATAATGTATAGAAAGAGTTATTTTTTACCATGATTAATAATTTCATATATTCATTTTTTATTTTATTTGGTTTTATTAAAATTTCTATAAAACTCCTTATTTTGGTCCCTGAGATGAACTTTAGTGTATCGCAATGATTTTCTCGTGAATAATTAAATTTTGTGATTTTTATATGTATGAAGAAATATATAGTTACATTATAAATATAGGCAGTTTTCCCTTCCTCCTGCAAAAAAAGAAATCCTCCATCCTCGTCCATCCTATTAACAAATCACCCAATCCCTCAAACCCAAATGATTCCCCGCCTATCCCTATATTCTCTAACCTTTCCAAACCCCACAAAAGAATAGTTCAATCCCAAATGTCAAATTTTCTGGAACAGTCCAAACTCCTTGATCCACTTCAATAAGGCTTCCTTCCTGGCCTTCCAACACAATCTGCCCTCGTTATAATCACCACAGACATACATACTGCCATGGACGAAAAAAAACTAACAGTATTAATTCTACTCGACTTTTCAAAAGCTTTCGATTCGCTGAACCATTCCATCCTTTTCTATAAACTAAAATCTCTTCCCTTTTCCAACAGTTCCATGCTCTGGGGCCAAGCTTTCCTCTTGGATAAGACTCAAGCAGTCTCCATCCCTAATCAACCCCTATCCTCTTTCCTACCGCTGAACACAGGAGTGGAACAGGGTACTAGAATTTCCCAACTCCTTTTCAACTGTTACATTAATGACCTTCTCCACTGTTCCCACCATCTGTACGCCGATGATTACCAGATCTATTTGTCCTTTCCTCCATCTGAGATAATAGCTGCATTTGCCAATATCCAAGTTGGCCTAGATAGGATCAGTCCATGGGCAAACTTGAATAAACTGTCGTTGAATGCTGCGAAAACTCAGGCCATCCTAATTGGTTCCAACACCCTTCTTAAATCTATCAACTCACTTCTCCAATCAACCTTAAATAATCACCTTATTGCCTTCAGTTCCTCTGTTAAAAACCTCGGAATCTTTTTCGATCCATCCCTCTCATGGAAACCCTACGTTGCCCAAATTTCCCGTCGAGCAATAAACTCTCTAAAGTTATTTCACCGTTCCGGGGATCTTCTAACACTACCTATCCGTAAGCTCCTCATCACTCCTTTTATCTTTCCACACTATGACTATGGTTGTGTGGCATATGGTGGCCTCTCGATCAGGCTCGAGGAGAGGTTGAGGCGAACTATGAACTGTTCGCTTCGATTTGTCTTTGACGCCCCGTGGAGGTCTTATGTGTCCCGCCGTTACGTTGAGTTAAAGTGGCTTTTCCCTTCCACCCTTAGACTCTGTTTCTTTGGTTCTTACTTACATCAAACTACCAACTCAAAACATCCATCTTATATCTGTGGTCTCCTACAATTCAAATCCTCTATCCAATCCATTCGCCCTTCTGATCTTTATATCCGTTCCCATAGAACCAAAATTTTTTAGTTCTATGGGAACTAATAAACGTTCCTTTCTACCCCGTTCTATCTCTCTTTGGAACTCACTCTCTCTTGATATCCGTCATGCGTCTTCTTTGACCTCATTTAAATCCAAACTTTTACTAATTCTTCTAAATTCCCAATCAGATGCTTTGGAATCAATAAATAATTTATAGATATATTCAACTTGATCGATCGATGAACTACTGTAAATATTCCTTACTCATAATTATTTCATTTTTTTTATAATTAGATGCTATTATTTATTCACTTATTTTCCCATAAGTTTATTTCTTTTAATAATTTGTAAATTTGTCTGCTTTTTTATTTTAATTTTGTATCACATTTTCTGATTCTCTACTAAAACATACCTGTTTAATTATTTACTTTCAAGATATTATGTAAATTTTTTTTTAATTCTGATGTAGGCCTTTGGCCAGATATATATTTATTTAATTTTGTTCATCTCTGTTATACTAAAGTGACCTGGTTCCAGAATAAAACAATTTTCTATTCTATTCTATTCTATACTTCAAATATATTTCAAATTAAAAATGACAACCAATTGAATTAAAAGCTTATAAATTTAGGTCAGTCCTTTCTCATTAGGACTAAATATACAGCTTATTGGCCCATAATAAAATGTATAAAATAATTATTATATTTAAATTAAACTTTAAAAAAATGTTGATAGTAATAAGATACCATAAATTATATATTTAAATTTGAAGATATTTTATTTGTTGCATGTAATGAATATTGAAATGCGAGATGGGAATAAAATGTTGTGAAGAACCGCATAATTTTGTTTCTGTCTTGCTATAAGAATCAATAAACATTCTATTAAATTTAAATGAAAATAAATACTTATAAAAAAGAATATTTGATGAATATTTTGTATAAAATTTATATTTAATTCTGTGTGCATTTGAGATAATTAAACGCAAAAGTATTATTAAAATTTTAATTTTCTAGTTCTTTACATGAAAACATGCAAGGAAATGGTGGAAACAACAAGGAATCATAAAATACAAAGAATTTTACTACATTGGAACTCGTGTTCGATTGAATAACATAAATGAAAGTCATTATATCTTTGGATACTACAGGATAGGAACTGGGATAATCAAAAGGAGAAGTTACGTAAGAAGATCCAGTTTAAAGTTACAATGATTACTTGAAGCCCTTACGTAGGCTAATATCGGGAAAGTTTAAATTTAAGTTTCCTTTATATAACATTTGATTTATGTTTATAGAACTTTTGAAGTTATATATAAAGGACATTCAGCTGCTACGGACTATGATCCTAATTTATAAACTGATATTGTTACGGAAATGACTGTACGAATCGATGTATTAGGTAATTAACAAGCAGATAATATTATGTTAGAGAGGAAAATAGTTGACTGGAAGATCTAATGTAGGATGGAAATAGTTGGGGGGGGTCCTCACTTTTTTGATGTTTTTATTTTGACTGCATCCCCCAACTATTTCCATCCTACAGATAATATTATGGTATTATTCTATCATTTTCCTGTTATAGTATTATAGAAATAGTATAATATAATATCCATTATTACGTATTTTTTAGCCTCAATGAATATAAGAGAATTTTTCCCTGGGTTGTGGGTAATTAAAAGCCAATTACACCCATCATATACTTTTAAATTTAATACTTCATTTCCTACCCTACCAGGACATGCTTTTCATCCTCATATATATTTAGGTAACTCGTTTTTCCATTGCATTCTTCATATAATAAACCATATAATGCAATGTGTGGTAAATCATGGAAATGGAGAAGAAATTTAATATTTTTTTTACCGCACCTCTACAGCCTCAAACGGTTAAAGCCGTAAGCTACAAACTTAAAATTGACCAACCGGAGAATTATATGAAACTTTTTTTGTAACCATGGTGTGGCTCAGTGGTAGAGTGCTGAGTTACCATGCTAAAGTTCTTGGGTCCGAATCCCGCTAGCAGGCAAAATTTTATTTCAACTGTTTATGAATGGAAATGGAATCTAGGTACCTACCTACCCTCTATAAAGTTGGTACCTAAAATAGGGGGAAAATCTGGCGGTTGTACGCGATCTAGGGCTAATCACCTATTTTTTTTAATGCTCAATGTGAACTACTTTACTGCATTACAGAATATATTCATTTTGTATACTCCAGACTTACTAATTATAGGTTTCCTCTTTTTAGACTAACTTTGTGTATTTTATTTTTTTATTTTCTATGTTGAAAGATATTCACCATTTATATATTGTACAGTTTACATTGTATAATTTATTGGTGGTTTTGACAATGGTAATTCTTTGTTTAACCCTGAAAAAAATTCCTTCATTAAACAAGAGGTGTCAACGTGAACGTTTCCCTCAAATAGTAATTTATATCATCATTTCTTTCTATTTTTAACCTCTAAATATTCAGGACACAGGAGAACTGAATAAATATGATATAAATATTATTAGAAAAATAAAATATAAGACACATCGAAATCAGCCGCAATGAAATAAATATTGGAACGTTGGGAGTGTAGACTTGAGGGAAAGCCAGCACAGATCTCGAAACGCCAGACTTATGTTTTCTACTTTTATCAGAAATATATAAAATGTGAGACTTGCAAGTCATATTTTTCATCCCGTAGTAAAAATATGGCAGTTTTGAGCATGCTATTCTTTCCTTGTCTGTTCTGGTCCAGCTAGACAAAATCTTAATGGAATCGGATTACTAGTTTGATATTTATGCTTATATAATTATCCGTGTTAGAAAAATGCTCACAGTGACACTTTTCCCGATAAATATATATTATAAAAATATTAAGTTAAAAGAAGTATTATTACTGTTAAAAACATGTTAAATAAATTATTAAGTATTATTGAATTACAGTATTGCTACTACTAAAAAACATATTGGAATTATTCCTTTCTGATGATATTAATATATATTTATATATTATATATGTATTATCATATATTAATATCCTTTTGTAGAGTTATTTTTATAGATATTATAGATAGTGAAACTACGGAGCCATAAATTTCAACAGATGTCGAGTAAGGGATCAATCAAACTTAATTATGCATTAGCCCTCATCACCGAGAAAGATTTATTCATGTGCCGATAGATCTAGATATCGCAGTTGATTATGCCGTCAGTCAAAGCGGAACAAAGGGAAACGCTGAGGAGATGAAATATTCACTGGAGGTACATTCGGCTGCCCGGGTGTATTCGTTCTAAGAAATCGGATCAGTTCTAAAGCGAGGAGTCGGAAAGGCTCTCAGAGTAATCGTTTGGTTGCCGGTAGCCTGAAGGGTTGCAGACTAATGTACGCTGCAGCAAATCTCAAAAGAGTTCCTCGCCCACGGCCATTTGTGTTCCAGCCCTTCAGATCTCTAACCAATACATAAATCCTCCCATTCCAAATGGACCGAACCCTATTATTTGTTACCCCTGAGCCTACCTGCCGTTTCATGGTTTATTTATATATAGAACTAATGCTAACGTACCTGTATACGTAAAATGTTATGCTAATGTGACACTATCTTGAACATTAGGATACATAGGGTAAGGGGCATAAAGCAAGTAGGTAGGGGCGCTACTTTTACTCATTAGTTACAAAATAAGCAATTGTAGGCAAAAAGTGGGGAAAGACGTCATGTTGACTGTGACATCTGGCAAAATGGCCCCATTTCATTATTTGTTAATAGAATTATCTTATATCCTGCAACTATGATCAGCACATGGAAATACAAAGATTATCAAATAAGAAACATGAAGTGCAAATAGAGATTTCTGCTTCCCAGTTGGACGTGATTGTGTTTACTGAGACTAAGCTGAAAGGAAAAGGGCAAGAATGGATGGGGGAGTATGTTCACCTGTGGAGTAGTGTGCCAAAAGAGGAAAGAGCCAAAGCCGGGGTTTCTATGATGGTGAAGAAACATGAAAGGTTGATGAGAGTGGATCTCAACTTATGGCGAAGATGTGTTGTGATCATAGGGGTGTATGCACCGGGAAACCACGAGCCTAATGCGAGTAAAGATGGATTTGAGGAGAGCTTGAGGGAAGCTTCGGAAAAACTGCGGCCCAATGCAGAAATCATCATTGACGGCGATTTCAACGCGGGGGTGGGACGAGAAGTTGGCAATCGGGTGATTGGAAAATATAGGAAAGTACCAGACGGGCTTCATGAGAGAAAAGTCTACCATGGTTCAGATATTCTCCATTAGAAGCAATCTGGAGAGGTGCAGGGGGTATAATTTCCACACACACCACCTGTTCATTGACTTCAGAATGGCCTATGATAGTATAAAGAGGAACGAGCTGTACAAGGAGCTGCTGGAAATGGGAATACCACCGAAGCAGATACGACTGATTAGGGCTACGATGAAGAAAGTGCAATGCACAGCGCGTGTTCAAGGTGACCTGACTGCTTCGAAACTCGCAAAAGTGCTGAGACAGGGTGATTGCCTCGCATGCCTTCTTTTCAATTTGGCCCTCGAAAGTGCAGTGCGGAAATCTGGAATACAAATGGGGGGAACTATATTCAATAGATCTATTATGATTTTGGCCTTCGCCGATGACATAGATATTGTGGCAAGAACCCCTACAGATTTAGAAAATGCTTTTAACAGTCTCCAGATAGCAGCAGCTAAATTGGGTTTAGAGGTCAATGAGTCAAAAACCAAATATATGCGTGCAGGCCCACAACTGAATGTGCATTAACCATCGCATTTTATGGCTCTTGGATTTAAATTTTAAAGGGTGAAGGAATTTGTGTATCTTGGATCGCAGGTGAACGCGAATAATGACATAAAAGAAGAAATCCATCGCAGAATTATGTCTTCAAATAAATGTTATTTCCGGTTACTGAAGCATTTAAGAAGCAGGGCTATTTCTCAAAACACGAAGTTGCATTTGTATAAGACCCTAGTAAGACCAGTTCTTACTTATGCCTCCGAATGCTGGACATTACCCAGTTCACAGGAAGCCATTCTCCTAAGGTTCGAGAGGAAAATTTTGAGGAGAATTTATGGCCCAGTCTGCACCTTATCTGGAGGATAAGGACGAACGCTGAGCTAACAAGAGTCTAAAAGAGCCCAGATATTTTAAGGGTAATCAAAGTAGGCCGGCTTCGATGGGCAGGTCATATAATTAGAATGTCCCAGGATCAGATTCCTAATATGGTCCTAGACAAAAGGATTTATAGGACAAGAAGAGGTCTTCCCACCTCGATGTAGTGGCGGCGGATGCCAGGTCCATCTTGGGAATCCGCAATTGGAGACCAATGGCAACCTGTAGAGAAGACTGGTGAACCAAGCTACATGTTGAGAGCCAATATTCTCTTTCCTTAGAGGGTGCCTGGAAACAGCCCGGAGAAACGGAACACACTTATTCTGGACAAGCAAAAATACAAGCGGCAGCTTCTGGGTGATGTGAGTGTTAAGACTCCCTGCAAATGGAGATAGGAGCAGAAGATTGACCTTCCGTATGGGCGAAGGGCGAATGAGAAATATGGGCATCAGAAGGAATGTGCCCGTTTGGCAGATATAGAGGTTCTTAGTGAAGATGAGGAGAGGCGTCTGGCAAATCGGTGGACACAGGAAATAGCCCAACTAATAATAGAAAAGAAGCTAGCCTATGGAAGATACCTTTTCTCTACCAGGAATGATAACAGGGTGGCGTATAGAACCTTGAGCCGGAGGGTAAAAGAGCAAGTGACAAAAGCCAAAAACGACTCATGGGAAAGATGCTGCCAGCAAATCAATAGTACTTTAGGGCTAAATTGAATCCGGGAGTCCTGGGGAGTGTTGAAAAAGATGAAGACAGCATAAAAAGCGAAATTTATAATCTCATATTAAGGAAAAGGAGTGGGAGAATCACTACAAAACCCTCTTTAGTGAAAATAAGCCTCAGTTTGTATCCCAGGAAAATGATACCGACTATGTAGTAACTGAGGAACGTGGAGGAAAGTGATATTCAGAAGGCTCTATCAAATGCGAAGACTGGCACATCTGCGGGACCTGGCGGGATTGCTATGGAGCTCCTGATGCCTGGAAACGCAAAACTTTTAACCCATTTGACGAAGGTGAACAACCTGGTCCTCAGGGGAGATGATATCTCGGATGACCGGATATAGAGGGGTGGCTATATATCATCAATATATAAGAAGGGTTAAGTTTTCCAGATTTATCGCCGGATCTGCATACAAGGATCGATTGGCAGGATTATTAGTAGGTTGCTCCGGGACATGTTAGAAGAAGCGTACTCTACCCCTCAGGAACAAGCAGGTTTCACGGCGGGACGGTCATGTACGGAGAATATATTTGTTGTTCGTCAACTCATTGAGAAGTCCCCGGAAAGGAAGCAGGAATCCACGTGCTTATGACAATGTGCCTAAAGAGAGGATATGGATAGCACTTAAAGAAGCAGGCATTGGCGGGACTCTGATAAAGGCTTTGAGGCACCCATATAGCAACGACATGTATCAGATAAGATGCAGTTACCACCTTTCGGACCCTTTCATGGCACTAAGGGATCGAAGGATGGGTGTAGCATGTCACCCACACTCTTTATGATATAACTTCACGAGGTTGTGAGGGTATAGTACAGGCAGTCTGGGGATGTTGGGCCGTTCATTGATGGCGAACAGCTACCGTCCTTGTTCTTCACTGACGACCAGGTCGTGTTTACGAGGCGGAAGCTCTATCTCGAAACGATGGTGTACTACCAGAATGGTACACCCGGTCCTCTGGAATGTAGATAAATCTACAAAAATGGAGTAGAGGACGCGGACGGCCAAGAAGAGTGTGGATGTAGGGAGTCCGGGAGGAGATGGCCGGTCGATGTCTCCAGGAAGAAGATTTGATGGATCGAAAGGCGTGGAGTATAAGTCACAGTAATACAAAGACTCTTTAAAGACATACGATTTCGCTTTGATTTACTATAATATTCTTTGGAATTGACAAACGATTTTCTTAATGAAGATTGTTTCATACGATTCATCACTAAGTATTATGGTACATTCTATATAACTAAAAAAGCATGATTATATTACTGGGCATCCAAACTTACCGGTACAAACATTACTTACCGGGACATTACCACAGAATCTGACGAGGAGACTAAAACGTCTCTGGAGCAGGGATCGACTAGACAAAAATGAAACACGCTAAGAGTGTCTTCAATCGGAGGTTTCACTAAACACGGTTCCACGTGAATTCCTTAGGGGGCGTTTGCAAAAAAAGATGGGGCAAATGCTATATGCATATGATATGTATCGTACCGGGTGCTCTAATAAAAATAAATATATATTTGCACAATGGGCAAATGACATTTTGCAAGAAATAGGTCGCTCAGGTAGAATGGTTTTCCCAAATGGTCAAGGTGGGTGAAGAAATACCAAAGGGTTGGGTCTAAGACTCCACCTTGGAAAAGGCACCCTCTGAAAAGATCCCGAACAGGAAGGAGCGAGGAGACGGAAGAAGAAGATCGGTGAACGATACAGGCGCAGAAGTATCCGGAGGCGGCCAGGCCGAAGACCTACCTACAGACGTCATCTGCCCCTGTTTTCACAGATAAGTTTTAATTTAAGTCCGTTTTTATGACAATTCTCTATTACATCTGAATCATTTAACGTACTTTTCAATGTATATATTAAATCATTAATCTTATTTTAATTTATATTAAGAAAGTATATTCATAATAATTCTTTTGGCGCTTACTTAACCCAGATTCAATATATATTTATGAATAATATGTTGACGGTTAAATAATTAGCAAATTGGTATACACACAACAGACCTCTGGAAAAGAATCAAATTAAGACTAAAGTTAGAAATAATAATTTGAGTAATTATCTCAAAAGATTACTCTGGGATCCCAAGATCAATTAGAATATCTAAAATAGATTTAAGAATATAAAACATAGCATATATATTTTTTTCAATGAATATATATTTTTATCATTCCTTTGCTAAGCAAATGACTCCATATATTATATTATTATTTGAATAACGCAACTACATTTTAAATCAAATGCATTTAATCAGTATATTTTTCCTATTTTAGGCATTCTTAATTTCGTAATTTATGTAATATTAGAGCAATAATCATGGTACGGCGTCTAAGCCAGTACTCTACCAGTACAGTACCAATGTATTCAACATATTAAAAATAGAGGTTATTATTACTGTTATTCTTGAATATACTTTAATTAATGACCTAGGAGAAAATAGTCCTATGAGGTGCGACTACTCCCTGCTGAGTAAACTCTAGCAAATTCCTTTTGTAGGACGAAGTTAATTGAGTAGCATTGGCCTGGAGGTGAGGGAGGCTGCGGCTATCTCATTCGGTCCACATCATTAACCACATCACCCTTCATTTGATTTAGCACTAACTGCCAAACCCGCAGTTTTCCTCCGAACCCTGGGTCATGTTGAATTACCCCAACAGCGTAGGACAGCTCCCGTTTTACGAGGAAGAAGAGCCTAGGAAGAACAGGAACTAATGAAGAGGTAAAAGCAAAAGAAATTTTACTTTGTAATAAAACTGAAAAGTGTTATTAAATAATTTGTACTGTGTCACCTTAGAGATCTTCTCTTTTTTTCAGTTCTCCTCAAATGGATTCCTTTGTCTCAGTATTTGATATTTCCTCATTGTCCATCCAACATTCTTTATAAAGAACCTCACGTATATTCCATGTTATCTCACAATGTTCTTGTAATATTTAGCCCATTAAACATTGTTTTAGGGCGATCTGTGGTCTAGTGTTTTATTTTTTTAATTTATTCACCGATATATACAACTATAGAATAAAATAGAGAAGTAACGTTATTCTCGGACTAAGTCCCTTTAGAATAACAAATATGAACAGAAAAAGAAACATACTATTATTATTATTATACAACAAGCTAATGGCTGGAATGATACTTATTGGCATGAAAAAGACAGGTAGAGAAACTACCCAGTGGTTGTACTCAAATAACAAGTTCAACGTAAAAGGTGATGAGGCCATCTTATTTTCAGACGCCTCGGAAGACTATCAGGAATAGGAGAGGTTGCTAGGTTTGAAACTAGTGGGCTTGAATGGGAATGAAGTTTTTTATGAAAAGATTGATATCAGATTCGGACCAAAGCAGCAACCAATGGGACATTGAGGTCATACTGGATTTCTTTGTTCATATGAAAGCAAGGAGCCTTGATGATTTTACGCAGGATTTTGGATTGCAAGGATTGGATACGAGAGGCATTCGATGACTTAGCGGACCCCTAAAGTTCTACTCCGTGAGTCCAAATAGGTCTTATAATGTTTTGTAATTAATTTGGAGTATAGAACGTAGTCTAGTGGTTAGCATAAAAAACTAATAATCCCAAAATCGTGGGTTGTTAGCTCAGCAGGTGACCGTGAACAAACAAACTGTTCATTAATTTGTACCGAATGAAAGCGTGTAATATTCTTAATCGCATCATGTTATAATATTTATACATTCTATTCGCTGTAATATTAATATTAAAACATTCAGAAGAAGGTAATTCACAAGCTTCCATTTACAATAGAAATGTTGGTTCGCTGTTTCAACCGTCTATATTTAACGGCACCAAACAATGGAGGAGGTACTGATGGGACCCGATTGTGGAATAAATTAGATAATATAAAGCTTATAAATCAGTTAATTAATATAAAACATGATCATTTGAAAATAATAACAAAGGTTTAAAGGCAATGATTTGACTGTCACAAAATAAAAACTTGTACGTTTGTAAATATTTACTTAGCCAATTAGGAACTTGTTATCCTAAAATTTAACAAATAATTATTTTAACAAATCACTGTCAGTATTTTGTCAATTCTTTATCTTATTCGAATTTTTTGAGGTTGTTTGTTCAGTATCGGATTTTTTTTTTACGAATATCATTAAATGTATTTCTTTTATAATATTTTTTCCTAATGGAATTTAAAAAAATGCATAACTTTAATATTGATTTTTTTTTCCCCAGTTGCTTCTGGCTTCTCTTTATCTTGATTTTGCGCTGCTAGCTTCAAAAACAAATTAGAAGCGATATGAAGCCTGGGGCGGTAATCCTGGAGGTAGAGGGTATAGTTCTATTATACGTCGGATTAAATAAAGGAATGTATCGGGGAATTCGTGAGATTGTTTTACCTGGAAATGTAGGACGGAATCCGTAGTTATTTCGGAAAATTTGAGACAAAATAAGCAGAGAAAAACTTAACACTGCCCGATGAAATTCTTGTATCTCCGGTCAAATTAAGCGGAATGCCATACCTTGTATGTTTCATCATGGGATATATTTCACAAAACTGTTCTGGACATAGCGACCTTAAAATCTCCGAAAAAAATTGAGTTTGGTGTGCAGTATGATCGCATTTGTGGGTGAACCAACTATAAAATTACCAACTATAAGCTTAAAATTATCTTAACAGGCAAAGTTAAATGATGCTTCAATCTATGAATTATTATTTCGAGTTTTAAAATAATTAACATAGTCTATATTTAAATGCAATAATGAGTTAAAAATGCCCATTTATTAAAAAATATGTAAGTATTTTTGTAACTTACAACCCTTTGTCAAATGTCATTGACAAATATCAGTTCTCATATTGCAACAAGTTTAAATACTGTCGGGACAACATCACTGGAATTTAATATATATATATATATCTTTTCTCCTCAAAATAAAAATATTTAAAGTTAAAACAACTAACTAATAAATTATAATAAATATATATATGTTCCTTCATCTGAAATTGAGCGAATGGAAACAACACTGAATGTATTCCACGAGTGTAAAACAAAGGTAGCGTTTTTATTGAAACTCACAGCTCTATTACTCAAAATTTATTTGAGCCTCAATCTTAATTTTTTTTTGAGATATTTTTATTAGTATAAAAAATGTTATGTACAATTTTTAGTATTTTTCATCGAGTCCCTTTTCAGATATTGGCCGATTAAAATTGGGATTAATGTGTTTTTAATCATTTTTTAAAATCCGCAGGAAAAAAAGGAATTCATTCTCAAGACTAAAACTTATGCTTCTGGTAGTATAATGAGTACTCAACACAGAAATAAAATATTATTAGTGAGTCTCTTTTCCTACCTAAAAATTCATTGTCTTAAAAATTAACGATTTTTTAATTTTTTCCGAGGTTTTGGAGAAAGAGTTTGACTGACTTTCTTAAATAATAGGGAAAATAAAATATAGTAGTTTGAAGATCATTTCATGCTGAAAACGCTGGTATTAAAATTATTCTGATATCTTGAAAAATGCTTTGACAATACAATTTTCCGTAAACCCTGTTTCTTTATCAAATTCGCCAAATCGCCATTTTAAAAATGGCTGCCAATTAAAAATATCGCTTGTAAATTTTTTTTCAAATGGAGTTTTGTTAATATCTACCCACAAAAAATCTATGATAAAAGAATTAGGAAAATTAAAAATGTTCAACAACAAATTATACTTATTTTGGGTGATTTAAAATGGATTGACCCTCCTTTTTTATTGATGAAGATACTTTTGTTTCTGTATTCTTCATAGCTTAAGATGGACCTGTAAAGTTAAAGGGCTTAGTAGCGAAAGAATTCCTAAGATATTAACAGGCACTGTGCCGACTGGGAAGCGTCTGGGGGCTAGACCGAGGCGTAGGTGGGAGGATTGCGTTAAGAGTGATCTGGTGGGTTTGGGTTTGTGTGGTCCTCAGTGGACGGAGGTTTGTAAACGGAGATTTGTACTATCGGCATCGAGTCTTTGGGTTCACTAAGCATTTTTATTTTATTCATATCCGTGAAGTATTTCATAATTTTATAAAAGCAAAAATGATGGATAAGTCTATGATATGTTGAGGGGTTATGGGTTCTAAATGGCAGTTCCTGTTAAGGTCTCTTCAAAATGAAGAAATCGTAATGAAATGAAGATAGATTAAGGAATCTATGAAGAGTTCAGAATGCTTACCTGGCCGAAGTAAATAACCATAAAACAAAAATAAACTGTTCCACTAAAACTTATGAAGGATAATAGTGCTCAGTAAAGGTAAAGTTAATTCGCTAAAATGCAAGATCAGCACCTGACTCAACTTCCTTCTATTCCTCTTACCCCGCCGCAGAGACATCTGTAATCATTTGTACATCAATTGTGATTTAGTCTGAGAATATTTAGTGATTAGGGTAATTATATTATTTAACTCTTGTAATCTGTGTTATAATCAAAGTAACTTTTTGTAAAAGCTATAGAAGTGATTCGGCCTATTTAACCATATACATTTTATGTGTAAACTGTTGTGCCCGGATCATGATCGTTTATCTTATTCACCATCTAACTAATTATTCAAGATTATCATATTCATAGAAGTGGTGGATAAACTTCAAAAGGATCTATTTAGGTATCTGCTTATAACAGAATAAGATTTTTATCTATAACAGACGGTATATGACTCAGGCCCAAGAAAATTACAGCCAGATGTGTAATGTAAATGTATAATAATAATAATAAATCATGTAAATAGAATGAAAGATATATAATGGCATGAGGCGAAGCCTCTCTACATGACTACCCCCTAATACTCAAATAACAAATTCAAGTTAGGTCACGTGCCCATCTTCTTTCCTGACATCTAGGAGTATTGTCCGGAATTTAAAAGGTTTCAAGATTTGAAACTAGTGAGTTTTGTTAAAACTTTACTCCCTGTTGGGTAAGAATAGATATCAGGTTCGGGCCAAATTAGCAGGCAATGGGACATTAAGGTCATAGTGGAGGATTTAATAGTAACAAAGTAAGAGGCATTGATGATTTTACGAAGGATTTTGGATTGTAAGGATTGGAGACGAGAGGAAATCTATGATTAGTGGAGTCCCTAGTGTAAATTTCAATACCCCGTAAGTCCAAATGGGTCTTATAATATTCTTGTCGTTTCAGTCTAGTATGAGGATTCCATGTTAAACGGTTGTCAAGTTGTATTCCTAAGTACCTAAGGAGTCAGTGGGATGTTATTAAATGATACACGTCAGGAAGTCGTTGGTTTACGACGGAGTGTTAAAGTGATTTGACGATATGAGGGTGAATATATTTCAATCCTCCAGTTTGGACACGATTCTTCAACGGTAGTGGTATAATATTGATGAGTATAGGATGCTACAACTGGATTGAAGTTGACTGATAACACATTTATCTTCAGCATACATAGTAAGGATAATAATAAGATGGGTTGGTATTCGGCTTTTTTAAAATTCGAAACCAGGAAGTTAGCTTTATGGTACATTACATAATGGTTGAATCATTTAATGGAGTTTTAAAACTAGTTTAACAAATATATTAATCCGTTATACTCATCATAATACCGATAGCAGCAAAACTAACATTAGTTTGAGTAAGCATTTTTTTTTTTTATAAAAACTGACTACAAGACTAATGATGGTTGTAGAATACGAAGGGCGAACTAGTGAATGAGCTAAGGGTAAGAACGGGATGGAAGCAGTCACTAGTTCGTGACATCGGGTAACAACGCTACTCAATTTACTTTATAACAAACGATGTCGATGTCAAGAAGAAATATCCGGTCAGTGAAACATCGTTATTTCTATGACGTATCACAATTATTAAATATTTACCCGCTTTATATATTCTCTTTTTTTATTTCTCATATTTGCATATTCGTGAAGCTATAAGCGCAAAACTGGAATTATATTAATATATTTCATATCCGGATGAATTTTATTTAATAATGTTATTCAAATATTTACACACACACACATATATTTATATGTATAACCTCTACAGATACCAAATATAACTGATAACTCATCCTCTTCATTGTTTGTTACAACCTTATAATTCCAAAGGATCTTATTTTTAATTTTGATCATGTGATAAATAAACGTATATTGTGCACGAAAAGGATTGAAAAGGATTGTGTAAAAGGTTCTCGTTCAAAGATTCCTTTTATTTTTATTTTTTTAATATCTCCACAATTTTATAAAATCCATACTTCCCTGCGATCCTTATTAATAATATTTTCCACCACCATATGAAATTAAGAATAGTTTAAAACATTACGTTTACTCGTTAGAGACAAACAACTACAGCAAAGAACAAATTGAAGTATGTATAAAATAGTAAAAAAAGAAGTTTATTATTACAAAAATTAAAAACTCAAATTAAAATTATATGGAAAATGTAGCAATAACAATAAAAATCTTGCGACATTTTAAAAAATATTCCAATAGCGCCCAACATTTTAAAGAAGAAGTAAAAATTGACATTTCTTATCGTCTTCAGTGAAAGCCGAACAGTTGAATTCAATATACGTTTGCCCTAAAAAAAATTATAATTTTCTGTAATGTATTACACAGTAAGAAAGCATTTAAGAAATTACAACCGTTATAATTGTGGAAGTACATGTTTTTATTATAATGTTTTTGTTAAACGCCCTCGGTCTTACCTGTTCTATCTTAAACTATATAAGAATTAATTAGGTATCTATTATATTTATTTGTATTTGTATTAGTATTTAAGTATTGTATGTAACACTGTTTGAACAGTTTTTAATTAATTTTGTTCTATATATTTTATACATCTGATTTAGTTTTACTAAATGTGATGGCTCAGGTTTGGGCCGAATGGTCGACTTATGACAAATCTTACATTGTATGCATACTGATTATTTATTTCATAATAAACAGAGTTGACCAACCGACATCTACAATTTTACTTTCTTGAATAGTTTAATAATCACCAAAAACATACTTTAGTTAATATGTAATGAATTTTTTTTTTTGGGGGGGGGAATGCGATTCCCAGATGGAAGGTCGTTATTGTTTTATTTTAGTACTTGATTTCTGGTTCTCATTATAACAGAGATTAATACAGAACTTACAGAATCTATTCTCAAAAGTGTTATACAAGAATAAGAAATTAATGTTCATAAGTTGCTCATATCTCTTGCGCATCTCCACTTATGCAATGATTTATAATTAATCTCAGAAAGTAATGAATGGAAAAGGAGGAAAAGTTGTTTTTATAAACACGAGATAAATAAGTAGAAACGTCGACAAAAATAACGATAGGGTTGATGCTGGTTTGAAGCTGATTAAATTTATGAAAGGGCTGTTAAGAGTTCTTTTCGAGTGGAGGCTTCTAAAGGGATCTTTTATACTCAAATTAATTTTTTCATCCCAGTTTCAACGCGAGTATCGAACCGGGTAATTAATCACTGCGGTATTTAACTTGTAACATTTTAATATGCTTATTTAATTTTTTTTCCAACTTCCAACAAGGATATTAGCAGTTTGATATTTTATTTTTATGCTCACTCATAACTTCTTCCATTAGTCCATTTATTAATATTATTCGTTCTTTTTCTCGGTTTCTACCGGAGAATGCACCTACATAAGCCAAGGGGCAAGAAAAATTAATTAGCTTTCTGAATTTTATCCAGAATATTATAACTAAGGTCTAATTCCGTTATACTGTTCAACGTATTTTCCTGAATCAGTCCATTCGGGGATATGACCAACCGCAAAACATTATCGTATTCCTAATCAAGGTCTAAGAATACCAGACAAATCTCTTTGGATTTCATTTTCCAATAGCTGTCGAACTGTGAAAATGTGATCTGTACTTGTCCTCTAACAACTGCGCTTCTTCTAGTCTATCTCTTATTAATCTGTCTTGAACCTTCATTGCCGAATTCATTAAGAAACTCTTTATTATAAGGAAAAAATAAAATAAATACCCTTTAAGAAAATAAAATACTTTAATAAAATACAATGCTTTATCTGCATTTCAAAATATACAGTAGTGCTCACTGAACAATTTGGCCCATCCAGCATCACATATGTTTAAACTATTCCATAGTGAATCGAGATTTTTACCATTAAGACAGAATATAATTATTTTTTCACGTGATGTGTCCTGAAAGTTAGTGTTTTTAATTTCTTAAGGGATTTTTATGTTATTATGACTTTGAACGTTTCAGTTGAAGGAAACAGTTTAACTACCACAGTATGTGAACTAAATCGTTGATAGGAGAACCTGATGAAAAAGCTGTTTAATTGGATTCGGTAGATTTTGCCATTGTTATTCGATATGGCTAAGGACACAGAGCCAGTGGATATTCGATGCTATTGCTCAATGTAATTACAGTTTACTTCGCAAGCTCGCGACAAAGGTCAATTTGGAAAACTGATTACTGGACTTTTGAGGCACCTGCCGGTGATAGCATTTGGAGGTAACTACATCACAAAGCCTATACAAACATAAAACAGTATATTCATTACATTTGAAAATCGCGTGACAGCAGTATAGGTATTAATTTCTAGATATTTTGCGTCCTTTCTTCATGGCATCAACACCTGAATATTAAACCTCTATGCTCTAATCTTATTTCCAAACCTCCTTTGTAACAATTAGCACAATGATTAATAATGCTATCAATTTATGAGTTCGTAAACGAGCCTTCTGGCAGGCATCTAGGTTTTTACAGTCTTAAACAGGGATGTTTACCCATATTTTTCATTGTCATACATCACTATCGAAGGAAAACCGATTTTTAACTTTAAAAGTTCTAGGGCGAAATATAGTATTTAGTTGCTGAAATAGTAAATCTTTTGCTTATCGGGACTGGACTGCAAACGGAAGAATTCATCCGAACCAAATAGAATTAAATACTAAAAGCGACTGAGAAAATGTGTAGTGATGTGTCCATTGAATGGCAACGATTTGTCATCTCATAGGGAACAGCATAAATATCGGCCACCATTCTAGGCCCCACGATTCAGCTACACCAGCGCTCCCTTTGTTCGGTGAGTTAAATTGCAGCGCCATAGCTCCATGGCTCCATGCCTCGACCTATCTCGATGCGTTTAATCGGGCATCATGAGGAATGAATATTTTTTTAAACTGCAATCAATGAATAAAATTGAACCATATGGTCAAAAAGGACCAACGAGAAACTCGATGTAGAGATACATTAGATAGATAAGCAATATTGAGGATCCAACCACCTGGTAAATCATTGAATTATGCCGGATATTATACATAATGTCTATCGTAGAGTTAGAGAAAAAATATCTGTGCTGCTATAACCCATGAACGGTCTTGGCTATGGTGTATAGGCTGTAATGTTTCTTGGACAACCCAGGAGCAGATAGGTGGTCGGTCCTAGATCAAGTTCAACCGCAAGGTTTTTCCTCCTATTAAGAGTACCCACTTTATAGAGGCTGGGCAAGCCCCAGGAGGGTCTCGATATCCACAGGAACCATCCCTAGCTGTTAACAGATTTAATTTGAACCCAGGACTTTCAGCACAGCAACACAGCCCTTTATCACTGAACTATCCCACTACCTCCACACAAAACTTAATATATCATTTTTTTAATCACATAAACAATAAAGATTCTTTAAAGATATATTATCAAAAGATTCCGTAATATGAAAAAAAAAAACAGACCCGATTACTGTTTAATCTTGAATAAAATATCTTGTATGTCATATGAACGATCTAAATGTATGAAAGAAAGGACCAAGGAATGTCTATATAATGTAAAAATTCATATAATGCTTTCATAGCCGGGAGTTGCCGAGTACACTAAGATATGAAACAATCTTTACTGAATTTTTGCTATAAAACCCTAGTTACTTAGAATTCGCCTTTATAACTGAAAAGTAATGTAAATCTTTTAACATGTAGGCTTATTTTCTGATATAGTAGTAATAATTCACAAATATATTACCGTTTTTGATTTAATCACATACTTAATTCTTGAATCCTGCAACATGTTCTAAACATTCAATGATCAACCAGGGGAATTAATAACTAATCAGATTGTGATTTTTCAAATATAAATTTTTCCCAATATTTGCGAATTTTTGTTTATTTAATATACAATAGTTTGATAGGATGTGTATTATTTCAAACATAGTAGCCTTTATTTTTACAAATTCAAAAAAGTATGCTTTTTCACCCTTGAATGAGCTTGGGGATATGTTATCCGGAAAATACAGTAAAATTTCTATTATTTTCAGCTGTTGTTTTATTCATAGGAGTCTAGGGAAGTTATGTTATTTTACGTTGGCTACGGTTTTCATAGAAGTTATACGACAGAATGTCTATTAGGGACAACTTTAAGTTGTATCATACAAACGGTTAGATGTTTTTACATTTTAAGATTCAATGGTAGTCACAATTATTTGTTCTAATTATAATTGGAACATGTCTATGCCACTAAATAAAATAATAATATAGCAATAATTTTACCAATCAACTCGAGATTATAATTAGATGTCTATTAAAAACTTCTTAGTCATCGAGCTGTAATAGTGCACAGTGGCAGATGCATAAGAGGAGAAAAATTAAAAAGTTCTTTATTTAAATCAGAACTATTGAAAAAAAAATGTCCACTCATTGATTCATTACTGTTTAATGTATACCCATTTCACTTAACAGATGTACTACATTTATGACCAGTTTTTTTTTGTTTTTTTTATGACCAGTAATTATCGCAATGGTATATAAAGGGGTCATTAATGAATGAAAATCTAATGGTTGAGTAAACCTGAAGCCGATTTTATCGTATATTCCATTCTATATTGTATGGTCTATTTTATATCCTACATTCTATAATGATGAAAAGCTTTCCTGAAATGGTCTAATAAATACGCATAATTATAACTATTATGTTATAATAATGTATTGTTGAAATGTTCTTATGTTCTTGTAAATACATAATTCACAAAAGAAAATAAATTAGTTGAAAATTGGAACTTTATGACAAAATATTCTTGGTGACCCCTAGAAAAAAAATGAAATTCAGATATATTTTGTGATAAATAATGTCATCATTTAAGTGTCTACAGATTTGGTTATATAGGTAGCAATAAAAAAATTAATTACCAATTCTAATTATTATCACTCACTCTTGGGCGCTACAGTCTAAGTAATTGATAAAATAATTCAATTAGTTATTGTTTTACTGATCTTTATTTACCTGTAAAAGTTTGTGATATATAGACTTAAATTTTAATCCATAAACACATCCACTAAGCCTGAGATTTTGTACAGAGGCCCAGGAGTAGTTAGAGCCCAAGAGGAGCTGTTTATGTTCTTGACGTGAGAGTGTACTACTTAAGTCTAAAAGGCAGATTTAACAAGGACTGACCTTGTGCTCACACCGAAACAAATTCTCTTCAAGAGTCTCTCTCTCTCTCTCTCTCTCTCTCTCTCTCTCTCTCTCTCTCTCTCTCTCTCTCTCACACACACTCGTATTCTCACTCTCTCACTGAATATCTTTCTCCTGTAGCCATGCTAACAAGATGTAACAATTAAATTAAATAACCGCGATTACCTACCGGTTTGAGGTAATATTGGTAATGTGTTATATCCAAGTACATTTTTAATAACGAAATAAAACTGAATAGTTTGATGTAATAAATTTGTTTAATACCAGAAAATTGAAATTGTAAATATAGTATAGGTGCATTTTCTGAAATACTTATTATTTTTGCACGACGAGTTAGCACTCCCATTTCACATTCCCCTCATATCTCTCTCCTTCTCCCATTGATAAATGAGAAAAGATAAAGAATGAGTTTTTGGTACTTATGTACTTACCGGTCACTAGGGACTCCTATCCAAAATTGTTTATAACCTGAACACCGATAAGAGCAACCTTGTTCATATTAATAGAATGGATTTTTATGAATTTGGAAATATAATAACAACAAACTTTTTTTTTTTAGAACAAACTAGCTTAATGTCGTTTAACATAGCGACTCTGGGCTCCTCTTCTTCATTTATTTAATCGTAATATTTCCCTTACACTTTCTAAAAACACAACTCCATTTCACGATCTTGACATGAGTTTTATCTTTGGATTTATTCCGAACTTCCGGAAGTATTCTACAGCTTCTTCTTCGGAAGGCGGGAATTCCCAAAGTTTCAATCCGTGACTTAATCAATTATGAAAAACCAATAGATTAACTACATGAATAAAGTAATTAAAGTAGACATAAATAAAATTAACAAGTAAAAAACACGAAAGACAATTTAATAAAGCACTCAGATGTAAATGAAATGAGACGATTGATATGAAGAGGCTACTACTACTTACACCATACTACGTGCAGCCTTCTCCATTTTTTTAAAAAGTTGTCTTCAAACCACGCTCAGTTCTGGTATGAATATATTATAGGAGATAAGATATGACGATATTACGAGGAGGAAAAATTCATGGGGACCAGCTAATTTTGTGCACAAATACCAGTTTCTTATAGTTATATCTAAATTTTATCAACACTTTCTTGGTCATTAATTGAGTGTTACACTGTTTAGAACTGAAATATACAATAAATACGCACAATGCCTTGATGTGCTTTTGTTAGGGCGATAAAATAACTATGAGGATTAATATTACGCCGGAGGTAAAGGAATCCAATTATGGTGTATCGGAAGCTGATATCGCTAAAGGCGGTTATTGCAGCCCTTTCTCTTAACTCTCACATGAGGCACGCTAGAGTCTCTTTGAAGTCCCAGTAATTCAGATTCGTTTTCCAGTTATGCAACACAACGCGACCACCTAGCACTATCGTCCAACGTTTATTTAAATTATATTAGACTGGTAGAATTAATAATTTACCTAATATTCATGAGCTAAATCATTTAACGATATTCATTTTATAAAATTTACCAGATATTTATGGATACTGTAGAATTAATTAGTAAGTGACGGTTTGTCTTCGATGGCCCGAGGAGGTCTCTTGGGTCTCACCTCTATGATAAGTTATAGTAGCTCTTCCCCTCCATCCATAGACTGGATTTCTTAGGTTCTTTCTTAAACCTTACCATCAACTCACAACACCCCTCTTACATCTATAGTCTCCTACAATTCAAATTCTAAATGCAATCCCAGTGAACAAGACCTCGCCTTTTCGACATTTATATTATTTCCCACAGAACCAAAACATTTCAGCGTTCTTTTCTAGCCCGTTCCACCACACTTTGGGACTCACTTCCACCTCATATCTGTCATGCATCTACTTTATCCGCATTCAAATCCATGTCTTTCTTACATCTCCTAAATTCCCCAAAAGAATCTCTCTAATCAGTAATAATTAATAACTCATATCCATCAGAAGTAATAAATGGATTACAGTTAATTTTCTACACTTTTAACGATGTTATATCCCGTCATTTATTTATTTTCTCCTCTCCGCTTGATCTTGGCATTTTAGTTTTTTTTTCATTCCCAGAATATACTATTTATTCTATATTTATTTACATTTACTTTTGTGAGTATTGTATCGTTCTTATAATGTAGCCCCTTGTATTTATACTCATTTAATTTTGTACACATCGGTTATCCTCTAGAAACCAGGACCCAGAGTAAAATTATTTTTCTATTACATTATATTTACCAAGATCAATACAAAGGTTCATACGGCCCAAGGTCTTATTCCAAACAGAAATTATTATTTAAATCAGCCACATTATCTGTTGAATAATAATGGCTCAATCTATTAAATTTAAAGATAATCAATCTCCAATTATTTATTATTTTTCGAGCAAATTATTTTATGTGTAGTTGGTGTATTTTTACATTTATTTTTTCTTATCATAATTTTTTTTATACAATAATACATATAGCATACTCAACCGGAACACGAAGGCCGCTGGACTGGACAGAGGTACTGGTCGAAACTTATCAAGGAAGCCAAGGCTCCTTGATGGACTGTAGAGTCATGCAAGAATAAGAATAAGCAGAGTCTTTGTATTTGTTTACCTAAACGTTTATAGTAAGTCTTAAAGTTATACTAGTACTATACATTTTTAGCCTAAATTGTATAATGTTACTTGTAGAACTGAGTTGTTGTAACTAAATATTTTCTTGCCAACTCGCAGATCGTGGACAAACGATTAGAGACCGCTGCTGTGGTAAAATCCCAATTAATAAGTAAATATTATTCCTCGATATATACCATTTGGTGTCTTATGCTGTAAAGGTTTACCAACAAATCAAGTGTGGCTCAAAGCTTCTGATTTAATTTTATGAATAGTTATACTTATTACTTATAAATATATATATCTTGTTCTTCAGACGCACAAGACGGTCCTAAGCCTGCTCAATCACTCTTGCCCAGTCTTGTCGGTCTGTAGCAAGCCTCAGAGACACGTTAAGATTTCGGAGGTCCTCTGAGACACTGTCCTTCCATCTGCCTCGTGGCCTCCCTCGAGTTCTCATTCCTTCTGGACAATCCTTATACAGCTCTTTGACGGATCTGCCATCATCCATTCTACGGAGGTGACCCAACCACTTTAGACGTTGTATTCTGACATAGTCGGAAAGCTTTACATCGTCATATATGGAATGTACTTCTCTATTCTTTCTAAGAGGGTATACCCCATTTTCTTTCACAGGTCCCATAATACGCCTTAATATTTTGCGCTTAAAGATGCCCATCTTTTCAGCTCCTGATTTTCTTAAGTACCCATGTCTCACATACATATGCTGCGACTGGTATAATGATGGTCTTATATAGCCTTGGTCAAGCGGCTGACTAATCTACTTCTCATAAGGTGAGCTATAGAGAAAAAAGCTGTATTGGCCGAGATAATGCGTGCCTGAATCTCCTCCTCCTCCAATGCTTCATTAAACTGTGCACCAAGATACTTAAAACTATCAACACATTGGAATGAGTAGTTTCCAATTGTGTAGCACATCTGGTGTCCCTACATCATAATCAGACACCCATGGGTTTCTCAAGAACATAATTTTTGTTTTCTCCTCATTAATTTCTAGGCCAAATCTCCTGGCCTCCCTTTCCAGCTTCCCAAAAACATCTTTGACATTGAGGAGAGATCTTCCAGCTATCATCTCATCATCTGCAAATGCTAATAATCGGGCCCCTTTGTAGAAGATATTACCTCCCAAATCCAGACAGGCTCTTGCTACTATAGTTTGTAATATGATGTTGAAAAGTAGCGGGGCTAGAGAATCACCCTGCCTGAGTCCATTGTTTACCTGAAATGCGCTGGTTAACTTGCCATTGACTCTAACTTTGCGGTTTGTATTGTTCATTGTGCATATCATGAGTCTGATAATTTTTAAGGGAATATTCATCTCCGTTATGGCCTGGAACAATTCCTCTCTCACAACTGAATCATATACCGCCTTATAATCAATGAACAACAGCCACATAGAGTTTTGAAACCCCTTCATTTTCTCACACATCAGTCCCAAGGAGAAGATTTGATCGATGGTTAATCTGTTGGGCCTAAAACCTACTTGGTAATCTCCCAGCTTGCGCTCAACATATGGCAGTAGGCGGTTGTAGAGGGCTATAGAGAATATATATATATATATATATATATATATATATATATATATATATATATATATATATATATATATATATATATATATAATGTTTATTATATTCACAATCACTATATTTTTAATTAATTTATCACTAAAGGAATATAAAGTATTGAATAAAAAAATTAATAGAAATTAAATTATAATATATGTTGCACATTCTCACTAAATTGAAAAGAACGATATGACCTGTAAAACATATCCATTGTTAGGGGACAATTCAGAAGCCATTGGGTGTATGCACTTAAAACAAAAAAAACAAAAAACAATGGTTAGATCCAACCTGAAAATAAAATGTGGTTTTAAATAGAATTTCTTTATCAACAGCCAAATAAAACATTAAAACAAAGCAATGAGCAACTGTACAAGATAATCGTATGCGGAAAAGAATTTTTAAAAGTCATTCATGTCAATTTATTTTCTCTAACTTGCTATTTGTTTTTTTGGTGATTAATTTGAAATTATGGCTCAACCACTAGGCTATTTTCTCCAAATAATTGAGCTTGGAAATTATCCACATTGCACATGCTGTGTGGCCTCCAGGAGGGTCTCCTGATCCCGCAGGATAAAGGCACAGGTGGGGAAAATAACCACAAGAGGGAGCCTCGGACCTGAATAAAAATTAATAACAGAACTCCTACCGAATGAGTTTAGCCACTCTACCTTGAGACAAAACAACACAAATTCGAAAGGTAGTTCTTTTTTTGCTTTATACATTATGAACACACTTGAATTACAATATCAATATCAATGATAATTTACAGTTTTGTGCCAGTAAATTATATGTTTGAAGATTTGAATAACAAGACACCGAGCGATCTAAAACCTAAAATAAAAAGTTGGTCCTAAACAGTAATGACTTTATGGAAGTCCTATTTCATGGAAAATGGAAAACCACACGACATTTAATTTAGAAAACAACTTTTACTTGTGGATTTAGTTTAGAGAACGATGCCTATTCCTGAGTTACCAGAGAAAGAAGTTCTTTAATTCCTATAGCACCTCGTCTCAAATTCGCACTTTCATCTTCCCTAATTTACCGGGAGGCTAAGGATAGGATGCGGTTAGTAGGTTCGTAATCTTAAAACCCAATACACAACAGCCAGAATTAAACAGTATGCCTCGCGATAAATCTAGTACTGCTTCGTTGTTGCAATAGAGGATGTAGTACAGAAGAGTTGAGACTCATTCGTCCTAGTTCGTTAAATTTTTTATTATAATTGATATATTTTACAACAAAATTTTTTGGAATACGTATATTCAAAACAATTTTCAAGCTCAGTTAGTAATGCAAATTCCTTCACAAGTATCTATTTTCTTTATTTCAGAGAAGATTTGTTTCAAATTTTGAAGGTAACCGAACGACGTATTGTACAATAATATTGGAACATAAAGACAGAAATTTCAGGAATTTTAAAAACGACATCGTTCGATAATATATATTACTTTTATTTCTTATAAAAAATCTAGAATTTTGGTCATGACAACTTTTGTTAAAGTTATAGCTGATGTCATCATTGATTCAAACGCTAATATTACAAGCAATACTTTATTTTTCAATATAGTTTTTGAAAATTTAGTTAATATGAGTATGTGGGTGGGTGTTTGTCTGACGGTTCGTTATTAAAATTGTGAGACACACATTACTAATTACTATTGCGCTATAATTTAATTATGACCTTCCTGCAAACGGTTTTTATTTTGTTTAAAACAATTCGTTTTCTGACTAGTTAATCATTATAATTAATTCTGATTTGAGATAGGTAAAACTAGAAAGAGAGTAGCCAGGGAATTTACCAAGAGATAAGGGTCATACTTAATCAAGAGAAGAGGACTGATCCTAAACCTATCATGAAATATCGGCGCGTATAAGTTGTAGCCTCCCGAAACCCAACACCAACCCCCACGCATTTGCTCCCACCTGCTATCAAGCCACTAGGGGTTTATTAACCTCATCAACTTTTTATGTCAGAGTTGCAATCACGCGATAATAACCTTGCTCTTCACCCGAGCGTATCGTAATGAGATTCAAATAATGTCATATCATCAAAATAAATTAATTCGGATGAGCAATTCTGTTTCGATGACAATTAGCAAAACATTAATTAACTTCGAATCAGACAATGTTACGCGCCCTTGAGCTGATTTGACATTTTATAAATTTACTTTTAACATTGGAAAATTCTCCGATACAAATATATTACATCATACAAATGCAATTACGTCAACGAAATAAAATTATGACATTAAAAATATAATTAGCTTTTTTTTTCTTTCTTTGCCCTTCCCTCATACCTTACGGTGTCGGAGCAGCCTGTGTCCATTTCCTAAATACTTCTCTATCCGAGGCAAGTTTCTTGGCTTCCCCCTAAGAAAATCCCCTCTTTCTAGCCAGTTCCGCCATTAGGTCATCCCATTTATTTCTTGGCCGTCCTCGAGGTCTTTTTCCCTCTGTTTTCGCTTCCCATACACTTTTTGCAGACGGTTTATCGGCATTCTTTGTACATGATTGAACCACATCATTTCCCTTCTATGGATGTTGTCTATAAGAGGTTCCTGCCCTGTCTCCACTCTTATCCTTTGATTCAGTAAAACCTCGTCTTATTGAGAGATTTTCACTGGAATTTCATCTCGGTGGCCAGTATACGGCTCTCAAATTTCTTGATACTAGGCCAAGAAGCATAGGCCAAAGTAGGGATTAAGACTTATTTATATAATGTCATATTTGCCTTCATATCTTTTTCCGATTGTGACATTTCGTAACTGGTAATCTACATTACTTGCTTTTCATATGCGCTGGTTTATTTCAGAGTCCAACCTGCCATCATTCTTCCTGAAGCTCTTGTTCGTCAACTTTGCTTAACCTTCTTTCTAGTATCCTGGAGTACCACTTCAGAACTACCTATGACAGGCATATAAGCCTGGAACCTTTCTTATGAATTGCAACGATGGTGTTATTTTCCAAGTCAGTTGGAATCTCCTTCTTTTGGAATCCTTATTGAAAATTTGGAGTAACCACCTTTGTACTTGGTATCCACTATATTTCAACATTTCAGTCGTAATTCCGTCGTCGCCAGCTGCCTTTTTGTTTTTAGCATTTGGCATGGCCAGTTCTAATTCTTAGTTCTCGATAAGATCATCCTCATCAACAGGTTGTTCTATCAAAGTTTCTCCATGTTCTAGGATCCTTCCACTTCCAAACTTCTTACTGAAAGACTCGGTCTATTGTTTTAAGACGTCAGCCTACTAAGTAATCAGCTTCCCTATACCGTTATTAATGATTCTAACCTGTTTTCCATATTTTCCACGTAATCCCTTCACGGTGCTCCAAAACTTCCTTTTTTCCTCTACATCGCTTGTTTCCAATTCTTCTCCAAATTCCGACCAGCTTTTCTCCTTAGCCAATTTCACTGCCCGTTTAGCCTCTCTCATTTTTTCTTTATACATGGTCATGTCACATGGATTATTAGTCATGGTTTTTCTTCCATGCGTGTTTCTTTTCCTTGACCTTGGCCTTCACTTCTTCTCCCCACCACTTCGTTCATTTGAATCCAGTGTTGATCTTTTTCATTCCAAGAACTTTGTCTGCAATACCTATGACAGCCTTCTTGAATTTTTTCCATGTTAATTTAACTGATCAAGAGTCAAATAGATTCTCCTCTTTGTCGAGTTCCCTCAAAGTTCGCTCCATCTCATTTTCATACTCATATCTTTTATCCTGTATCCCAAGCTGTTCTGTGTCAGTCCTCTCATAAGTTTTATTTTTCCTGGCTCTTGGGATCCTGATTCTAGAGTCTAGGACTAGCGAACGGTGGTCTGTATTGACTTCTACCCCACGCATTACCTTTACAGCCATTACCTCGCCGAAGAAAGGCTTGCTGTACGAAAAATAGTCAATTGTATTTTCTTGATTTCTTTCCTCAGCCTTAAAGGTAATTTGGTGTATTCCTTTATGTTGGAAGAAAGAATTTCTAATACAGAGTTCATTGTCAACACAGAAGTTAATCATTTTCTCCCCACATTCATTGAGTAGCGGGTCGCTTAAGTATTTACCAATTGCTCCCTCTCCCAAATCAGGATCTCTTCCTATTCTTGCATTCCAGTCCCCTTGCACAATCAAAAATTCATTCCAATTTCCAGATGGTGTTGCAAGTCCTCGTAGAACTGGTCCTTCTCAGAATTATTGGCATCATCTGATGGTGTATATATTTATTAAATCATCAGTTTCTGCATCAGTTGAAGTTCTATAATCATGAGCCGGGAGTTAATAGGTTTCCCGTCAAGTTTACTTTCTATATCTTGGTTTGTAATAATGCTTACACCATGTTTTGCTCTCTTATTCAGATCAATACACGAATAGCGCATGGTATAACTGACATTCAGCTGGGTGACACCTGAACCCTTCTATTTAGTTTCGCAAATCTCCAAGAATGCTAATCTTGTACTTCTCCGTCTCCTGTAGCAGTTCCACCTCTCCTCCGTTTGATCGAATTAAAATAAAATTATAACAATATTAATTCATCACCAATCCAATTATAAAAAAACACACAGGTGAAACGTGGACAAATAAAATATTCGATTGAGCCTGTACAAAGTACTATAGATTTTATTATAAAACTATATGAGCTTTATTACAATTGATGTTTTAAGAAATGCTGATACTGGTAACATCATTGTTTTAACATATAACTGCTTACGCATGCCCTTATCTGTAAGTTATATGAGAGTTAGCCCTTCAGGAAATGTGCCATCTTTAGGATCTCCTTTCGGGGATAAAACTGTTCTTTTTCCTCCAATTTCTATTTATTTTGAGGCAAAATCCCTAGGGACTCCATAAGTGATTACTCTATCTAATCTATCTCTAATAAAATTCGGTACTTTTCCGTTCGCCGGGCGCAAATGTCGCAAGTGTGAATTCGACCGGTATTGTTCTTTCGTTTTTTAAATACACTCTCGACTACCTCAACTATTTTTTCAGGACCACCCATTTTTTTTGCTTACGTTCCGCTTATACTTCTACACAAACTTCTGTTAAGTAGTTGTTCCAATCTACAACCGCATTATGATTAATATCCAGTTGGTTTTTACACCAATTTACTGATGTCATATCTTCGCTCCAGCCGTAAATAAACCTCAAATATATTAGGAAACTTATAACTGATATGTTTAGGAAACTGATTCGTACCAGGTACCATTGCGAATGCTCTTCTTCGGACGACATGTTGAAAGATTGCACCGCCAACGTGCTCCGTCACAACAAGACAGTTTGATTTCATGATTCTGATCGCATGTTGCATTCTTTGCCAATATACTTTCTCTTAAAAAAAATACTGCATCATTTTCAGTTCTAGCTAAATCCCCAATTTTCTTTTTTTTTTTTTTTCAAAAATTAAGACTGAAGAAAAAAAGTGCAACTGTTGCAAGGGTTGTGAATGCAAATACAACAGTATAATGTCGTGCCATTTAAATTTAGTATCATTCTCATTCTAGAGTTTTTAATGCTTTTAATTAAAATATTGTGAACAATAAGTTTCCAATAATGCAATTTATATGTTATTAGAGATATTTATTTACCTTTTATTTAAACATTTTTAATCAAATATATTAATTTAAGGATGAATTCTTCTGCTTTTCGCCCAATGCCATTGAGTTTATCTACTCATATTTAAAACTTCTCATTTTTGAGATCAAAAAAGCTTATACTATAAGAAATATGCTTTGTTGCGTAAGGAAAATGTAACTATCTTTTAATATAATTTAATTATTTTGCAGCTTAGATATGCAGTAAGTTAAGTGTGATTTATATGCCTATATCAACTAAAACGTACAATGAATTACAACTCACACTGTAACATCTGTACTGTATCGAGTTCCGGTTCCCAACTGATTTATGGTTATTGAAATAGCGTAAGGCGACTATTGACTTCTTAAATTATATACGTCACAGCTGTAGTTATCGCTACTATTATCAACTTCTTGTTGGCACACGTTGGTTGAAGAAATAGAACAATGTTGGAGATAGGAGAGGTTAGTTAGGGAGAGATTCAAGTTTAGTTGCGGTCTCAGATGGGATAAGTTTTTACCCAGCGACTATAAGAAAGGCTTCGGTGGGATCTGTTTCCTGGGAACAATAGTAGTGTTTATTTTTCTTCCTCGCCGAAATTGCCTGTTTTTACTATTTGTTATAAATATCCGAAGACATTCTATCTAATAATTCTAAATAGTCACCATTCATTTGAATTTAACTTGTTTAAATTAGGTTTACTGAACAAGAATGGCCAAGCCTAGAACCACAATTTTATTCTTTCATCTACATATCTTCCTTTAAATTTTTGTAGTCAGTTCAGTTAGCCTTTTCACTTATAAATATTAATTTAATATCAGTTAATTTGTTGTTTATTACAAGGAAAAATAATTAATTTAAGCATGTTAACGATAATTTCGTTATTTTTATTTATTTATCTCCGTAGAGCTGTTAGGCATGGAGTAGCCGCAGTTCATATTTTATTATTTTATAAATTTCTCTGTCCAGAGCATTCTTCAAAGTTGATCCATCGGGCACCCGCGTTCCTTTTCAAGACCATCTATATATATTTATTATACGTAAGTCTTGGCCTACCTACAAGGCGGTTTCCTAATGGCCTTTCTTCCATCAGGCAGCGAGCCTTAAGGTCATCTCCCATCCTACAAACATGGCCATACCATTTCAGTTGGCGTTCCTCTAGGAAATCAATAGCAGATCTCACAGGCAGTTTGGCACGGATGTTGTTATTTCTTACATTATCCCGTCGTGTTTTTCCTTTGGCTTTTCTTAGGAACCTCATTTCTGCTGAGGTAACTTGCCTTGCATGTTTCTTAAGCATCTTTCAGCTTTCTGACCCATACAAAAGAACTGGCAAGAATACAGATTCACAGAGATAGAGACAGAGAATAACAGGGATAGCTTGATCTCTTTACTTACTTCTCGCTTGCCTACCAATTTCTGAAGATATTTGGTAGAACACTCCATTCGCCTTTCTTATTCCGTTCAAGATCTCTTGGTCCATCAGTCCATCCTTACTTATGACAGTACTACTTCAAGGTTCTGTCCAAGGCAGTTTATTGTAAGCTGTTGGTCTCTTCTTCCAGAATGCATGATTTTGGTCTTACAGGGGTTTATGCACAATCCTATTCTTTTCAATTCTTCAGACCACTCATCGACAACTACTTGTAGACGTTCAGGCCCATCTGCAATCACCACGATGTCATCTGTATAGATAAAACTTTGGACCAAGACAGGAGTCGGGTTCCAATAACCAACTGTAGCTCTAGGAGTTCTTCTTTTTCAAACTTTCCACACTTGGTTCATCATAATATTAAAAAGGAGGGGACTCAGACCGTCACCCTACTTCACTCCGTTACAGATTCCAAATGGTGCAGATCTTGTACTATTGAGGCGAACTATACCCTTTAATGAAGAACGATCCTGCCCTTGATTGAAGATAGTACCATAGAGGCTTTCAAAATGAAAAGAAGGATCTTGGAGACACCCTATTTGACAGTCAAACACAGACTGCTGAACATGTGATCAAACGTATGGAAGGTGAGTAAAGAGAACAAAAATAATTGATAATACGCGAAGCGCTTCTACCGGAAAAGCAACAGGGCACTGAGAAAATAAAGACGCGAGAGCTTAAAAAATCGGAACCGTAGGATATACAGTTGTACAATGGGCAGACTATGAACCTTGGATATTTCCTCGAGTTTCTCAATACCAAACTTCCTGATTGGGCTCTGATTGCCAAATTCCAAAGATGAATGGTAATCGAAGTCAGGGAATGACTAGCTGAGAACGAAACGATAACTATCAACCAAATTAAGATCTAAAGGTTAGTTGAAAATAATGGCCTCAATCAGAAACTATAAACTGGGTGCTCCGATATTGTCAGAGTCTCATTTCATGGAAGGCAGCGATGCGCAGACCGTGTGAATGGGGTGGATAAGATTTGCAAATTCGGTGAAGTATGAATGAGCCAAAAAATAGGGTGAAAACACTAGTCAGGCTGATTTCAACCATCGATTCAATCAGGCTACAGATTTTTATATTTAAAGATACGTCATTAATATTAAAGTTTTACTAAAATCTGATTATCTTGATGGAATTGTTCATTACATTTGTATTTAAAAAACATTATATTTTCAGTTGCGCCTGGTCATAGCAGGTAGAAGGTATTCTGAATTTTTTTACATTTCAAATTCAGTGATGGAGGTATACAGTGACTATCAATATAAATATTCCAATTTAATTATAATGCATTAATTATCGAGAGTAGCAGTAAGACAAAACGTCCAATTAGCAGATAAAGCCTTGACACCTATTGTTAGTTAACAAGAGGTAATTTGGTTAAAGCTAAGGAGATGAACTCATCCATTATGCATGCAAAGAAGCCGGAAGGTCAGGCAGATGAATAAGGGGTGGTAGAGCGCGGGTTAAGAGCGGGTGTAGGTGGCTTCAGCATTTTGCCACCCCTCGGAGGATTTACATGCAATAGCTTCTGCGGTCGAATCATTAGTCATTCTGATCTCTGCCTCCTCCGTCATTCTCGGCTTCTCTGTCGTAGGCGATGATTTGTAATCATTGCCTTGGGTTCAAAACGGACGTTATATCAGACATCGAGAAATTTATGTACACAATTTTATTCCTGAATCGCTTAATACATGCTTATAATAAATATATTTTGAAAAATGTTATTCCATAAGCTGGTAATAAAATGGAGATTTCATATACCACCAATTGTTCCATGGGGAATAAAAGTTGGGTTGAAGCACTGTTGTTCAAAACCCAATCATGATTTTATTCACTAAGTTCTATGTGAGCTTAATATGGTAGGTTGGAGTTTATATGAGGATTTAACGATCAAAAGCTCTAATTTTTTATATAATTTTAAAAAAATTGTCTGGGATCCTGAACTTCTCATATATTTTCAATAATTTTATTATACTATATTAATGCAAAATATATGTGTGTTTTGCTGTTAGATTTTTACATGAGGCATTCAAGCTCAGAGGCAGTTAACTAAACAAATTCAAAAAGTGACTTTTTCACATTTTTCGCAAGTAAGGTAATTTTGTCTAACACGATACTTTGTCGTTTTATTTCACAAGATCATAGTTCGTTTCCGAACACGAGTTCTTAGGAATATAAAGCATTACTTGATTACAAAAAATGTCAACTTTTGAAATTTGGGCTTTTCGGTTTTGATCCTTACCGATTCTTACATAAAGTAGATCTCATTACATACAGTATATAACACATCATGGAGCATCTGTATCTTGCATTAACTTCTGCAAAGAGTTTATTATGCAAAATTTAAAAAGATATGTATAGTAGAAGAAGAAATTGTGGCAAAACATTTTATGTAAACTTGTTTAAAAAAAAAAAAAAAAATCGGAAGAAAAAGACAAAATCTATTCTGAAATAAAGAGGTAAGGAAACTCAATTTTTCCATTTCTGAATTCAATCTGAACTATAAAACTGATGAATTGTAAGAGATGGGAATTTATTGGGGATGGGGGACATGGACTAATTGACTATCGCGAGACATCCAATGAAATATCAGATCCGTCGCCTCGTGCCAAAAGTGACAGATAACTTATTCAGAAGCGACCCGAGGGACGGACGGATCCAACGCCCCACAGGATCCTGGGCATTTGCCTAAAATATCGATCAAGGGATTTGAATAAAGTAGCTCTTCGAAACTCCGGGACCCATCTCATTTGCTCGCCTCTGTTGGGTGTAGTTAACTCTCCTCTCAGCGATAAGGCTATTTGATTCTATCAGTTTAACTATATTCAACATAAATCTATTCTCTACAAATAATAATAAATAAAGAAACAGAATTATTTAACTTAAAACAGATCATAAAAATTTTAAACAGAAGATTTAAAGCATTTCATATAAAGCTCACTCTTGTAAGTCGATAAATTGTGAATAAAATTGTACATGTTACTCTAAAATATTATAATTTTTTATCATCCCACACTTTGTAGTATTTAGAATAAAAATAATCTATTCTGATGTTTACATAATTGTAAACTGTAAATAGGGTATAACATTAATGTTTCACTGTATAATTATAATTGTATAATATAATGTTTCACTTTTAGATTTCAACAGAATCATCCATTTTGACTATTCCGAAATCTATTTCGAATGGTTTCTGAAATTGTATTTTTAAATACTTTGCCTTCTCATGCAGTCAATAATTATCTATAATTGACTTACACTTGATCCTGGTATAATTTCCGAGCTTAAACTCTTATCTGATGCCAAATATATCTATGTCACTATTATAACTAATCTTGCCTTGAATAGCCAGAGCCAACCATATCTCCAGGGTGTGAAGTTTGATCAGTCTGATGTCCGCACGAAGTATTTCCACTAGTTCTTGGGTTTCTCAATTGGACTTTTTTATATACATAATTTATAATATACCCTAAGAAGGTGACCCGGCGCCTCAGGAGCTATAGCTAGTTTGGTATATAGCCTGAATTTTTCTCAAGCACTCCTATGTATATCTGTTGACAAGTGATTTGTACATCCACGGCAATCATCTGTCCAACACCTATGCTATTATGAGTAACTTTTCAGTTATGTTATCATGTCTTACTTATATAGATATTGTTAAATAAACTTCTATACTAAATTTTTATAAATTATACTTTATAAAGCCATAATGTGTCTGGGCCTCTGGTCCTAATAAAATAAAACTTTGATCAAGAGGCTTTTTCTCGCATAAGCTCAAATATTCTTCACACCCATCATTTTCCTAAACCTGCTCAGATTGCCAGACGCTGTTCTGTTTACTGACTAAGTATCCCAGCCATATTCGATTATTGGCTTCAAAATCGCAGATGGCTAAATTATTGAAGTTTCATAAATTCTGAATGAGGTCGCTTCGTTAATAGATTGTTTGAGACAGAAATAAGCTTTATTATCTGGTGCTGTCCTCTTGTTAATCTTGTCATCCTCAATTAGATACTTATTGATTGTAGAACCAAAGTAATGGCAGCTTCAATACGTTGAATTACTAAAAATAGCGACGAGAACTTTCAATATTTTAAGTTTTAGTCATAAAAAAGGTATTCATTGATGCCAATTACAAAGCTCATATCTCGAATAGGGTTGTGTCTTCATGGCCTAGGGTTTCATAACAGAAATTTTCTTATCGACATTCAAGTGAAAAACGTACGAGACAAACACTCCAAACATCAGCTTATCTTATGATACTAACGTATGTATTTTTTATTTCCTCTAGAAAAAATAAGTAGTCGATCACACTAAGTTTTATTCAGGTATGTGGAAAGCAGATAATAATCTTGAAGTGAACGCACCCCAATCCCGAACTTCCTGAAGAAGCACGTCTGTTAAAAATCTGTGAGAGCAAGGTATATTATTTATCAAGCTATTTTTCTTTAGAAATCTCCTTTCGGATTTCGCATACCTTTGAGATAACAATTTTCTCAGGTTTATATCTCACCACTTTCTTGCTATAGAGATAACGTTCCATACAGGTGCCTAATCTTATTTATAATATTTTAACATTCTATATTTATTCGAGAAGACTATTATGGACAACCATAGGCATTTATAGAATGTTTTTTATCTGATGTACCCCAATACCTCAGCAAAGGAGGCTCCATTATCTGGGGACAACTGGCTGCAGGTCATATACCTAGCCTTCTTCTTTCCAGAACAGCTAATGTTATGGTGGTGCAGTCGCCCCTAATTATTCATCAAAAACAGAGCATATGCACTAGACCTTGTGTAAATTGATATTTTGCTCGCCAATTTTATTAAAATTTTTTGGGAACATGATATTATTCGTTATGTAATAGGTTTAAATGATAATATTTTCAACTAAAAGTATTTGGGTTAAGTCTGAAAGTGGATAAATTCACTTTTGATAAGATCTCCTCGATTGTATTTTGCGCAAGGCACTAATGCTGGACAAAGTTTCGATTGAAGGCCTAGTTCTTCTTCTGCTTCTGCAAGTTAGGAAAGTGGCGCCCAACAGGATTTGCGAAAGGGCTTAGGCAACTCTGAAGGCTAATTTAATGCGCCATCTACTACTTTCTAGCCTGCGGTGAATCCTGTGATTCAACTGAATATCTCGGTCACATTAATCAGATTTTTTGAAAAACCTTTAAAGAGTTTTTAATGATACATTTTAATAGTTATTTTATAAAATATAAGATTAAAAAAAAGAAAAAGAAGTGAGTTCTTGAGGATGTGAATATCTCTGTAACAAATACGTTATGAAATACTGAACTTAAATATAGCAAGGAATAATTATAATAATGTTGTATTGTATAACTATTGCTAAAATATATTTAAAAATATATAGATCAGTTTAACCCAACCTTGCTTGCGCCTTAATATCCAGGAATACATTGTTATAATTTATACCCAGTTATAATTCATATATACTTCTATAAATTCCGGAGTGTTTAATGATTATACTGATCATGTGCGATAACTACAATGAGTCATTTTGAGATTTTACCTGATAGTTCAAGTCTGTTGAAGTCCTAATTGGAAATGATTGATAATCTTACGATATCTACAAATGACAAATGTATTCAACAATCGGATAGGTAATAATAAATAAATTGTGAAAACGATTTGAGAATGACTTCATCCTGAAGTTATAATTTTTAACGACTGTTTTCGGTGGTATAATTAACACGAGTATTCCGTATACAAAATTATAAATTTAACAATGTAGGGCATTTTGTGTACTTGTAAAATAATTTGTTTCTATTTTGTAGTTATAAAATGACCAAAAGGACGTCAATGTAAGTAGTTTATAGAGAGTAAGCTATCATTCGATAGTTTTTTTACCGCATATATGACTTCCTTCTGGCACTGATGAAATAAATTAAATATACTCTAATCCCAAATCCTTATCACAAAACAGGAAATGAATCATATGACAAACGAATTCGACGGTGAAAGGCAAAGAGAGATCTAATATTCATCAACAGGGTGTAGGGATATGTGTAGGAGTCTATACTATACTCTTTAATCTTTTCCCTTCAGTAAATCATAACCGGAACATCCTAAACCCACTGAGTGCGATTAAAAAAATTTCAATGTAACTTCAAGATCTCCTTTGATCGTCTTTAGGCTTTTATTAAAAACCATTTCACATCGTTTTCCTCTTATAATTAAAATCTAGCTATTATCTTAAATAGAAAGAAATGTCTAAATGAAACCTTTTAATCAGTTTCTTTTAAGAAAAAAAAATTAAGGAATCTAATAAAAATGTTCTAGTAATATAAAAAACTAACCGAACCGTCAACTAGGAACTGGCTTTGTGCTTCAATTTAATTTATGGATCGGCTTTAAGTAAAATTTCCAAACAATCTTCAATAAATGAATAATAAATAAAGCCAAATGAATAAATTTAAAGATGATTTTAATTCTTAGGCAGGTCATAGAATGCATTTCCGTAGTTCCATATTTATGATATGGAACTACGGAATTATATCTATTGATCTATAGATTGGTTTACATTTAAATATATATGTAATTCTGTATTCTAAATATGAAGAGTAATCACAGTTTAAACATCCCAATGTCTGAAAATTTATTAACAAATCAAAAAGTAAGTAACAAATAACAAAAATTAATACAAAAATACAATTAGAAAACATAATAATACCTGAATAAACTGAATTGATGATGTTTCATTAGAATATCAGAATGAAATGAAGTAACAATTATAAACAAAAAATGAAAGACTAAATATAAATAAAACATATGTTACAATGTAAAACTTATACTTAACTAACAGGTGTAGGTTATACTATTACTATTATGCTCACAAACTATTTCACACACATATATATATATATGTATATTTATATGGAATACTAATATGTATATCGGTTAGGGTGGGCCGAAAAAAACTTTTTTGTTTATTACGAAGTTGTAATAGCGCGGAAAAGTTTCGAATTTTATAGACAAAAATAAAGATAAAAATATATCAAAATCGGTTGACATCTTCCGGGCGCGCAAAGGCCATAAAGTTTAACAAAATATGAAAACAACATTATTTTTTAAAATTTTTGAATTAGATGTTTTTGTAATGTAATAGTTTGTAACCTCTTCAAATACAGCATAAAAACATTGTGTTTTAATTTGTTTTAGATCAGTTGATATCTTCCAGTCGTGCATAAGGCCCAAAATTGGCCAAAATATGGAAATTTTCATATATATACGCACTTTTGGTATTTGATAAATAATTAGTATTTAAATGTAATATACTTAGTTTATTTTTCACATGAACTGATAATGAAGTAGAAAAAAAAACAACCAAAAAAAACTTCAAGGCAAGGCAGATAGATGCAAGAAGGAAAACAGTAAGAGCATTCACGCCACCAAAAATCAACTTTAATGCGCAAGAATACTCAGAAATGATTTATTGGATGGACTGTGAATTATTTTCTCCCCCATTGTTGGCAGAAATCAGTGACGACGAGATCAAATCGCACATCGACAGTGACTCAATCCCTGACTGGAACATACTTTCAAGCAATTCCCAGTTCACACGCAGGCTGTTGAACGCAGTGTAAAACTCGTCCCGGAAGCCTCAGGATAAGTTTGTGGAGCTGAATCACGAGACGGATTTATAAGAACCACTCTGCTGTCCAGATCATCCATGCTTAACCAGACAATCAGTCTTCAAAGTACCTACGGCTACAAAATAAAGAACATAAAAAAAAAATATAGTCGTTTTTTCTGGTACTGTTTTTCTACAGCATTGGGGCCATTGCGCGACCGGAAGTTGTTCATTTATTCACACCATAATAAAACATAATGTTCTTATGTTCAAAAATAAAAATACTGTAACTATCACGTTAAAAAAAAAGTATATTAAAGATGTAAAAAATAATTCCCAAAAGTGTGAATTTTTAAATATTTTGGCAAATTTTGGGACTTATGCGCGACCGGAAGATATCAACTGATCAAAACCAAATTAAAACACAATGTTTTTAGGCTGTATTTAAAGACGTTGCAAACTATTAAATTACGAAAACATCTTATTAAAAAATTTTAAAAAATGAAGTTTTTTTTTCATATTTTGTTAAACTTTATGGCATTTTCGCGACCGGAAGATGTCAATCGATTTAGATAATTTTTTTTTCTTTTTTTTTTGTATATGTAATTCGAAACTTTTTCGCGCTAATACAACTTCGAAATAAAAATGTTTTTTCGGCCTACCCTAATATCGGTATATAGCAGCTTTCATTTCTTTACAACATTGGGTAAAGTAACATACATATATACATATGTACATCCATATATACCCGTACAACTAATGGAGAAGTCTATACAAAATACTAATTTGGGGTGTTTTATTTATTTCCTTTAATATTACTTTTTATCTGTTCTTAAGATGCTTGGGAAGTTTTGAAAAATTCGAAATATTGACAGGTATTTTTTTTTCTGTTTTATTTTAGAGATGCAAAGTTTTTTGTTTGGAATTTTTATCTTCTGTCTTACAGCAGGTATTTCGTTTCTTTTATGAGCTTTTCTTCTTTGCATTAATATATTTTATTCAATAGCGCCATGTCAACTGGGCTCTTGTTAGTGTTCTTTTACTGTCGTAATCTTACTTTCCTTTATAATATGGCTTATATTTTTTGTTTTAGTTTTGATTTAATGTGTATTTTTTCTTTTAAGCGGAAGTTTGGCATTTTCATTTTCTATTAGTAATTATGTTTTTATCAGCTGCTTCATTAACATTTTCCATAACTGAAACGTAGCGTTGTTCTGTAAAAAAAATGACTATGTAGATGCAGTTGGTCCATGTTGGGGGTGGATGATATTTTCTAGTTGGTGTTCTGCTATTTATTGGATTTGGGGTGTGCTTTATTTATTTCTTCTACTATTATTCTCTTTCTGTCCTGAAGACTGGAGCCGGTATAGACGATATATTAACAAATATATTTTTTATTTCTTTACTGTAATGACTTTCAATTTTTTGTTTTGAATATTTCCAGATGTCTCTTAGTAAAAATACGTTTAATAAAGCCTTGACGGTAATTTAAATGTTAAATATCGGATAATACAAATTCTTCAAATTAATAGTGTTCATATTACTAAGCATATAAATGAAACACCCGAACTTAGGGTGTAATTTTTTTTGTATATGTTTTAAAGTATCTCTGATTTTTGACAAATTTATTTTACTCGTAGACGAGATGAAGAAATAAAGTCGATCATTTCTTCGACACAGTATTCTCTCATGTATGTAACGGGACTGTCCCGGAATACACGAATATTAGTTGACGGAGTACACTTGTATTCACTGATAAACACAAGGCGGCTGGAACACGAACTTAGTTTACCGCTCACAACTTACTCTGGCTGAATATCATAATGATAAGGCGTGTTGTTTCCATCTCTGCATATATTTCACTCAAAAACTGGTTGCATGTATACTATCGTTGAACGTTAGAAAAAATTATTTGCTTTTTACTATTTAGTTAATTTTAAAATGTAATAAGACAAATTCAGAGAAAAATGAGGTATACTTAACCACTTACTTTCAGTTAGGAAAATATGAATTTCATTACACCTACAAATCAACTAATATTCTAATAATGCTATTTATCGTGCAGACCATGTTTAGTTTTGGATACGATAAATTGAAACATGAACTCTAAAAAATTACGGTTATAAAAACTAGGTCACTCAAAAAGGTAGCAAGCAATCCTACTGGTGAGGAGAAGAAAGATAAAAGAAGGAGTAGTCGAAGTCAAAGAAAAGGAGTAAGAACTTATGAAGTACTTATTCCAGATAAGCGTTAATTTAATTTATGTATGCACTTTATGGCAATAATATACATAATCTGAATCGTTATTCGTATATCTCAATGTATGTATGAACTGTGTCCAAAATAATATCTATAGATCTATAAATTATGTTTGTTTAATGATTGAACTGTGTATATAAATATTTATTCGCCATACATTCATTATTCCATTATTATAAAAGGCCAACCCTGGAAAAGAATAAAATTTATAAAAAAATTAGGACATCAAAATAATAGTTGAGAAGTATCTTAAATAAATACTCGTGGCATCACAAAATAATAGAATTAGCAAAACATATTAATCCTCATAAAACATAGCAATAAGTAGACTTGTAGTATAAATAAAGAGTTCCGGTAAATTCATATAACCAATTCGACGTACCAAGCATTGTTTTTAATCTTAATTATTTTTCTGGATTAAAAATTTAATTAATTTCCCAACATAGCAAGAAAGAAAAATCGTATTTGTAATCGAAAAATTTACATTTCAGGCAAACATTAAAAGAAAAAAAAAAGAAAATTAAAACCGTTCTGATCCAATGAAAGAGCAAATACTAAAAAGTCTATATAGTCTAAATAAATACTGAGCCAGAATATCAAAAGTGGCCCCAGAGGTAGTATAATCCCTCCTGGAGGGTTAGGATATTTGCATAAGCGTAAAAATAAAGTATTCTTATTGCATAAAGACGGTTTTTTTTTCTATCCATTTATTATGGAGGAAAGATGTAAAAATAAAACGAAGCGGAAGTATAATTAATTATTCAGTCGGTTAATAATAGTTGATTTTTTCAAGCAGTCGTTTTTTAAAGATATTTTTGAAAAAATAATATTTCTGACGAAAAACTTACTTGATCAGAAGAAAGCTTAGTTGTCACTTTTCTTATTATTCCAGAGATATTAATTCTTATTTAACCCCCAATCATTTAGCTCCGTAAAATATCTGGTAGAATTAGAGAAACTGCTATCAAACTACGTTAAATCGATATCTTACTTAATCTACTCTTCCACGATATAAATGAAAACACAGAATATCAAATAAATATTTTTGTCATAAACATGTGATTATGTTCTTCCTGATTCTCTTTCTCTGAACATGTTCGTCATTCCTGCAGTCGTAAGAAACACCGTTTGAAATTAAATGGCTTAAGGCTTAGTTTAACCAAAGTTCAGCCAATAAAGTTTCCATCCAGAATATTCAAGGGATATAAATTGAAAAATGTTTAACAAGAATTTTATAATCTTTATGCTACAAATATGCATAATTTTAGAAATTTTACTATTTTATTGACATCTCGCCGAGATATTGAAAATATTTATAATACTGTCACATTTTTTTTGCTAGCAATTGCAAAGGAATACCAGGCATATTTAGAATTTATCTTTTTTGGTATTTATCTCCAATACTGATCGGAGTTAATCGATACTTAAAATGACTGCAATACCTAAAATATTGTTTTACAAAATGTTATAAAGAAAGATTAATTTTATACTGGTATTAAAACACATTATACTAATATTATTCCGTAAACACCGCACAACTCATACGGTTTTTTTGTACCAGTACCTCAGTGGTAGTGCGCTGAGTTGCAATGCCGATGGTCCCGTAATGCGACAGAGGCAGATTTTATTTAATCCGTTAATTGGCGGTGATGGATCCCGTGGGATCCAAACCTCCATCAAGTGGGTATCCTAAATAGGGAGAAAAACTGGTGGTACACTGATAAATCACCTCCCTACACGGCTGTTTTCCTAAAAACAGTACAGTCTCTACCACATACTGAACCCAAGACCCTCAAGAAATGAAGTGGAAGTTAAATCGAAGACTTATAACTTTTTATTTAAAATAGTTGAAAACTAGTTTTGTGGAACCTTAGAAACTTTTGTGGATACAAAAGTAAAACAAATGATAATTAAAATAAATCACAATTATGATAAACACATGCTCATCATCTATAATCCGCCACAATGGTAAAAAATATCCGACGATATTTACATTAATGGAACATGTTTAACGCAGTTGAAAGAAAAATAAGCTCATTTTTTAATTCATTTGTTGTACCTAATCATCCTATATATATATTTATTGTTTGTAGTTCTGTTGTATTAACGAATTGGGGTAATTGAAATGGAAGTAATACATAGTTAACTTAATTGAGAAAGACACTGCTGAAATACATACACGCGCTGTATATGAGGAGTTCAATTCGTACATAAATACCTAACAACGTTGCCACAAGTTCTAGGGTGGGGTAATACTGAGGCGAGGCAGTAATATTTAATGGATTATTTATCTGGCATTAGTCGAATCTCAATCATTAAATTTCAATCACGTATCTTAGGTATGTAGATGTAAACCTAATCAATTTCATATTTTTGGATTTAGTTTCTCTTAATATATTCGACTTTAAGTACTGAGAACTATCCATTCAAACAGTTTTTAAAAAATCTTTGAGAAAAAAATTTAAGATTGTTATTTCTATAACGAGTTGTAAAATGAAACAATTGTGCAAGAAAACTGCAAAAAAATTACTTTATCTATTTATTCATTTTATGTAAACTTTCAAGACATTTTTAAAACCATTTCCTCATTATTGTGGAAGAAATGGTCCGGGAAGAGGTCAATAAATAAACGGGGCAAAAAACATTTCCTCATTACTTAGATGATGACGTCTGGTGAGGATTTAACATAGGATCTAACATTTGTTTTGATTATATTTGCTGACATATTAGAATTAGACATATTATTTTTACAGTCGATTTCGACTCTGTTCTATACTAGACGTGTATAATAAATGTAAATTTTAATAGATGTTGAAAATAGGAATAGGATTAAAATATAGAGGAATTTAAACATTAAAAGCAAACTTCCAGACCAGAGGGTGGAGGTTAGAAATCGCATAGTGAGGTGTAAATAACATTCTGAATCTATATTAGAAAACCACTCGTAGAATATAATTAGACTCATTTCAACTATCTAAAGTGCTACCTTTAGCAAAACCTATCTTTTTTTATTATAATTTAACTCAAAACATTTTACTTGTATATATTACAGAAGTTATTATAACAAATTGAAGTGAATAAAATAGACAGTGATTACATTTATTCATGTTCTGATAAAATGTGGGAGAACAACATTGGACTTTTTTTCTTTTGCTCGTTTTATGTTTATAAATATATTTCCAAATTTGTAGTCAAAAACTTCATCCATATAATAAAAAAAAAATTAAAGCTAATGATAAAATTATATTATAAAGTGATTTATGTTTATATAATATTATTTATATGACTAATATAATATAAATATATAATATAAAATTATATGAATTTTTACATACCAATATTGATAACTCTACAGGGCAGAGTGATACTGTCATGTTCTACCACCTTGAAGTGCCTGCCCTCAGTAGTGAAATGGGGCATACCCTCCATGTATCCTGAAATATACAAGATATATTTTATAAAATATTTTAACTCCGCCATTGCTTGTCTCAAGCCAGGATTAAAAAGGAAGAGGGGGAGGAGTAACAACCTCGTTAAAAAACCTGAGTTCAGTTGGCCCGGCTGATAGCACCCAGTAAGGGCTCCTTTCTTGGGTTACAGGACTGGTCCTCCAGGTTGGGGGTTGAGCGGAGGGGGTCAGCTGCTCCCAGGAATTTTAAGTTGGCAACCTGGAATGTTCGTTCTCTGTACAGAGCGGCAGCATAATAGTTGCTCCTAGAAGAACTTTCTAAATACAAGACGGAAATTACTGGAGTACAGGAAATAAGATAAATTGGCTCTCGAATCATGGAGAAGAGTGGTCATACTACCTACTACACTTGTCACCGGAATCAGCATGTCTTTAGAGTGGGTTTGGTCGTGAGCGGAAACATGAGGGAGCATGTCATGGATTTCAAGGTGGTTAACCATCGCTTGTGCATGCTGAGAATTAGGGGCAGGTTCAGAAATTATTCGTTGGTCTCAGTTCATGCACCGACTGATGTGGTAAACGAGCAGGCTAAGGATAATTTCTACCACGACCTAGAAAGGATGCTTACAGAATGCCCGCGCCATGATGTGAAGATTGTTCTGGTTGATCTCAATGCCCAGGTCGGAAGAGAGCACGCTATTCTGCCTTTAGTAGGAAGGCATAGTCTGCTAGTGAATTTCGCCGCATTCCAGGACATGGTTGTTGGTAGCACAATGTTTGACCGTAAAAACATTTACAAGGCCACGTGTGTGACCCCAGACAACAGGACAAGCACTCAAATTGACCACATCGTGGTTAGTGGGAACCAAAGTTCTAGTCTAGTGTCTGTGAGGACATTCAGGGGGGCAAACATTCAAAGTGATCATTATCTGGTTGTATCATGCATTCGAGCTAGAATAAGTAATGCCCATAAAACTAAAGGGGCTCGAATGGAAAGGATTAATACCTTAAAACTGCGTGAACCAGAGTACAAAGAAGAATTCAGCCGAAGAGTGGATACAGCTTTTGAATCAGGTCCTCTAGAAGTACGGTGAACGGAAGTTGGAATCACTGCAAAGCCGCCATCAAACAAACTGCAGAGGAGGTGCTCGATATAGAGGAAACTCACCGAAGGTCCGAATGGTTTGACTTGGAATACCAGGCAGCTACAAACAGGATAAACCAGACCTATAGGTGTATGATAATGAGGCACAGAACTCGACAAGTAGTTAAGGAATACAAAAACAGAAGGCGATAAGAGAAACGCATCCATATAAGTAAAAAGAGGAAAAAGGAACACGAGAAAATTAAAGAGATTGAAAAATTAAGATGCCAAGGGGATGCAAAAGAAGGGTGAAGGCCCTACGAAAGGAATTCAATCCACGAAGCAATGCTTGCCGCGGAGAGGATGGCTCGTTAATCAATAATAAAGAAAACATCCTTGGAAAATGGGCTAATCACTTTAGAAGTATTCTGGAGACTTCCCAGGGTCCCACTGTGGAAAATGTAACTTCTGTTTTGTGCAATGGCTTCTAGTTTACCGAACCACCAGACAAAGAAGAAATCACAGACTCCATAGATAAATTGAAGAACAATAGAGCCCCAGGATCTGACAACATGCCCGCGGAACTGCTAGCTTCTGCTGGGAATGAAGTGATTAAGGTTATTCGTGACCTTCTTCATAGCATTTGGATTACCAAGACTATGCCTGAAGAATGGTACACTGGCATCATCATACCACTCCATAAAAAGGGAGACCAGACAATCTGCAGATATTACTGAGGCATAACTCTTCTGAAGTGCACTATAAGGTCCTGTCTAACATTATTTAACAGAGGGTACTTCCGCCTGCAGAAAGAGAGGTAGGAGTCTACCAAGATGAGAGGGAGATCGACCACTGATCAAATCTTTGCTCTGAGGACCCTGCTTGAAAGAACGCGCGAATATAACATCACCACGCACCACCTCTTTATTGATTTCAGCAGTGCATATGATAGTGTCATAAGAGAGAAGCTGTACTAGGCTATGGTGACATGATCCCCATATGATCCCCCTTGAACTGATCCATCTTACAGAGCTGCTGATGATAGGATCATAATGTCAAGTCAGAATACAGGGAGACCTGTCAGAGCCTTTCACGACAAAAAGGGGCCTGAGACAGGGAGATGGGCTATCATGCTTGTTGTTTAGCCTAGCACTAGAGAAGGTTATAAGGGACTCCGAAGTGCAAAGAAACGGTACGATTCGCACCAAGTCAGTCCAAATTCTAGCCTATGCAAATGATATAAAGATCACAAAGGAACTTAGAACGGACCTTCTTGGCTATGCAGGGAGCATGCAGAAAATGGGTCTTCAAGTCAACCAAGCAAAGACCAAATACATGGTTGCTAACCCTCTAAGGCCGCCACCACCTACTCTTAGGTTGGAAGGATACACCTTTGAAAGCGTGAATAGTTAAGTGTATCTAGGTACCCTAGTGTGTGCAGACAATATGCCCTGTCGGGAGGTAAAGAAACGACAGCAAACAGGTGCTATTTTGGCCTAGCCAAAATACTATGAAGTCATTTGGTGGCAAGAAAGTCTAGGATCGCTCTGTACAAATCTTTAATTAGACCTGTACTGACATACGCTTCAGAGACATGGCCCTTATCACGTACAGATCCCATCAGCTTGCAGGTTTTTGAGCGAAAAACTCTGAGAAGAATGTTTGGACCTATAATGGATGGCGCCCAGCACATGCAGAGACATAATGCAGAGTTGTACCAGATTTACCGGGAGCCTGATGTGGTACAATTGATAAGGATTTCGAGGCTACGATGGGCAGGGGCATGTTGCAAGAATGGACGGGGACACACATATCAAGGGGTTGCTCTTTGGGTATGTAGATGGAAGGAGAAGGAGAGGACGGCCACAACTGAGATGGGGTGACGAGGTTGAAGCCGACGCAAAGAAGCTCCTCAACACTAGAGCTTGGCAGACCCTGGCACAAGATAGGGATGAGTGGAGGCGAAGACCCGTACCGGGTTGTAGTGCCAGTGATGATGATGATAAAATATTTAATAATAATAAAGTAGTTTAACCTTCAAAAGTGACAAACATTTCATTGACATTAGGTATAAGTAGAGAAAGATATATAAAGCAAAATGGTATACTTTGTGTAAAAAAGAATTATGGACGAGATAGAAGAACACTTGAAGGAATATGGAATTAAAAATAATGGTTTACGCTCCAAGATTTTTTTCCTTGACAACTTGCTTGCAGCAAATGATGAACAAGACTTTTTTTTATTTAAAATTAGATTTAGTGTAAAAATGTTCTTCATGTCCTTCATTTAAAAGAGTTGAATATGAGGTAAGGAAATGAATAACTATGAACACGTTTAGGAAGTAAATACCGAATTTAAGACATTAACTAAATAATCGGCTTACCAAGAGTAGTTATCAGATATCAGTTGAACAGGAAACAGCAATGTACATGTACCAGAGGGCACTGAAACCTCCCTAACTAATTAGTGATATGTACTCGTCGGTTAACCTATTAGGCCAACTACATACCTCCGAAGCAACATTATTCGGTATATAATTTCTGTGGCAGAATAGTTCAATAAGGGCTAACATCAACCCCAGGATGTGTGATTCGTAAATTATTGACAATTAACATATGAATGTAAGCCCATCCTTAAGGGTAGTTTATATAATGACAGTAGAATGTATCACATAGTATAATAAAATAAGAAGATTTCAGGTAATTAAGTACAAAATTAATATTTCATAACGGAAGAAAGTTAGACTGGGACATCTGGAACCGATGCCAGAAACCAGGATGCTAAGAAGACTAATGTATCAAAAAAATGGAGGAAAATGATGCAGAGGAGGACCAAGAATGAAATGGTTGGATGATGTTGAAGAAGACTTCAAATTTCTTGGAGTAAGGAGATAGTGTGAGCGAGCACAGGCCAGGAATGATAGACTTGAGGTCCTTGTGGAGACCCAGGTCATTGATCGTAGCTCCCAGCAGTAAATTAGTAATTAAGGTAAACAATTAAGATTATTTAAATTATAATAATTTAAATTAGTTTATCATTGGTTATCATTACATAATGATAGAGATCTACTGTGTACAAAAATACTTGAAAAAGACATCAGATGTTAAACTATCTCAAAAAAACCCTCATATAAAACAATCTGATTGGAATCCTAGTTCGTTTGATTAAAGAATTTTATTTCTGTTTCTTCTAGTTTTAATCTCATGTGAATTAGTGAAAAGTACAATATATGTAGAGAACCCTTTAATATACTGTATAAGAATTACTCCGTTGGATAGTTTTCAAATAGAACAGTGAATATTTTTTTATTTAAAACTTGATATGAACCATATCCCTGGCGGAATAATTTCCAATATATAGATCTTTGAAATGGTTGCATGATTATATATTTGCAAATATCTGTAAAATATTAAAAAATATTAGGCTTATAATGTTACAAAATATACAATCTATCTTTCTATGGTAATTGGATAATATCTGAGAAGACAGGATCCAGCCTAATATGCAGAAATTAATATCACTGCTTTAGAGTTTCAGATCGGGTCATAGACCTATGTAGCGGTTCGATAAATTTAATAACCATTTTCCAACAAAATACATTTCTCTTCCAAGCCGAGAAGATCATCTTCCAAACCATAATAATTATACATTCTGGTATTAACCAAGGCGAAAATCACGGAAGCTGTCCTTTTTTTTAACAGATTCCATGGGAACGAAATCAATTAGGCAAAGTATTTAATATCACGCGCTTAATTAGATGGAAAATCCATTTCTCTAATATATTTTAGTAAATTAACTTCCAATAATTAATCAGAAGAATAAATAGGTTATGTTGAAGAACTTCCCAAAACATATTACCACGAAAAAATAATATTTAAAAATTAGTTAACTATGAAAAAGTATGAGGGTTGAATTGAAAAATATTGCCAGGAATTTCTTTAAAAAATATGAATGGAAGGATGAAAATACACATCTTCGATCATAAAAATAATTTGTTACGGTAATTGATTTCTTGTAATAAAAAGGATTTATAGATGAAATAAAATGCAAAGACGTAATTTAAAAATAGAATATAATATAATAAATAGGAACATGTTAAGGACTATAAATTAAAATTCAATTATAATTAAACTATTTCTATGTCAGGATAATATTTCGGATAAAAATAAATCAAATGTATCATATAATATCAAATCAAATGTAGAATATAATATTTCTACATTATAATAACATATCCAATTGTTATAAATAAATTCTTTAATTTTTTTTTCATCTGAGTACATAAGTGAAAGCGGAGCTCCAAAGGACGTTCAGCATTAGAACTGCATACCTCACCCCTCGCCTTTCAGATTTCTGGATCATTTCACTTAAAGGACATTCCCTTCCAAGTTCTGATTCCAAAACTATTTTATTAACTTCGGGCAGCCCTCACTTTTAGACTTAGCAATCCTCCTGTAGAATTCTTTCTTCGATAAATATCCCGGTGATCTATAGAACCTCCTGAATTCCAACTTCCACTCCAATAAATCCAATCCCACAAAGAAGATTTATTTTTTCCCTCTGCCTTCAAGGTTTCATTTGTAAATTACTAGAAATTACAATTCATTTTGAATAATAAATACACATGTACCAAGGCTGCCTTGTCCGAAGAGGAAGAAAGAGATTTACATGGTATGGGGATTATTTGCGAGGATGTTCTGGAAAGCAACCGTCTCAGTATGAAACTGGATACCCGTGTGGGTTTAGAAATGGACAGAAGAAAGAAGGGAGCAGCACCGGTGACGAATGAGGAATTACTGGGCAAATGTCAAGAAGAAATAAGGGCAGGTGAAAGGACGTAGATAGACGTATTACGTCATTAGTAGGCAATACGAAAACACACACATACACACACACACACACACACACACACAGACATATATATATATATAATGAGGTTTCACCCTTGGTGGAAATAGAGACTGAAATGCGGTTCTGAAAATACAACAGTTTGTTTATAATTCGTATTTACAATTTTAAACAAATTTACAAAACATTCATCTCACCTGAAAATACAACAGAAACGACATTAAAAGTCCTTATATCGGTATTCCAGGTTCTTTTTGAAAATTAAACTAAAATAAAAACTTCGATCTTTAAACAAATGATTATCTCCTTCAATGTGGTTAACCGTTACTTTAATTTCTTCGCTATCACAGCTGTCCGACCTGACATCTGGCGTCTGTAGTTAGATGCTCAGCGGCGGCAAATATAAACTTAAGAAAAACATGTGTTTTCTTTACATCTCCCCCCCCCTTTTGAAAAAAAAAATAAATAAAAAAAAAATATTGACACTGTACGTAACCGTTCATTTATCAATAATCACTGGACACAGTTTCGTAATATGGTAGAGGTTCGATTCTGCTTTCCTGTGTCCTGTATCAACTTCATAGATTGAATTGGAGATCTTCTTCAGAATAGTATAAGGTCCAATCCTCAATTCTTCCAATTTTCTCCTATTTAATCGGTTTCCATTTTCCACGAAGACTCTGTCGCCTACTTCCATTATGTATTCTTTCCTATGTCGGTCGAATATTCTTTTATTATAATTATGTGATTTTATTGTGTTTTCAAGAGCAAGTTTCCTATCTCTTTCCAGGTCTTCTTTTGAACTTCGTGATATCAATTCGAGTGGTAGAATATTCACATTTTCGCCTTCCAAAAGATATTTTGGTGCAAACTTAGTGACTGTGTGTTCTGTTTCGTTATATTTTTCTACGCATTTCTGTGCAATAGTAGTCCACGCTGTTTTCTTATCACTTTCATTTATTTTGCATCTTATCCTATTGACTAAAGTTTGATTTAGCCTTTCGTTAAGTCCGTTTGAAAATGGCGCATCCACAGCAGTGAAAACCATTCTTATATTCTCGTTCTTCAAAAATTGTTTAAATTTTGAGTCGGGATATATAACACTTTTTTTGCTATATTTATTCTTCTCAACCAGATATTCTAATTTCCCTATTTCTTTGTACAGATCTTCCGTTCCTTTTAAAGGTTCTCTGTCAATTTTATCAGCCACATAATTAGGTAAACCGAAAGCTATAAGGTCTATACATGTCCCAGTATCAATTGATTTCCTTACTTCAAGCAATAATTTTTCATTTTTTAGGGCATATTCAAGCAATGAGCCCCCTTGATATTTAAAGGCGAGAGCATATCTAATGGGTGACCACCCTTTGTTTGCAAAAGTCTCACAAAAATTTTTTTCCCATGTGTCCCATTCAGATTCCACTGTAAGTTTTATTAACATGCAGCTGTACCACTCCATACCCGAGTATTCCAGAAAATGTTTTAAAATTTCAATCTTCTTTTTGTCGTCGTCGATTTGGAAACGTTGACATTCTGTATTAAAAACCCCAATCCACTGGTTTGCATTTTGGCTTCTACCCGAAAATTTATCTATCATGAAATCTTTTGATATTTTACCTAAATTTTTTGTTTCAGATTTTGTTTGTTTATCAAGAAATTTCTCCAATAGTTTTTCTAGCGTTTGACCACTAGTTTTATGTTCTGTAGTATCTGATTTTTCGATATTTTCCTCTAGGTAGATATCATTAAATTGTAAATTATTTTCATTATCTAAGTAAATTTTTGATAAATTCCCCGTTAAGGTTATCCATATTTTTCTTGTTTGGTGTCTTTTAGTTAATGATTTTTTTACCTTGGCATAGTTTGGAGTGTTTGTGATCTCTTGATGTAGATTTGCAGGTTGGAAATCGGGTGGTATTTCAAAAATCCGTCCATCAGGCGTAGCTATCGACGTAATGCACATAACATTTGATTGTCCATCTGCCGTTGGTTTTATAGCAAAATCAAACCTCAATTTCTCCATCTCTCCTGAATTAGTTACAGATAATGTCGTTTTATAATGAGGTTTCACCCTTGGTGGAAATAGAGACTGAAATGCGGTTCTGAAAATACAACAGTTTATTTATAATTCGTATTTACAATTTTAAACAAATTTACAAAACATTCATCTCACCTGAAAATACAACAGAAACGACATTAAAAGTCCTTATATCGGTATTCCAGGTTCTTTTTGAAAATTAAACTAAAATAAAAACTTCGATCTTTAAACAAATGATTATCTCCTTCAATGTGGTTAACCGTTACTTTAATTTCTTCGCTATCACAGCTGTCCGACCTGACATCTGGCGTCTGTAGTTAGATGCTCAGCGGCGGCAAATATAAACTTAAGAAAAACATGTGTTTTCTTTACATATATATATATATATATATATATATATATATATATTTATATATATACACACATTCGATTGGATGGTGATTCATTGTCTCAGAAGAGCTGAACATAGGGTTGGCAAGGGCCTTCACCCGAGTATTTGACGTGACTCCTGCAGATTTAATTTGGTACCGAGAGTAGCTTGAGCTCCACTTGCATAACTATCTTACATACTCCTTGGAGGTAGGTGCCATGGAATTTTTAAGGTTCACTCATAGAAATTATTCAGGATCGGAGCACGATTGAGCACTTTAATTTAATTAAAATTATAAATCTTTATTTTTAACAGCTCCATGCATGACCCAGTCTGTTCCGAAAGTACGATGTATTCCTCCATGGAGTGCATTAGCAAGTGCTGATGCACCAGTCTTTTGAAAATTATAATTATGTGAGTAAGCGATGTGATTGCCCGATATTGCACCGGTAGGTCTCGTATCTTCCCTTGCTTGATAAGCGGTACTACGATACTTTAGTAGCACCTTTTCAGCCGCTTGGATACTGAGTTCAAAGCGCAAATGAGACTGATTGCAGACTTTTCATAGTCTTACGCCGAAATATAAACTTTTCGTTGCAGCGAATCGTACACTTTTTTTCGATGGAAAAAATCAGCTCATTATATAGGTTAATTCACGTTATCGTAAACATAGTCTCTACATTTTTTCCGATCGAGAAGGGGTCAGCATCGTTAAAAAAAAACGGCACGTTATATAGACAGATTATTTTTTATATTATTATTGTTAATGAATAAATTCTGAATATATAATATTGTGAGTTGTAGTTATTGGAACTCAGAGTATAAACCTTAAATATGAATACTTCCATTGATAGGTCGGATTTAAATTTTTTCACGACGTAAAAATGGCCCATAATTGTTACTTGATGTGCATTTTGTTAGAAAAAAACAAATAGACGAACATCCTTTGAAATATTACTAAGTGTTCCATAGAATATTTGATCTTACAACGTACAAAAACACTGAGGTTGTTCAAGAGCAATTGTGGAAAAAAGTGATGTCCTCAAATACCTGAATCGTTAACATCAGGGCTGCTGGATGAGCATGTAATATTTTGTGTTCAGTAACGGACAAATCTATAAAAAAAAACAATAAACCTTGGACAGTACCAATTTGGAAAGGTATACAGAAACGTAGTATTATATTATTCGTGATTGATATACTAGATTAGTATGATATTCAACACTCTCCATTCCATTAAGGCTTTTAATATACAATTTAGTAATTAATACAGTTAGGTAATGGCACATAAAGTAGTGATAGCTTCGCTGATTGGTCCTAAGCAATCAGTAGGAAAGTTATAGCAGAGCAGAAAGTCAACTTCACCCCACTTCCTTATCTCGAAGTTCCCGCGGCGCTATCAATAACAGGCCAGCACGACAAACAGAGACTAATAGTTTACAGGTAGTTAACTGAGAAACCGCCGTCCACACCCCGCAGGTTTTCCAAGACTTTCCTCAGGAAAATAACATCAGGGAAATAACTTTCTTACAACTTCTCAATAAATAAAAAGTCAAATCAATAACTTTATAAATTTAACCCGTTGAACGGAACATCTCTGAGTTTTGGTCCACAGGGAACATCCGTCATATTCACGGCTATCAGCGTAGAATGTGAGAATTTATTAGTAAGGTTATTAAATTGATTACTGGTGGTACATCACTATACTTTCGTACGATAGGGGCTAAAAAAAGTCAAAATTTGAAAAAAACATTTATTTTTCATAACAAATGATGAAATCAGTCTTCATTTTTCGACTTAGTGATTTATTCAGTCTTTGGGATTTGTTGTTTTCTATTTGTTACGATCTAATAACATAAAACGTTCTAGTGCAACATGATGACTTGTTGAAATAAAAATAAACGCTCTGAAGAAATAAATTTACATAATTAAGTTATTATTATTATTATGGCTATTGTGGCAAAGCAACAATAGGTATATTCCTTGAAAAAAAAAATGAGATTTTCATTGGTTTTATTGTGGCAAAATAACAATGTGTATATTCCTAAAAAAACAACTTCAGGTTTTGGCCATCTGAAGGAAAAAAAATTTAGTCATACTGAATGAATATTATATGAATAATGATAATTATTTACTACTTCAATTCATTTTATAAGGAGTGATTGTATTGATTTTTTTTAAACCAAAAATTGAATGAGCTGGTGCAGGGAGAACATCCGTCATTTTGACGGGTATGAGTATTACTGCACAGGAGGAACACCCGTCATTTTGTCGTGCTATGTTCAGAAAGAAGGCCACTTGCCTCAAACAAAGAATGGTAGAGGGCTCCCGAAGTGATGAGGTCTTGTGTGGATATTTTACTGAAAATGTCACTAAGACCCAGCCCTGTGCTGCACCCGCGCGCGGTCTTATCAATAAAAGTGTGAAACCATGCCGTCATTTTGACGTGTGTTCCGTTCAACGGGTTAAGAATAAACCGATTAAAAATAAATAAACTTTAATAAAAAATAAATAAACGGTTAATCCGTGACTGGTTAGCTTGCGTGGGGGTTAGGCTCTGAATTGAGTCGAAATCAAGACCGGCGTTCGTCAAGGAGATGGATTGTCACCACTTCTTTTCAATCTCGTCTTAGATAAAGTAAATAAAGAATGGGAGAAAAACTGAAAAACCAAAACCACTGAAAGCCGACCCAACTCGGACGAGCAAAAGATAACATTAAGGTTACTTGCTTAGCATTTGCAGACGATTTAGCAATACTAGCGGATAGCAAAACTACTCCTAGATAGAAGTCCTCAAGGGATGTGCTGAAAAAGCGGGCCTACAAATCTCGTTCGAGAAAACAGAGTTCATCTCTACTGGATTCGACTTTCAGAATTTAAATACCAAATATGGAAAATACCTCGGTGAAATTCTTGAGCCAACAGGGCTAGAAAAAGAAGCACAGAGGGTTCGAGTACAGAAGTTGAAGAGAGCGTATGGATGACACGCGACATTTACAACAAAAAGAGCATGTCCGCACACAAATAAATCAGAGATTAGAACACAGTGATCAAACCAAAAGCTCTGTATGCGAGTGAAACTCTGATACTCAACAGGAAAGGCGACCTGGAAAACATCCTGAAGTAAGAACGAAAGATCTCGTTTAATAAACGAGAAGATATCTAATCTTGCTGCAGACATCAGAAAACAGGACCTAGAGAAATCCCAGATAGGACCAGCGGAAAGCACTAGGCAGGAACACGTTCGGTCAAAAAGTAAACAGATGGGTAGTTGAGCCAGAGAACGAAGTTCCGTAGAGACCAGAAACCAAATGGACTGAGGAAAGGAAGAGAACCCACGGAGAGTGAGTGAAAGCCATATGGAAGATCAGAAAGGCGAATCATAAAAGCACCATCATAAACGGTATGTCCCTGCAATGACTGCAATTAGAGACGAAAATAACAATATCTTAGCTGATCCTACGGACATTTTGAGTAAGTTTAAAAAAAACTTTGATAGTGTTTTGAATTTCGGAATAAATAATCAAATCCCTGTTTCAGAATATCGGAGTGCCGAAACATTTATAGAAGGACCGAGTAAGGAGGAATTCGATTCAACTATCGATCATATATTTTCCTTACGCCAAATTCTAGAAAAAATTAGTATACAATGGTGTCGTTCATCAGCTTTATATCGATTTTAAGTATATGGTCAGTGGAAGAAAAAGGCGAAATGTTGGTGATGTGGTAGGAGGAAATAAGTTCGAACATGTTGAGATGTTTAAGAACTTAGGGTCAATGGTAACTGGAAAATACGAAATTCAAATGGAAATAAAGGCGCGACTAAAGGCGGGAAATGCTTCTTACTATTCGGTCTTAAATATTATTCAGGTGATAGCGTCACGAAGATTAAGATGGATATGTAAAGATTCTGGGCTTAGTAAAAAAAGAATTCCTAAGGTGTTAATAGGCGCTGTACCAACTGGGAAGCGTCTGAGGGGTAGACCGAGGCGTAGGTGGGGGGATTGCGTTAGGAATGATCTAGCGGGTTAGGGTTTGGGTGGTGCTCTGTGGACGGAGGTTTGTAAACATAGATTGGTGGTATCGGCATCGAGCCTTCGGGTTCCTTAAGCCTTTTATTTATTGATTTAATAATAATACACAGTTAATATGATTCTCTGTTTACATTAATATAATTAAAAATGGAATTATTTAGTGTAAAAACACAATAGAAGATTTCCAACTCTATGTGAACATTTTTTTACCGCACACAAGGCTTAAAAAATAATGATATTTATAAGGAAATAGTACCAAAAGAAAAGAAAAAAAATGTATGTGTATATTTTTATAACACACACCATTAATACTAGCACACATCATAAATCCGGTTTAATTAATAATCTCCAGGATATAAAGTAAAGTAGGAGGTTTTGACATAGTAATGAGGTTATTTCTTGAATAAATGAGGAAACCGGGAGGGAGACAAATATAGAATTTCAGGAAAACAATACATTTCCGCAATTAAAAGACGAAAAGATAAGAATATAAGTTTTTTTTTAAAGATCTATCTAACAATGACAGTAAAAATAAACACAAATCATTATTCAACCGCAGTACGGTTCAACTGAGAAGCGCTGCAGAGGATAAAGAGAAACAAAAGGCACATGATGTGAAGAATGGCGAAAAATTACATTTTGGTAAGATGAAATAATTGAGAAATAAATCGTGAAGCTAAGAATAAATTACAAAAAAATTGAGATAATAAAAATACACCAAATTTAATCTCCTTTATTGACTTCATGTATCTGACAAATTCAAATAAAGTCAATACTTCAGTAATCATGAGTGAAATAAATTAGTTAGTAAAGAAATTAACAAGTAAAGTAAGAATGAAATTACCCAGCTAAAGGTTTGCCTTTTCATTCAGCTATACAATTTATTGCACTATTCAAAATATTATTATAATTACTCCATCAGTAAAATAATGGATCCCAAGAGCCTAAACAACCAGTTAGAGATTGCAGAACGAAGGAAATCATTCGGTTTCTGAATGATTCCAGAATTAGACCTTGTTGGAAAGGAAAGAAGGTTCTGGGTGAAAATAATTCGACGTACTGCAGGCCAGACAAATGATCGAGAACAGTCAAGTATCCTTTTTATCATAAATACAATGACAATTGAGGATCGAATATTAACAATTAATGCCTAAAAAGTGAGAAATCCGTTTGATTGATACTTCACTGCAATGAAAAATGTATCTACCGGAGATATCCTAAGACCAGGAAACCCCTCCAATCTGTCAACTCACCAGTTGTTTTTGTAATCCTTGCAGACTCACACTCGATCATATGAAATTAGTCGAATGGGTCCGCTAGGGCGCAGCAGCGTACAGAGGGGTACTGAATATGTTTACGAATTGTCGTAATCTGGGTGGAATAAAGATGAATTCTGAAGGTAGGAATCATTCTTTCTACTGTACTCTGACAGTATTCTGGGTGTAGCAAGATAATAGTTTCATTTGAGCGTGGAGCCAATTAATTTTGAATTTTTGATTGTTTGTTACTTCTTGACTTCATTATTTACCAGATGGAATTGTGAATCTTGTATTAGATTGTATTAATATTATGAACGCTATTGTGATTATTTTTACTTACAGTTGGTCTATAAATCTTTGGTTTTAAATATAGAAGGTTTTTTTATTGAGATTCGAGGAAGTTTTGGGCTCGTTTCTTTCACAAGCTTCCCATATGTGCCCTTGACTGTACCTTATTTCCTACCGAGCCCTTCGCAGGTCTCCACGAGAGTTCTAAAAGTATTTAAATAAATAAACATACATAAATACATAAAGTGTATAAATATATATATATATATATATATATATATATATATATATATATATATATATATGTATATATATGTATATAAAATCACGATATCTAAACATAATTGATTCTTCCTATAGGTATTTTGATGTTTTGAAGGAATGATGTTTTCTCAACTTAAGTAGGTCTTCCTTGTAACTGTAATCTATTTTTTAATTTATAATTTTTGATACGAAAATCATTAAACAATTACTGATTGTTATATTCGCCCTATGTGAGATAAATATTGATGCTATAAAACAAGAATTAGTTATCATTGTAGATTTTTGCCTTAAATTACCCTCGGGTAATGAAAGGCTAATGTACTCCTAATTTAAACTAATAATGTACTCCTTTTTCCTTATTTAAACCTTGTTTTATTTTATTCTTCATAAGAAAAAACATTGTATAAAACTAAATAATGGTTAAATATCAGTGTTCTCTGGAGACAAGTAGAAACTGGAAATATCTTGACATGGTGATAAGTGATATTGATGAAGAGCTTTGGCATAAAGGGAAAATAAATATGTCATGTTCCGTGATTTTCCGACAATATTTTTCAAATGATAATCTTAAATTTTCTCGTTCTCTTCCAATAGGGTATTATTTTGAGAAAATTTCTCATTTTATATGCATAGCCATGGGAGGGAAATCTGTTTGTCAAACCAATAGAGTCGTTATATTGGCTGTCAGCACGACCCAGTTGCTTCTTCTCATCTCTTTATATCGGCTTAAGGCTCTTCCCAAATCCTCCCCCCAACTTGGGATCTATTTCCATTTATTCTATAAAAAATATTTTTACATCTTGCTGTGTTGGATTCGTGATTTTCTTAAATCTTTTCAGAGAGCCCAATAATGTATAAATACTGGCTTCGAGGTTTTGGCAGATTATCTATCTATCCTGTTACCGGGCGTGGGATTTGCAGTACGACTCATCCAGCCTAAATACAGTGGGTATTTTCAATATGGGTAATCCTGGAGGATAAGCACGATCTTAACCAGATCTCTTATCTGCATAAGCGTTGACGGATAAGCAGTATTCTCCTTACCTATTTATATTCTCCTTATGCCCTGCACCCAAGATCCTTAAGAAGTTGTAGGGTAATTTTTTTTTTAATATGGATATGATTTAAGTCAATGGCTCCTGCATTACATTCCAAATTTACTGTTCCACTTTTCAGATTATTTATTATACATAGCCGTTATTATTTGTCCAGCATTAAGGACGGATATTACTATTAAATATTTATTTTTCACAATGTACAAACTGATTTACAAAAAAACAACAACCTGCTCATACTGTAAAATTAATAAATAAAAGTTTAAATTTCATATTGAATTAAAAAAAAATAAAAATTTAGAAAAATAACTAGTTGGACAAATCATCGATGTTATTTATTTCAATCAGTACCACCGAGTGGAGACTCCTATGTACATATATAGGACAAAGAGACACTAAACATAAATAATATGTAAGTAGAGGATTAAGGTCTGTTGTTATTAGTTTATAAACATTACCGCCTATATATAAGAAAGGTAAGAGAAATAAAGTCAGTTGTTACGTAGATTCTCTGTTGTTACTCTGCCCGAATCCCTGTTTTTTACAGTATATTTTCAGTCTAATTATAACTGGTGCCGAAACCCGGGTTATTTAAAAAAAAAATACGTATTCACACTTCGGAGCTTAAAAAATTTAATGATTTTTTCCGTAAGTTAAGACAAATGAATAAATAATAATTATGACAGATAGTGAAGAGATTAAGAGGTTAGAGTATCAACTGAACCAAGCAGCGGTAGAGAGGGCGAGTTTGGAGGCGAAATTGAAAACGTCCAACGAGACGTCCCAGTTCGAACTTGTCAAGATAAGAACCCAGAATTCCACATTTATCAACGAAACAATAAGCATAATGGAGCCGTTCAATGGAGTTTTAGGCGACCTCGAACATTTTATAAAGGGGGCCGACCAAATTAAAGAACTCATTGCCTCTAAGAATACGACACACTTCAGGAATCTGACGTACCTAGTGCTTCTAGTAGCTTCATTAGTGAGCCAGATTTTGAGGCGTGTCCTCAATGCCATTCAGGGGGACACTACTCCTCACCCGTGGGATGTGCTGAAGACAAGATTAAAAAAATTATATGGTGGAGTAAGGTGGACGCCGGAAGAAGATATATTCTACATGCTATAGGAACACAGGAAGCAGGGCCAAACGGAAGGAGAGTTCACCGAAAAACTATTGGTACTCTACAACAGATTAGTAGAGAAAATGGTAGAGACATTTGGCCTGGCGGAAGGGGCCCAGCGTACTGCGTACGGGGTATTCTGAAGATCCAATTAAACCACTATATGGAGCCCCCCCCCCGGGTTCACTACCATGAGATCGCGATTTTGTAGACTGCGCTCACGAGCTCATAGATGCCCATGAAAGGAACGAGACTCGATTCGGAGGTGAAGTCACCAAGGAGGAGACATCAGAGCCCGCCGTAACAGTAGCGTCAGGCCGTTCGAAAAACGTCCTAACAGGGCACCCGAGAACCGCCGAAGGAAACAAGAAAATAAATGCTACGAGTACAATCAAACGGGCCACCTCGCAGCGTAATGTAACTTCACGAGGTGCTATGTATGTGGCAGGTGGGGACACGTAGCAAGAGAGTGCCCAAGGCGCAATCCACGTCCGACTAGAATAGGTCCGCAACCACAACCTATGGAGGTGAATAATCAGGAATGGAGCAGGAGGTGGATGCACAGAAGAGACAGAGGGCAGAGGGCCCCGTTGACATTCCAACGCCTTATGGACGAGTTCCAAAGGTTAAGGGGGAGGATTTTGCCCAGGTCTATATGGACGACCTTATAGTGTTCAGTCGTTCGGAAGCGGAGCACATCAAGCACTTAAAAGCGGTATTCTGCTGAGTCCGACAATTCGGTCTTAAATTGTCACGTGAGAAATCGAAGTTTGGGTTGCAGGAGATCAGATTTCTGGGGCAAGTGGTTTCGCGATCGGGAGTACGGTCCGATCAGGGAGAGTCAGGGCGATACAGGAGGCCCCGCTGCCGGTTAATGTTCGTGGCGTTAAGCGCTTCCTAGGCATGGTAAACTACTACCGACGATTTACCAACTGCTGCGGAACTGACACAACCACTGACGGAAGTACTGAAGAAAGGGAGGCGGTTAGTGCTCGGGCAAGCTCAGTTGGAGAGTATTAAACGTTGCCGTGAGGTCCTAACCTCGCAACCCTTTCTAGCTTTCCCCGATTTTCGGTTAATGTTCCGAATTACTACGGATGCGAGTGAGGTCGCGATTGGCGCAATTTTATCCCAGAATTTTGCTGAGGGGGGACCTATAGTTTATGTCAGCCGGAAGCTAAACGGGGCGGAAAGCCATTACAGCACAATAGAACAGGAGTTGCTAGTGCTGGTATGGGAAATCGAATATTTTCGACCTTACGTATATGGTAGGAAGTTCGAGTTATTCACAGATCACAAACCACTAGTATACTTGAACACTCTGAAAGAATCGTCGGCGTGGATATCGAGGTGGAAGGAACGTCTAGCGCCCTGTACCTTCCAGGTAGTCCATAAGAAGGGAGCGGACAATGCCGTAGCCGATTGGTTGTCGAGAGACCTCGTGGTAAATGCGATCGATGAGGAAGGATCTTCTGCGGAACCATTCGGACTCCGATACTTACGGGGCTAGGCGGAAAACGGATCCGAAATTCCGCTTGATCGTCAGGGGTCTGAGGATAATTCCGTTACGTCGGAGTGGTCTAGTGATTTACCTGAGGTCGACGAGATCATCAATGAATGTACCATTAAAATATTATTAAAAGTAATTATCTTCTAGTCAAACCCCTTTACAAATAATTCTAATAACGACATATCGCTGAGGAACTTATAGGTAGAGTAAGCAGGAATAGTTTCCAGATTCTCCTGTGAAGGAGGCATTTCCAACATAAACATATATAATTAACGTCAATATTAATATTTACACAAAAATGTTCTTGATTTAATCGATTTTCCCTCAATGTGTTATACTCCAATCTAAACTGTTTGCTAACTAGCCAGTATTTTGCATGGATGGAGGCCGTAGTTTTCAATATTAGGAACAGTAAGAAAAAGGTTGCATCTATGAGTTTTACAAAAGGAAGGGAAATGAAATGTTCTATTGAAACGGACGTTCTGTTCTGGATGAATTAATTATATGGGAGGCGGTATGAAAACGTTGAGCCATTTTGCTCGGACAAAGTTCAACAAGCCGGTTGTTGACTCAGTAAATCCCGGGGTCCTTAGAAGTGCTTTTATTAAGGACTCTGTGTACAAACCTAAGCGGGATTTATTTAAACATGCGGAGCAAAGCATAATGTATCCGTATTCACTCTTATAACCCTTAGCTTATATTTAAAACTACTAATGAAATTCTGTTATTATGTTACTAATAAACAATACCTTTATTAGGAAACTTACAGTAATAATGTTTCACTTCTCAAATGATCTTTTACTACTATAAGCTGTCTCGAAACGTTTTTCCAATCCGATTTTATGATAGATTTTTACTCAAAACTTCTAAATTTCAATGAACAAGATAGTGTTCTGCTTTATATATATTTAAACATAATATATATAAATATATAATAGAGTAGATTGTAATAGAAATAGTAAAACAATACTTTGAGACTGGTGTGCTACTTTTTCAGATTTGGAATAGTTGACAATCCTGTGATATTCCCAAACTCCCAGGTCAGAGTATTGGTTTATAAGCCAATATCTCCTTACATGATACGCATATCTATTTATATTTATTTCTTTATCCATTATGACATCGTTTATTTTTTTTTAATTTGTCTCAACTTTAATACTTGTTTCTTTTTAAAATTATTCCGAAACTTTATTTTCGTGAAGGGTGTCCAGTTTTTTATTAGAATTATATATATTTTTTGGCATTGCTTTTGTGAATTCTTTGATACAATATGATAAAGAGTAGTAGGGAACAACAGTTCTTCATTACTGCATTTATGCCTAATAATAGAGGTTTTCATCCATTTCCTTATAATCTTCTGATTAATTGTCAGGCGTGATATATACGAATCACTCGTCCGTAAATATTTTGTCCGTTTGTATAGATTAATTATTTGCGTATGAAGGGTTGTATATAATATTGTTGATTAACCATGTGGCTTTGATTAGAACCTTTGTTCATGAATAAACAAAGTGAAGTTAATGTAGTGTCATTTGGAGCTTAAATATATGAGGATTAGGTCCAAATTCGTTCGAATATGTAATGGGAAGTTTTCAGTTCCTCTCTATTTTATTTATGTTTTATTTGTGAACGACTTGAAAACGTGGGTATAATAGTTTTAAAATATTTTGTTTGTTTTAGACGAGTGTTCTGAATGTCATTACTTTTGGATTTGTATCTATCAATGGAAATAGTTAACTGTCGATTTCTCTTGGAGTACAGATTTCTATAAAAAGTCTACACGAGTCATGAAGATTTGATAGGTGGAGTATAGTGACGTATTTGAATGTGTTAATATAATTATAGTGTCTTATTCTTGCGTAGAGGTTTCGGAGCTTTTTGGAACATCGTACGTTTACATGACGTACAACAGTTAATACTGACGAGGTTCACCTATGTTCTATTGGTTAGCATAACAACATACTAACTCGAAGATTGGGGGTTCGCAGCACGGCTGGTGGCGTTAGGACTTTTTAAAGGGGGTAAACAAATTCTTACTTATGCCGTCCGTCGGAAGGGGCATAATGTGGGGGTCCCATATAGTCTCAGAAACTCGTTCAGTTCCCTATTCTAATTATATCTGGATAAGCAAAATGAAAGTCATAGCCCTAGAATATTAGCCATTGCAACATAAATTGACATTAAATAAATAAGCAAACAACGAATACTGAATACTAAGGCTGGTACAACGGAAGAAAGTTCTGAGATTTGGCAGAGAGAGAAGAACGTTTTTGAAAAAAAAGATTGATTAAATCCACAAGTAATCCAGTTACGTGAAATTCCTATTCTAGTGGTGTTGTAATGTATTATTCCACAGGTAACTAAAAACAATTTGAAATCAGTGTTCTGGATAGAAATGGATCAGGTTTTAAGTTACTCTTCTTCGTTTTATTCGTCTTTGTTCCAAGAATTTTGTAAAAAAAAGTTATAAGCAAATTTAGATCAGTGTGTTGACTGTGAATGGTGATTTTTTGCTTAAAATCTAACTTTTTAATTACATACACGCTGATTTTTAATGTGTAAAATTGAAAAGCAAGCCAATAAGGGACGGAAACAGATGGCCAGGAGGAGCTAACTACAGAACCGATTCGGCCGACAATAAGCTTTGGATGGTACGTGATCGGGGCCTTATTGGGACAAGCGTACACCGCGCCCGAAAGTATACTCACATTCACTTGAGCCGCGAGTAGAATAATACCTTCTCTGCAGGGATTCCGCTAATCCCCACTTGCGAGGATCATTAAGTGGAAAAGGTTTTAGGTTGTGTTTCCTGTATCGGTATTCGGGGCGTAAGCTGATGTTTATAACTGCCAGTGAAAAAAAAATTCAAATTAGCTAAAACAAATATATAAATATACCCGTTATAACAAACAATCGAGTTAGACGGAATAAAAACCTGTCTATTCGACGAGCAGAAAAATGCATTCAATTCTGCATCGTGTCAAGGACATATTGAACAAAAACACTTTTAAAAAATCCTGCCATAATTCACTTATCTACTTTATAGTAACTAAGATCACTTAATAAATAAACCATAACGTGAATTTTTAGGTTTATAAATATTTTAGTTTATTTTTCTATTATTTATAAAAAAAATAATCCAGGCGCGGTGAATTTATACAATATTATGCGGGATGCTTCAACACAGCACCGTGTAAGCATCAATATAGAATAACCTAGAAAACCTTACAATAGGTATTTAGGAAAATTTTACCAGGCTATTACATCCTACCCGTTAAATCCCTTCGCCTTTATGTAGTTTGGCTTTTTAGTGAGTAAAAAGCTATGGTTATTTGTCTACAACTATTTCGCTCACTGTATGTGAATCTATATAAATCTAAACTAAATATATAACATTAAACATACCGATATATATACCGAATACTGAAATAGTTACCGATTTTTTTTTTATTATTCAAAGGAAAACACAAGTGTTTGCAATAATGAAATGCTATATTTTTCAGGACTCAATCTGGTGTAATGGAAAAAATATTAACTACATTAGAACTTTAAATATAGGCAATAGTACACTGATTAAGACTGACAATTCCTATCAAGATAGGAATAGATTTCAAATTAAAATATAATCTATTCCACGTAGATACCCTATATTATTATTCTATTCATCCATAGTACTATTTTGGTATATTCAATTTACTTATTCTAATTGTTTGTTGTTGTCCATAATTGTATTCCAAATCTGTAGGTATAAGATTGTTAAAAGGCGTTTGTGGAATCTAGAAAGTCCTTGTCTATTGTATTAAAAAATAGTTTCCGACTGGTAATATATTTATAAATGTGCTCATATAGGATGGGATAAAATAAAAATGGGACGTCATATATCAAATTTTACTGAACAATAACACGATTTTAGAAATAAAAACAGGAAGTTGGCCTGACAATAGGCTGACAAATGGTTGCCCAAAATAGTTACTAATTTTCTTGAACGAGGCGTAATGAATTTGAGTCCGTTAAAAACCGTTTCATAATTTAAAATATTCCAGTCTATAATTGAAACACATTCAATACTTAAATTAGTTTTAATAACGAATTAAGAAAAAAAATAGTCCTTTCCTAACAACCAGTTAATTTCACGGTGTTAGCAATTTTTTAATTGTCACTTATTTAAAGGTTATTACTATAGGATCAACATGCATAGCCAATAACCAATCATTTTTTTTTCCATCCTCTCTTCCCTATTTTTCAATACTACTATATATCAATACTATACATCACGTATACTATACTCGTTTCTGAAGTCGTGTGATGTTGCCAATTAATATATAACAAGTTTTTATAGTGAAATTTTTTATCGAAAGTAATTTCGTTTAAAAATATCCATACCTTCTCCTCCTGTCAGTTTTTCTTCTGACCCGTTATTTGCACCAGTTAAAACCGATCACTTTTAATTGGAGGTAGAAGTAATCGAACAAGCGGTTAACCATTTTTCACAATAACCGACACCTCCATACATAACTTTATTATTTAATAATGATCGTTCACTTATCGATCCCTTCCTAAAATGAAACTGTACATCCTTTATTGATGTAATAATTTCAACCCTCATAAACTCCTTAAATGGCTATAAATGATCCCTTAGCGAAAAGTATTCATTATTTTATTTGAAAATGCAGGAAATCGATTTTCTCACTTAATCATTATTTCCACCTGCCAGAAGGATAGCGATATGCAAATAAGGCGTCAAAGAAACTCTTTACATATAAAGCTTTGAGATGAATATTTCCCAGAAGTACCTCGTCTCGGTATTTAATTGATTTAATTAAGTATTAATGCAAGAAAAGTTAATTAAATCAAAGGATAAGAGAGGAGACATGACAGGAACCTCTCATAGACAACATCCATAGAAGGGAAATGATGTGGTTCGGTCATGAAGAAAGAATTCCGATAAACCGTCTGCCAAAAATCGTATGGGAAGCGAAAACGGAGGGGAAAAGACCTCGAGGACGGCTAAGAAATAAATGGGATGACCTGATGGCGGAACTGGCTAGAAAGAGTGGACTCTCTGGGGGAAGTTGCTACTCTTTCAACTTCAAGAAATTTGCCACTGATAGAGAGGTATTTAGGAAATGGACACAGGCTGCCACGACACCGTAAGGTATAAAAGAAGGTCAAAGAAGAATATTAATGCAAGATCTCTGATCCAGTTATGAAAGGTTCTAACCCGAGAGTTAAAATAAAATTTACTTTTGATGACATAAAACAATAAAAATATTTACAACAATTTCACATTTTATTAACAAACAGAAATCAGCCGCAGTTAAAACAAATATTGGAAGTTTAAGAGCGTCTTTTCGAGGGAAATACTGCAATGAAATATATTGGAAGTAAAAAGTGTAACCGTGAGGGAATCCCCGCATATTCTTATTGCCACACACATCGTAAAACAATTGAAACAAACTTGAGACTTACAAGTCATATCTCCCAGCCCATTGTGTGAATATAATATTTTTTGAGTATGTCTGGCCACATTATGTTTTTTCAGGTACAGCTAGACAAAATTTCTGTGAAATAGGAAGATATCTTCGATATTTATACTTAAGTGATGATCTGTGCGAGAGAAGTGCTCACGGGGCACCTCTCTCAGGTTAATTATTAATACTTTAATTTAATAAAAAAACAAAAGACAGGATAGAAAAAAAAGGGAAATAATAGTTACAGTGAGTTACAGTATTTGTTGACAAAAAGGTAAAAAAGAAATGAAGTGAGGAATTGGCAATAGTCCCAGATAGTTCTACAACTCCTATTCTCTACAGTAGACCCAAGTATCTAATAGAAAAAAAACTGAGAAAAATGTGTGTTGTTTCTACCTTTTAGAATCTTGTTCTACCTTTTGAGCTCATACTACTTAAATAATTTAACGTGTAATTAAAAACTAAAGTTTACTTTAGTAAACTGTATAAGTGTATAAGTTAATATAATGCTAAACTATAAAAATAATGGTATTAATATCATTTGTACGAACGGCTTTCAGGAAGTAATTTACAATGCTATAAAGATTTTAATTTTGAGTGCCGTTATTAAGAGGAAAGAAGCAATTAAGATTTTAAGACTTACCTACATAAAAGGTTTTTGCCGTCTTGGACATAATTACTGTTATGATGTTAGTAATAGCCATTATTTAACTTTTAATCAATCAAATAGTTTTGTAACTGTAGAATATAATAAAAGTTTGCATCAGTCTTATATAAAAACTGATGCAATTGAATGGCTAAAATAGCAGAACAGCTTTTAAAAGAAAACAAATTAAAAGATAAGTCTAATAGGTAGATTTTTTCATATTCGCGTTATGTTTGGGGTACCATTTGAATTATTTTAAAGATATGAGAAAACATTCAAATTTTTTATTCAATTAGTACTTAGCAAAGAGAGATATTTTTAACCCTATACGCCTTTTCATTTTTATTATGAAATGGTAATCAAACAAATCACACAGGTCTGCGGTGAGAAAAATGTAGCATATTTAACTAGTGGGTTTAACAATATTTTTTGTGCTGATTACGGAAAAAAAGTGAAAAAACTCCATCACCCCTGATCCACACTGTTCCTGTTATATTTGTGGGTCTTATACCATCCAAATCCAATAAAGGAACACTTTTGGCTTTGTTTGTTCAGAAGTTGTATTTTCCATACTTTGTTGTTAAATTAGAGGACCAAGATCTTGAGCTCCCCATAGAGGGTGTTGAAGGTTGTTGACATTTGATGCGAAGAACTCAATTCATGTGAAAAACTGAGACAATGATTTCAAGGTAAGAAGAAATCATTTGGTTTTGGATGACCCATGATTTGGAGAGAGCCTAACAATCACAGTGATGTCTGTTATTTTTGTTCTTGTTCAGTCCAAGGTCTTAAATTATAAAACAGGAAGGACAATTCACACCCAACCAACATACGTTCGGCTATTCGCCCTGTTCCTCATGGACCTGACTTGCCTATTCCTTCACCTCCGGATACCCTGGACAATATTTTAGACGATTTAGTCCAAATTTCACGCAGTAGCAGCGAAAGTGAGGACAGCTACGCTCCAGGTACCAATGACCCTAAACTTTCCTCTCGATCAGACTTGAACGATTTAGTACGAGATCTGGGCCTCTCAAAGGATTCAGCGGAAGTTTTAAGGTCTAGACTTTAAGAAAAAGATATGTTAGCCTCCGGTGTTTCATTTTCATGGTACTGATTTAGTAAATATGAATTTTTCGCTTTTTATTAAGAAGAGGGTGGACCTAGTTCTTTGCAGCAATATACCTGGAGTCATGGAAATGTTCAAAATCACTTAGGAGCGAGAGGGATGGACACTTTTCATCGAATCATCAAAAAGGAGTTTGAAAGCTGTACTTTTTTACAATGGAAACCGATATGCTTATGTGCCTGTTGGACACTCAGTCCTTTTGAAAGACTGCTACGAAAATCTTGAATTTGTTCTTAATAAGCTCTGCTACTCTGACCATAAATTGACCATTTGTTGGGATTTAAAAGTTGTTTCCATGTTATTAGGTCAACAAAGTGGTTACACAAAGTTTCCATCTTTCCTCTGTGAATGGGATAGCCATGACAGGAAACTACACTATGTCAAGCAGAAGTGGCCAATCAGAAAGGCTCCTTGAGTTAAATATGTCGAAAGTCAAAGTTTAGTGGATCCTAAAAAGATCTTATTCCACCGCTTTATATCAAATTGGGGCTAATGAAACAGTTTGTGAAAGCATTATCCCAAGGAGAGTGTTTCACTAAAATGGAAATGGAAAAAATTTAAACTTGTTGTAACAGGCTTTCTTAGAAACAAAAAACACCCTAACTACAAAACTTTGGCTGCTTAATTGTTACAAAACTACAAAATGTTGGGCTGCAACATGAGTGTCAAAGTTCATTTCACTAACATCTGGACTACTTTCCAGAAAATCTTGAGGTTGTAAGTGAGGAACAAGGTTAACATTTTCATAAATATAAAAAAGAAATGTAGCGCAGATAAGAAGGTCGATGGAATGTCAACATGATGGCAGACTACTGTTGAATGTTAAAAAGGAAAATTCACAAGAACACAGCCGAAAAAGTACTAAAAGAAGCTTCGATGGAAAAAGAAAATGTTTTTAAAAAGACTTATGATAACTTTACAACACATGTGCATCACTTTTATACTAATTTTTGGTAGGTATCGTTGTTGTTTTTTTTTTGTTTTTACTTCATGTTAAAATAATAAAAACAAATCCAAAATTTTCTGTTTTTGTACTTTTTCCAAAAAATTCAACTTTCTTTTTTAAGCGCAAAAAAAACTACATCAAAACAATTTTTAAAAAAGTTTTTTTTGGAAACCAGTGTTATTTATTAAGGTGTATAAAAAAGAATCACCGCTTTTCCACCAAATGTTTGTATTGTTATTTCTTTAATATAAAAAAAGTTTAGTCCATTGTTATCTACCGCCTTTATCTGCTAGCCAATTGCTCGATTCCACGCTGATACCATTCCTTGGGATGGTTGTCAAAGAACTATAGGACCGCAATTTCAACTTCCAAAAAATTATCAATTTTTTTCTCTTGAATAAAATGAGCCATGGATCGAAACAAATAGCAATGCAATGGTGCGAAGTCTGGACTATGGTGGATGAGGAAGGAGTTCGAACTCACTTTTATTTGGTATGACGGGAAGTGTGAGGACGAGCAATAAAGTGTTGGAATAAAACTCCTTTCCCAAGTTAAAACGAAATCTCCTTTTCGTTTGATCAAAGCAGGATAACACTCTGACAACTTCGCGAACTATCTTTCTAGTTAGCTAGACTGTCTTTCTAGTTCTGCTGTAGACTTCTTACAGCATGGATCAGGAATAAATTCGTGAGTTTGGGGTTTACAGCACTTTCTCACTGAGTTGACATGCCGGAAATCCTGGTTCAAATCCCGCTGACTTATATTTAGTATGTTTGCAGCGGAGGATGGATCATATTCATGGCGGAACCTGGGGCCCACCCAGCCTCTATAAAATATTATAAAAATAGGGTATCCAAAATAAGGGGGGGAAATCTGGAGGTTGAGCGTGGCCTAGGACAAGTCACCTCCTTCCAGAACCGTTGTCTCTGAAACAGAACAGTCTCTACCATGTACTGAACCCCAGACCTTTCATGGGTTGTAGTGGTACAGGTTGTGGATGGATATGACTGGATCTCATCAATATACATTGATGGTCACCAGGAGTCTTTGTTCCTTTACAACGTCGTATCTCTGCAAATTAATTTTTTAAACCAACGCTTGGAGAATGCTCAAATGGGATTATTAAGTACTAGTATGAATCAAACAGGATTAAAATTTTTACAGTCCTTTAAAATCTTGAAAAAAAAACGGCCATTTTTTATACATCCTATTAAAATAATAAACAATTTTTTTACACCCAAATGGACTTATACCACTTTAAATAATAAAAATAGCTCACATCAACTATAAATTGACAAACAAAAAGTGAAATAGTTTTCCATTATTACCTATTAATGTATTAAATCAACAAGAATAATAACTGATGATCCATTTACAAAGTTAGAGAATGCTCAAATGGGATTATTAAGTACTAGTATGAATCAAACAGGATTACAATTTTTACAGTCCTTTAAAATCTTGAATTAAAAAAACGGTCATTTTTTATACATCCCATTAAAATAATAAACAATTTTTTTACACCCTAATGGACTTATACCACTTTAAATAATAAAAATAGCTCACATCAACTATAAATTGACAAACAAAAAGTGAAATAGTTTTCCATTATTACCTATTAATGTATTAAATCAACAAGAATAATGACTGATGATCCATTTACAAAGTTAGAGAATGCTCAAATGGGATTATTAAGTACTAGTATGAATCAAACAGGATTACAATTTTTACAGTCCTTTAAAATCTTGAATTAAAAAAACGGTCATTTTTTATACATCCCATTAAAATAATAAACAATTTTTTTACACCCAAATGGACTTATACCACTTTAAATAATAAAAATAGCTCACATCAACTATAAATTGACAAACAAAAAGTGAAATAGTTTTCCATTATTACCTATTAATGTATTAAATCAACAAGAATAATAACTGATGATCCATTTACATAGTTAGAGTGAATTAATATCTTAAAAGATTAATTAATAACATTGAAGTGAAACAAGTTTCGCTCGAAGAAATTTCGCCTTTGTCCATTACATCAATTAAATCTATATGCCCTACTGACATAGCATTAATCTCATTATTAGGATCGATTGATGCCGACGTAGCACTATTTCGAACAGAGTAAACCAAATTTACAAAGCAACAGGTAAACACCGTTCATGTGAAGAGGAGAGGCATACTGAATATTTAATTGCTCTCTCAGGAAACCCTATTAACGGGAGAGGGGGGAGGTAGGGGTTGGGGGTTAGGGGGAGTGCAAAGAGCTGATCCAGCCAGGTGGGGGGGGGGGGACTCAGGCTATCTGTTCAATTAATAATAGAGATAGGTTCGTATCTACTGGTGGATTCTAATTGGGATCGTAAGGCCGAACAAAAGGAACACACAGGCGAACCATCCCTTCACGGGCTATACTTAATTCGGTTTATATAAATCAGTAATTATATAACACTGCGGTGAATCGTAAATACATATCTATAGACACCGGGTAATGACGAGAGGCCATAAGTAACAAGATCGTTCAAACGCAGGAAAACCTGTATCCAGTGTAATTTATATGGAAAACGAAGGTTAAATAATTACATCATTTATCCACATGTGTACACTTAAGAATATAATAACCGTTTTAATGAATAATTGAAAGATCGACTAAGGAAGTAACGCTTAAGGTCCTTAATGTACAGACAGATGAGTCAAAAATTTCTAAAAACTCGTTAAGAAATATTCTAAAAATAGTTGTGACTACATTGCTACTTGTTGTTTTGTATGTGTAATTAATATTTGTGTATGATATATAATAAATGTTTATAATAACGGGGTAGCAATAATATTTAAAATGATGATATATTATGGAGCGGAATGGCGCAGTGTCAAAGTGCTGAGTTGCAGTTCCCCAAGATCCCAGGTTCAAATCCAGCTGTGATAGATTTAATTTAATCTGATAACCGCCAAGATGGAGCCTTAAGGGCCTGGGACCCTCCTGGGGCTCATGCAGGCTCTATAAAGTCGGTATCCCAATTAGGAGGAAAACTTGGCGGTTGAGCTTGATCAGGGACAAATCATATACCTGCAAAACCGTTATCCAGGAAACAGTACAGTCTCTGCCACGTCCTGAATCCAAGACTCTTTAAAGTGGTGCAGGTTAGGTTAGCCGTTAGATATTGATACTTGATTTTGGGTATGGGGAAATATTGACTTTACATTAGTCCATATTATATCCATTAGTAATCAATAAAAATTAGAAAATATTCTAGATGTGCTAGAAGATGTTTGCGCCAAGAAAATCGGGAGAAAATGTATTTCATATTTTCAAGAGCCATTTTTACAATATTGTTTTATTTCATTCTTCTGCATCTGTTTCAAGCTTTTTAAAAATGGTTATTGCCTCAATATAGTTTAAAAGTAGATACAACTAAAAAAATGGTTCCTCTTCGAAAATTAAATTTACTAATTTGGGCAGTTTCTTTTCCATACACCATGTATTCGTAAAAGTATATTCGTATCCAGAAATATGTATAACTTAACTTTATACATTAAGGGTACCTATATTACAGAGGCTGGATGAACCTCTTGAGGTTCTCCAGATCCCGCATGGTCCATCCTCGGCTGTTGTTAGATTAAATAATTTATCTACCATAGCCGGATTGGAAACCGGGACCTTCGGCTCGGCAACTCAACGATTTACCAATGATCTACCCTACTCCCTATTTAAGAGTATATAAACCCTGCTATCAAATCAAATATCTGCATGTTGATGAAATGAAACGTCTGCTTCCACATCGTCCGGCCACCGCAGTCTAGGCCTGCTTCTTCCTCTTTCTCCATCTGGACGTCCTTCTAAGATCTGCTTTGGAAGACTTTTTTTATCAATTCTATGTACGTGGCCCAGCCATCTTAATATTGTTGTTTTGATACAAGAACCTATATCAGGTTCTCTATATTAGCTCTTAAGTTCTTGATTATTTTGGGTATGGATATGATTTCCTTCTTTGGTTGGGTCATATTAGAAAATTACATGGCTGGAATAGAACCTTTGAGTTATGAGGGAGTTTTTTATAAACCACCACCCACCATTTCCTCTTCATCAACTAGCATATTATCTAAATTCAATATATATAATAATTAGATAAATTATCAACAAAAAAAAAGATAAAAATTTCTTTTATATTTATTTATTATTTAATTTTCATATGCAATTGCGCATCTAGCAAAATTTGATCCAAGCGTTTTTCTATTTGCTATTCTACATGATCATCGAGTTTTGGAATAAAAATATCAATAGTTGAGTAGGTCTCTTGGCCAATGTCTTTTTAATCTTTTCTTATCAAGTCCAGGTAACAGGGAGTAGTAAACCAGAAGAACGAGTGGGTTTGGGTGATATTGTGTCGATGAGTGGAATGTTATGTATTGGTTATGAATATAAAATAATATAGTGGGAATGTTCATGTCGTTGTGTATGGTGTGATTCGAAATATACCATGGTGGATTAACAATTTTTCTGAGAATTTTGGACTGTGTTGTTTGTATCTTGTGTATGTGTACTTTTTTGCTGAACCCCAAAGTTCTGCTCCATATGTCCAAATAGGTTTTAGTATACTATTATAGATAAGTCGTTTGTTCCGTAAGTCAAGTGAAGATCTGTAGTCCAGAAGATGTGATAGTTGTTTGTACTGTCTAGTCAGTTCTTGTCTTTTTAATTGTACGTTTTTTATATGTACGTTCCATCTCTTTTGTTCTTTTGTCCAAGTATAGTCCGAGATATCGTACTATATTATATTATATATATCGGTTTCTACTTATCTTGACTGTTATGGAAATATTATGGTTGGTTCTTGAGTTTCAGTCAGTTATTTATGGATTACATTACATTACAACTTACACGTGTCATCTATATTTATTTTAGTCTGCTATTTAATGTTTTACTAAAAGCTCATTTTTTTAGTGTCAGGGCATGAATATGAGACTAACCTAGTCTCGAAACGTCGCCTTAAGAAGTTGAAATAACTGGCTGAAACCAACCAGAATATACATATATATGATATTTTTTCTTTATATTTATTTGTAACGTACTTTTATATTTAATTTAAAAAAAAAATGTAAGTTTTTACAAGTCTACAACAAAGTTCCATTTAACCCTTGAGCATTAAAAAAGAACCCCAAAGTTTCAATCATTCTATTTTTCTTTACAATAAAAAAAGGAATACTTCAAGGATTAATGTGGCAAAGATAAGCAGTTAGTCTGAGAAAAAGAAAACTTCCTTCAAAAAGAACAATGCTGAAATATAACGATCAGATAGCGATGTGATTTACTCCTGTACTTCAAGTTAAAACTTAAGCCACAAATAATACAGGCTTCTTCAATTTCGGATTAACAATTGTTTAGTGAATCCAGTTCTCAGAAAATACATTAAATAATCTTTTATCAAATTCGTTTCTAGATTAGGTGAAAAAGTTTGATGGTATAAAGGAAAAGTTTTGCTCCGATATAAGGAACTCGATCTTAATAGACCGTTTAAATGATAAATGTCTGTTTAGATAAGCGGGGGATACTTTGGAACTCTTTTCGAGATAAAACAGAACAACACAGATAAAATGATAAATTTACAGATACGCTTCACCTTGAAGTTACCAAAACCTTGCATATAATATAATTTATAAGGAAAATAAAGATATATTTAACGTGTATTAAATAATAATCGATGACAATCATTATTAAACGGCCTAACGTCAAGATAATGCGCCATAATAAACAGGCTAAGAATCTCCATCTACTTTTAAGGATCTATCAAGCAACAAGCCTAAGTTGTAATAATATAGAACTTATATTGAAGCAAAAAGTATCAAATAGAAATAATACTTTTGAATATTGAAACTTATCTGCTTTGCAAAGAAAATTATACAATACATAAGACGCTTAAGTACTTAAAAGACACGAAGTTATTTCAAGAAAGTCCGGTCGTCGCTAATGGCCCTAGCAGACGCATCAACGCTAACCCTGACAGTAACACCATTAATTTTAACCGCTACTGGACATGCTCAGCTTTTCAAGCCCATTGAGATTAAGATTCCAAAAATAATTTACTTTCTACACTTCCACAATGAGAATGCTATCAACGAACACTCCGGGAAACCAGAAATCATTTTAAATTATTACAATAAAAAAGGCGCTATTGACACATTTGACCAGATGTGCCAGTATATGAACTGCATAAATGCTCTTATTGTATATCAATTTAATTTTTTCGAGCACAATCAAAATTTCCCCAAAAGGCCTCTTTCTCGACTAGACTTCATGATAAAACTCACTGAAGAATTATCCAAAGCGTGGACGCACAAACGACTCCAAATGCCGCTGTCGAAAGCATTGAGGAGCAATTTACATAAATGTCTAATAATACAGGAAGTGACAAAGACAAGTAAGCAGGTTGAAAAAAAATGAGAGAAAAAGATCTTAGTGCTCATAAACTTCAAAGAAAATCCAAAACGGTGTATGACGGTCGCGGGGAAAATATTTGTGGAGAGCATTACAAAAAAATGTGCCCTAACTGTACATACAATTAAAATAAATTTTATTTTTCAACTAATTTTTAAATATAAAATTCTGAAATTTTTTATCAAATAAAATGTTAATCTCTAAAATTATTTTGTTTATTTTCCTTGTCTAGTAGCAATAATAATAACCTTGACCAATGTGAAAAGGGTTTAGACAAAGGCCTATACAAAATTTACGTAGCGGGTACATCATCATAGGTCTCTAAAGCCTGTTATTTCACAAAAAAAGAGGAGGAAATTACCTTTGAATCACGACTCTTGCGTTGTTGAAGGGCCAGAACACTAGTAGCATATCTCCTCAAGGAATAGGTGGGGGAAGCCGGGTCCGGAGCTAAAATGGGTGGCCTGGAATGGGATATACTTTTGTACACAGGCTCTCGGACCTATCATGTTACTGTGAGGGTTAAATAAAATCAGATTTAAAAAAATAATCCGTGTTAGGGCCAAAATGGACATGTTAAAAAATATTATCCTACTGATCTTCATCTTTATCTTCACCCTAATGTGGGAAGGGTAATTCTTCGACGTGAGCAGTGAGTGGCCCCCAAATTTCTGCTGATATATCCGCTCTGTAGTACTGAAAGAAGTGGAAGGCCTAAACCACGATGGTTTAATGGTGTTGTATTCAGGTAACATTGGGACATAGTTTAAAACTTGAAAACTAAAACATATCTATTATATAACTAAAAGAAAAACGTTACTTAATTATAAATGCAATTTTCGTATAATTTTAGTTCTTAAAAATATGTGCACGAGGATAGCTTTCCCGGCTAAAACGTAAATAAGATTAAGTAAATTCACTCTATTGCTTTTAATTATGATATTGAATGAGAAATGAATCGTGTGCTAAATATATTGAAATATGAAAATAACTAACTAACAATAAATAAACGGTAAATAGAGGAATCAAAAAGTATTTAGTAGTAACTCTTTCGGTTTTAATTCCTTTTGAACAAAAAAGTAGAAAGAAAGCACTGATGGATATTATTGTATCATTTTTTTTTTAATTGACCATTTAAACATTCTATGTAATAACTGTTTTTTGCAAAAAATAAATAAATGATCAATAGTTAATTACTATATACAGTTTTAATTGATAATGTATTATATATCAATTTATGTAAGATGATTAATATGGAATAAAATATATAATAAACAATATAAAAATTGAATTAAAACATAAATATGTTCCCGTTTAATGATATCTATGTATTGTAATATAATAGTGTGCGCATCGAATATTTCTTCAAAAATAAATATTCATAAATGAAATTTGTGAATATTGAATTTAACATTATGAAGGAGAGGTAATAATAATTATAATTGATTCAGATCAGTAAACAGACTTTAATACATACAATTTAGTGGTGTTTTGAGCAGTTATTGAACATCAAATATATATTAAAAGCATTGTATAGTTTTTTTTATAACTCCGATACAAACTGAACACTTTATGTTTAAATGAAATAATTTATTATTAAAGGATCCCTACTGTTTCAAATAATTTTAAACAAAAAATGCCGGAACTGCTGTGAAATCCGTAGAACTGCTCTTTCTGAATCCGATATCTAAAACCCTCTGATATCCTTTTTCCTTTGATATAACGGGATAGGACCCCTTTATTTCGAAGAGAACGGGTCTTCTATAACGACTTTCTGCTACAACCAATAGATCTTTATCGCTCATAGATTTTTATCATTTCTAGTCAACAGTCTGAATTTACATGAGCCATTTTCAAACGTTCTTATAAGAAGTTGCAGATTAGGGATTTCACAGAAATCTCAATTGATGATACTATTGTATGTATTGTAATACACTAATTTACATAAGTAATATTCCTTCAAAATAAAAAGATGCAGATAACATAATCATTTACAGTCAATCTATCTATAAGTTCAATAATTTACTTGTTCCTAGCTGCATTGGTGAACATTCTGAAATATAAGCTGTATATTGAAAAATCTCATATTGATCTAGTAAGTTCAATAAAATAATAAAATCTCATATTCAGCTCTTCCTGGATTCCCAGATAAGCCTTGACTCCTTAAACAATAGACTCCCTCGTACCCCTATCATAGTTTTCTCTCTTCAATTTTTCACAACCAGTCGCCTGAGGTCATCCTCCACATCACTTTGCCATCTTCTCGATCTTTTCATTCTTCATCGTGCTCTATTTATGCTGCTTTAAACCATATCTTTTTAATTTTATTATCCGGTATTTTTAGAACTGGTGCAAGTCATTAGATTCGACAGGATTATATAAAGCTTTCAATGTCCGTTTCATTGAACAAATCTGATCAACTATTTTCTAATAATTTTCTCTCGAAGAAGCCTGATGCATTTGTATTGATGGTAGTAAACGTACACTTTTCTACAGTATATTTAAAGTTATGCACTGTCTTACTTTCGTCTTTCTAATTGACAGTAATGATTTTTAAACCCTGAAGTATGAGAATTATGGTCTGTTAGCTACAATAAACCAATACAATCCAATGTCTACACATCCAATCCATCTACAATGACATATTTCTGTAAGGGTTTGACAATTCTAGCCACATCACCTGTATCATCTGCATACACACAAACTTGACGGCAGGCTAATGGGATAACCTATTCAAGACCGATTGCACACCGTGTGTACAACTGATTTCGAGGCTATAAGACGGCCATTAAACCGTTTGTGCAATAACTGTAATGTACAATTATCAGTTATTCTGAGTAAACTAGTATTCGAAATAAGATTTTTCATGATCTAATGAAACCTGTAAAGTACAGGAAAACAAAATTTGGCATTTGTTTTAATTTTTACCAAAAAATCTTAAAACTTATTTTTTTCTATATTTTTACTACTTTTTTAAAAATTGTCTTTGCAAATTCTGTTCTCTATTGTTGAAAGTAAAATAACGATTTTATCTTATCTAACTATTTTTGAAATTAATGTATATAAATTTTTAATGATGTATTTTCATTTTACCTTACATTGCACATCGAGTGTTCAATCCGCTCCTCGCAATAAAAATGTTCTGAGGAGCGAGCTGCACACCCGGTGTACAATGATCTTATTTATGTGAATTCACTTACGAATTGGGCGATTTTACACCCAGATTTGACGTTACAGGGTGATTTGACGTATGTTGAGTTTAGGAAATGTATGCTTGAAACAAAATTCGTATCTAATATCAGGAGTTAAAACAAACTAACTTTAAAAACTTAATATTGGCCTCAAATGCATTAAATACAAAGATAAAGATGCACTTCCATTTTGAGGATTATTGAATTGTAGGGAACTGATTTACCTCATGTCAGTTTTGTTTTGAATTTAATAATGAATAAATCATATCTTAAGTAAGATCTAATTTGGAGCTGAATTTACACTTTAAAGATGGATCGACTTGATTTAAAAATGATTTACGTTCATGTTCTTTGGTGGAAGTTCGAAATAAAGAAATAATTGAGTAAAAACTTTGCGATGCCATTTGAGGAACTAAATGTTACAGTTTTCATCATGAGTCCACAGTCTTACCGTTGTATGCAGAGACTTGTACCAATAGTTTAGTTTTTAAATGATTCTTGATTTTAAACAGAAATAAAAATATGGGCTTTGCAATGAGATTATATTAAACTGTACATCAACCCAAACAGTGAACATAATCGATGGGTCTCGTTTTAATTTATCGGTGAATAAAGAGAAGGTCTTGTAGATTTATGATGCCATCGATAAGCTTTCGCTGAACATGGACTACTTGCCATTCTCCATTTTTTGTTTTTGGGCCTGAGTCTTGGCAACTTCCTTATTTTCGTACCTCTATTGAATATAATTATAATTTAATAATCTATGATTTTTGTATTGGATTCTTCAACGTCGAAATATTGAAGTTTTCCAATCTTAAAGAAGGAAAGATAAAAGAAACAAAACATAGGATTGGCAACGCAATAACACGCAGAAGAATGTAGCGTGGCTCTTGACCCATGACAGGACACGAGGATGTGAATGACACGAGCAAAAAACAAGAGCCTCGATTGGTCAATGGTTGTATTGTCTCCATTTCCCTTTCTAATTTCTCAGTCTAGCAAACTCAGCTTCTTCAGACACAAATTGCGAATTAATAACTGGATAATGAAACATTAAATACAGAAAATCATTTTAGGTATTAATGTCAAATCTTAGTTAAAGTGAGATAACGAACTTCATTTTATATTATAAAAAGAACAATAATTCATTCTTGAATCAAATAGTATTTCATAGTCCCTTACTATCATTTAACAAATATCCTCATTAAATCAAGAATTTGTCTGTAAATAAAATCTTGGGGTTTTTTTTTTCCTTTTTTTAGTTATGGAGGTTAATTAAAATCTAGCTTAAAATGCAATGATGTGTTTTCTAGTTCAATTTTATCGAGATGTACAAAACTGATAAGCATTAGGCCATTACAAGGTTTTGTTATGAATTTCATAATGAAGATGTGAGATTTGGAGCTAAATTTTCATTTTAAAGATAGATATGAAAATGATTAATATGGTCTTTGCCCTGAGCTAGGAATATAAAAAAATAAAATTAAGAAAAATGGAATCATGTGACTCCATTGCAGAAACTGTACGAGTATGTTGCTAATTCAGGTTATGGGGATATGAGGAAATAAGTGCAGTTGAAGAAGGGAAAAAATATTATTTAAAAAAAATTGGGCAGCCCATATGCTGTGTCTGAAAATCGAGTTCAACACATTTTAAGTAAATTTAAACCATTTTTTCAAGGTAATATAAAACGGAAGATAATACAAAGACGAAAACGGAAAACTCACTATTGGGAGAAATAATAGAAAAAAAGCTACCGCCTACCCATTTGAGGAGGCTAGAATCGAAATTGCTTCATACGAACTTTTTAAATCATCTTGCATAAAGAATGAAACCTCATTTCAAAAATATAAATGATGAATTTACTTTAAAATATAATTTTAAAAAGCTAGTAAACTTTCTCTTTTGGTTTTACTAAATGTTATTCTGAAGCACAGTGTAATTTATTTTGTTGCTCCGAACGATGAATATTTTTCCTAAACACTGATTAAATCTGGAACAGTACAATTAAAATATAATTATTAACAAACAATCAGTTGAATAAACGATGATGAGAAATATGTTGTAACCCTGATGAATATTAAAAACAGATTTCCTATAACCATTAAAGAAAATATTGCTACTGAGAACGTATCCTTCCCCGTTCCTTCCATCAACCCTCCATTTAAACTATTTGCTTATTCTCAACATACGTTTATCTTCAAAGAAACATTTTTTAAAACAAAAGGATAAGGTCGTATATTATTATTATATTTAGAGGGAAATTAACGCTTGAAAAATGGCTTTCTTTATCATGCCCTTTATTAAATTACAGTAGGCGACTTCCGGATTCTTTTTCAATCTTATATATTAGTACTTTAATTATATAAATACCACAAACTCAATTATTAAATGTTGCTTTGTTATATTAAATGTTAGGCAACTTCCGGATTCTTTTTCAATCTTATATATTATTACTTTAATTATATAAGTACCACAAACTCAATTATTAAATGTTGCTTTGTTTAAAAAAAAACTATCATTTTTAGATACATTGGGATTAAGATATCTGATACTGTATGACAAATAAGAACTTCTGATCCGAAAAATTGAGAATTTTATGTATAAATGAAAAATAATTGTTAATTAAAGACGTTATTGCTAATAATTTAAATTGTTTTCGAATATTCAAATGACGATACTTAATTATAATATACAATATTTAATTAAAAATCATTATTTAATAAATTTTAAGTTTTTGCATAAAGGCGCCTCGATTCTCGAAATCATCCATCTTACTTAAAAATTCTTTTTTATACACTTTTTTTTCAATGTAACCCAACTGACTAATTTACATATAATCAAATATAATTAATCGAAAATAATAGAATTACAAGTGGGAAATAAAACATAACGTAATCTGATAAAGATAAAAGTATAGAAAGGATGTTTTGAACAGTTTATTATCTTGATAATGTGATGGTAGATTGATGTGTATAGCTTAATTAGTTTATGATTACATTAATTCAACATAAACAACACATAGTTCGATTTTTTTGAAACTATTAATTGCCAACAGAGCGGAGAGGCTCTGTGGTAGAGCACTGAAGTTTCTGGCTTTAAATCCCGTTCGCTAGCTGACCTTTATTTAATCTGTTAGTGACTGGAAATGAAACCCATTGGATCTTGAACCTTCCTAAGTCTCACCCAGTCTCTATAATGTGGGTACTCAAAATAAGGGAGGGGAATCTGGTGGTTGAGCGTGATCTAGGACAAGTCACCTCCCTGCACAACCCTTGTCCGAAGAAACAGTAGTAGTTCTGAACCCCAGACCCTTCATGCTACAGTTTTTTTAGGAATGTTTGAGCTTATTTTTAATCACTTAAAACGACATGATTTATTATATCACTTAAAAAATTTTGTTTATTATATATCACTATTTTTATTTCGTGATAGCCCCAAATATATTTTACCCCACTGTGTTATGTTGTATTATGTCTGTTTGAAGAATGACATATCATAAACATTAACAAAAATATTGGTCATTAGTTTAAATATTCAATTAAAAAACATCTAGAAACATCTATAAAATATGAGGACCATTGAACCAGCTGTAACCTAAAGTGCCGATAGAGAACAGAAGTTGGAAATATATTACGAAGAAGTTGAGAGCTGGGTATATATCACCAGTTGGAAATAGTTAGTTGTGAATTTACTGTCGTCATTGTGGCCAAGCGCTGCCGTTAATAGGCACCCACACCTTAGTCCAGGATCAACTAAGCTTAAGCTCAGCGCTAGCTTCAATTAGTCACAACGGAAGAGCAAACTTATAATTAGAATTTACTGCTGCAAAATATCCCTGCCAATATTCACTCTAGGCAATAAACCTGTAGGGATCATAAACATAACACTCCCCAACACTAGGCAATTCGCGAGAGGGATTTTAGATCTGCAATTTCAAATATACATGAATGATATAACTAGTTTGAATTAATAATTTACACATACTTAATTAAAATGGTAATTTGATCATAATTTTATAACTGGAAAACATTGATGGGTTCAACAAACACGGTCCATTTGACACCATAAAGCCATACAACCACCTCCATTTAAATAAATTCATAACTGTGATAAGTGATGTTATCTTTCAATAAATAGGATTCTACAGACATACCTGTGCTTGTAGAGCATTGCTATTTGGGTTGGTACTATATTTGTGAGTTAGTATTGTATACCTGATTTCATTAATCTCATAAAATTAATTAAATTATCCGTTATTGACCGAAATGTGTGAATTCTCACAACACATGTTAACACAATATAAAGTAACTCGTCACGAAATAAACACTGCTAACTAAATCATTAGAGCTTTCACGCACGATTGGAATGAGTTGATTCCAGTAGTCTGCCAGGCATCACCTACTCCAGTAGTGGGGGAATTCTTAAGGATTTCCGAGGATTCAAACTCGAAATCATTGGATTTGATAACAGGTGAACTCCTGCGAAGTTGTTATTGTTTTTATATTGTCAATGCGATTATCCCAATGTATATACCAACTATTAATCGTCACACAGCATGAAGTCTGTATTTAAAAGGAAAAAATGCTTAGAATACATTTGTTTTCAAGGTCAATCTTTTTTCTACCCTACTTCTGTTGATTCTTCAATTTCCTCCTTCGTTCCCCAATACAAGGGTATAACACAATACAGTGTTTTACAACCGATCACTATTATGTTTATACCTCTGATACTCCGAAGAGCCCATGCATCACCATCCTTGCCTTCGCTAATAATACAGCCTTTATTTCTTCCCACAAAGATCCTAATACAGCTTTTGTAGCTTCCCAAAATCATATATTCGATTTAGAAATGTGGTTCCACAAATGGAAAATCAAAATCAAAGCAACTAAATCGAGTCTCATTAGTTTTTCCCTACAGAAAGCTTCGTTACCTGCAGTCAAAATTGACAACGACGATGTACAGTCTATGTACGCTGTCTCAGACAAAAAGTTACATGAAACATACATACAAATTAAAAATACTAGAACGGGCAAGACGCCACTAACACATCTTCTAGACTCCATATCTAAACTTGACTTAGAAAACAAATTACTAATCTCTAACACCATATCAAGAACTATTTGGACATATGAACAGATATTTGGGGTTCAGCAAAACACATCCAAATTTAAAAGAAACAAACAACACAACCTAAAGCACTATGAAAAATGGTTTATACTCCTTCACCATACACAACGACATGAACATCCCCACAGTAAAATAATATATTCATAGCAAATACACAATACACAGCATACCACTCATCAACACTAAATCACCAAAATCCAAATGTCATTAATCTTTCCAATTTTTGGTTACCCAGGCTTGATTAAGAACTATCGATCATTTCAAAAACTTAATATTCTTGCAAATCAAGGATAAAAAACAAACAATGAGATCATGCTGGATGCGAAACTAGGCAGGTGTAAATCTACAATAAAAGAAGAAGAATAAATAAATAAAATATTATTGATTCGAGGAGAGCGAAATGGCTCAGTGGTAGAGCACTGAGTTGCCATGCCGAAAATCCTGGTTCAAATCCTGCTGGAGACAAGACTTTCTATAACTTTCCCAGCCTTTATAAAGTGGGTGCCCAAAATAAGGGAAAATCTGGTGGTTGAACGTGATCTATGACAAATCACCTCCCTGCAGAACCGTTTCCATTAAACAGTACAGTCTCTACCATATACTGAAACCCAGATCCTTTCATTGGTTGAAGTGGTACAGGTTTTTTTTGTGTTTTTATTTATTGAATCGTATAGTATAGTTTGTCAAAAGGTTTTGTTGTTTTGTGTTTATGAAAAACCAAATCACAATTAAACTATAATTTTCGGGAATTAAGAAGGACATCGATTTTTTTAACTATAGACATACAGAACGAACTTTAATGTAATAGTTCCCATTTCACATTCTCAGGTTATATTGAAAATTTCTAATAAAAGTGTTTCAAAAAGAGCAAACATTTTCATTTCAAAATAAAACAAAAATATGTGTTTTGGTGGATAAATTCGGTCAACAAAGAAGATACTATACACTGCTAATCAATAAGATGGGGAATTCGAAAATTATGTTTATAATTTTGAATATTTAAGGAAAAATATATTGAAATATTAAGCTATTCAATCAAAAGGATTGATTGTTTTGTGTGAATGAACAACTAAAACATAATTAAATGATGCTTTTCGGAAATTCAGAATGATATAGATTATTTTTAATAACTGCCATCATAAAAAACTTATATTGTAATAGTTTCGTAATTTACATTATAAAGTTATTATAAAAGCGTTCCAAAAAGTGCAAAAATTTACAACTCACATTGTGCTTATTAGATCTATCGATTTTTTTTTTTAAATCTACGTTTGCTGGCCTGGTTTTTGTCAACAAAACAGTATATCTTGCTAATCAAGAGGAAGTGCAATTAGAAAATTTCAGGCAAATTATCAAAGTGATGTGCGGTTTGTCGCGGTCCTGTCCTGCGGTCGTCTCCCCCCAGCAGCCGCTATTGGCTCTTATTAGCTAGTGGTTGTTGTAAGCGCTGTAGCGTCCATTACATCCCACCCCCATCGTTTACACGAACCAAATATTGTCTGTCCTCGCTAGAATGAAGGTATAATGTCTAATGGCCGCTAAAAAATATGTAGTGAACTTCATTATCGTGGTCTATTTGGTGTACCGCTTCGTTAAACGAAAAAATGAGCGTTCCATGGGACGTTTGTTGGAGTCTTGGAGTGTGCGATGGTTGTACGGAACTTAGTAAAGATATAATAATAATATAAAAACAACAGTAATTATACAAACTAAAAATAGAATATTAAGAAAATACCATCGCTATATTATTCCATTTTATCTCATTCTTTTTTTTTCAGTTTAATATATATTTTAATTGACTTTGGAAAAACAGTATTGTTTTCCTGAGTTTCCTTAGCCCTGATGATGGCCTAAATTTAAGGCCAAAACTTTTACACATAATAAAGGTGTGTTGCCTATTTATGTATAATTCTAATTTTCTAAACTACTCAGGATTTAAGAACCATTTCCTTATTAATATAAACAACCACACAGTCCTCGAAATGCCTATAAAAGTCTTCGAAGTAAGAGGGAGTCTGTTCTTATCGTTTCTTTTCAATTTTTCGTTTTTCTACCACCAGCTTGGCCTACTAGTGGTGGTACGATTATATACAAAATCAAAACTCATAAAATGTGTTATAGTATTGATTTAATTAATTTGTCTCTGTATTGTATAATTTACGAGATTTCAGTCAAAAGAAAAAATATTTAGAGTATGATAGTATTCAGTTTTTACTGGTACTACTCAAAGTTCAATAAAAAAAAAAAAAATTAAAAAAAAATGTTTACTAATTTCTCGTTTTGTGAAGAACGTGTTTGTGTAGTTTGTAGACTTTATAAAAAAAAAAATCAAATCAGCTATTAAAAGAATCTATTTACGCCTTCCACGTCCAGATGCAGTGCCGCACGACTTAACAGAATAGCGGGTCTGCAAGTATAAGAAATGACAGAATCGAAAAAACTACAGACTGTGATAACATACATTTAGAACAGGACTAAGTAATCTAATAAATATTGCTTGCACGCTTGTATTGCTTTAGTTTAAGATTAATGTATATATTAATATGTTTTATCTCGAAAATTTACAATTTCTCTTTCATTATAGTATTTTAAATCTCTACTTAATCAATTTCTATTTGAATGGAAATGGGTGACTCGATAATTTTAAGTACAGAGTAAAATTGTCAGGGGGTTCAGTCAATGAAAAAAAAAAAATCATTCTTATTTTGTTAAAAAAATTCAACTGTAACATTAAGATTTTGACTATTTTTTTCTTATTAGTATTCTTAAACGTCCGTAACTGGAGCTGCATTAGATAGAGGCACCTGGCTAAGGCTCCTTGAGGAGTCTAAGACCCATATAGGGTTGTGGAGACATATTGTTGTTGTTGTTCTTGTTACTATTATTCTATTTTTTAAATTTAGTTTGAATCAGTTCCCTTGTTTGATAGAATGTAGTATAAGAAAATAAAAAAGTGATTAATTAAAAAAAAACTATTTTAATTCATTTTATTTTCCATTAAATGTATTTAAATAATCGTTCTTAATTACTGTTAGTTGTAATTTTGTGGTATTTAATGTTCACTCTTATTATAAATCAAATACTTCATATTATCGTTGCATACTGCACGTGGTTTTGGGTAATAAAGTTGTGAAAAATTGGCTGTATTTATTTTCGTAATTTTTATGGCATGTTGCTATAGAAAATTAGGTGTTTTTTTTTTTAGTTTAACGCAGTAATGATTATACTCATAAGAACTGTTTCATTAAGGGATAATACACTCTTTAGCTAATTCAGAGGTTGAACCGTAATCCCAGACAGTAGCAGCCCGGTGGTTAACGAACAGACTAAAGCACTCAGTGCTCTCACTCTGCTGTGGTGTTAGTGGCTACTAATCCTGCTAGTGGATATCCACCTCCGACCAAGTGGATAGTGCCAGCGGTAACTTGTGTATTGGCTACAATTTATTCCTAATAGAGGTTGGCCCGTGGGGAGTTTGTTTGCCATCCGCCGGGTTCAATGAATACATTAGAACTTCCATGAATAGAACTCCACCGGATTGCTTTTAAAGGGCATATAGTCTCGTTTTTATGTCTTTGGTCACAAATGAGATTCGATCTGCTGATGTTACATTATCTAAGTAAAGTTAATTAGTTAGTTTAATGATTTATCAATTGATATTTTTGTCGTTTTACGTTCTCTCATTTATTTCTTCGTAGTTTTAGTTTCAAAGGTTTTTAATCCTATACTCGACACTCGACAATGTGTCACACGATTGAATAATCCAATATTCTAAAATTTTAATTTATTTAAAAATTACAAAAAAATTTTCTGTCAAGTATACAAATTATTTATAAAGATTATTTCTTTTTTATTATCCCTCTTTAAACCAACATTTCTATAGTTCTAATTCATTCGATTCACTTATCTCTTTGTGGTTCCAATTCATTCGATTCACTTATCTCTTTGTGGTTCCTAAAATGTCAAATCGAAGTCCAAGTTTTTGAGTAGTTTCATCGATCGACTTACCCCATATCAGATGACTAACTGTAATTTTTTTCACTCATAACTATATTATTTTGTATAAATTTCACGTGCGTTTATATATGTACTTTTTCAGCTTGATTCATATTGTTCTGGATTTTATTTTATTTTTTCTTGACCAGAACATTACGTGAATACTGTCATTGCTCTCAGTCGAAAGAATTGCAGCAATGTCGAAAAACAAATTTGTCCAGCAAGCTCCTACTAATCGAAACACTAAGCGTCAGGAGAAAAATTTCTAGTAAGATTTTGGTGTACTGACAATTAATGCCAAACATACACCATCAATTATAATTGCCAACAATGACTAACTTAACATTCCCTATTCAGAATAAGGGTTATCACTTTAACGCATGAGTGATTCCGTTCAAGCTCTTGTGAGTGATGACATCTGGATGCCCATCCCTCGTGCCAAACATGTAGCCTCCTTGAATTAAACTGGATTTTCTGGTTGCGTGTATATTTTTGTTATACGAGATAAGTTATATGTAATTTATGGCAATCCTCTATAAATATATTTGAATTATTAATCGTGATTTGTCAATATAAATAATAAATTATTGTACATGTAGGAACCTTTATGAATAAAGTATATACAATATAATTCTTTAGGTAATTACTTAGCCCAGATGCACTGCATATTTATAAATACTATATTGAGAATTTATTTAAGGCATCAATTTGAATGATTAGTAAATTGATAAAGACACAACCAAAAGAATCAAATTATCTGGAAAATAATCCAATTCTAAATAAAGTTACTTAAGGTAGTATCCTTGGCCCAAGCCTTTATACAGTTTATACAGCTGACATCCCAACTCATCCTAATAATATCCTTACCACGTATGCTGATGATACATGTTTATTATCTGTCAACACCAATCCAATTATTGCATCCCAAAGCCTCCAATCCCATATCACTGATCTTGAAGAATGGTGTCAAAACTGGAGAATTAAAATAAACTCTCAAAAATCGCATCAAATCACTTTTACCTTACGTCGTAAACCAATGACTTCCTGCCCTTCAGTATCCTTTAATAATATCCCACTGGTGCCTGTAGAACAGATCCGATACTTAGGGTTGCATCTTGACAAACGATTAACCTGGAATCCTCATACGAGACTGAAAAGACAAGAAACCGCTCGATGTTTCAGGCTACTTCAACACTTACTAGACAACCGCTCTAAGCTCCCAATTAATTACAAAAGACTCATCTACATGACCATCATACGACCTATTTGGACCTACGGAGTAGAGCTTTGGGGCTCCACTAAGCCATCGAATTCCTCTCGTATCGAATCCCTACAATCCAAAATCCTTCGTAAAATCCTTAATGCTCCTTATTTTGTTAAGAATAAAATCATCCATAACGACCTTAATGTCCCATTTGTTGCTGATTTGGCCCGAACCCGCTATCTATCCTTTCATAACAAACTTCATTTCCACCCAAACCCTCTGGTTTTAAACCTAGCTTCCTCTTCAATTCCCGATACTCCTCCGAGGCGTCTGAAAAGAAGATGGCCCCGTGACTTCTTAGTTGAACTTGTGATTTGAGTACTACCAGTGGGTAGTTTCTCTACTTGTCATTTTCACATGTCATTTTGTATCGCTTAGCCCATTTACAAGATGTATTTTTTTTTATACAGTTGTGAACATCAATAAATAAATTTAAAAAAAAATAAAGTTAGATTATTAAAATAATTTATAAGTTGAGTAATTAACATAAATAATTACTTTGGGATCCCAAAATAAAGGGAGATATTTAAAACATATTGATACCCTAAAACAGCATTATAAAATTGGCATCCCTTGTGGGGACACGAAACATGAGAAAATGAAAAAAAAAATAAATGATACATGAGGAATGCTTAAACTATTAAAGACTTGTGCATATTTTATAATTTTAATACCTGATCGTTCTAGTAAGTCATCCATCCATTGTAAGAATATTAAGTATGACAACTTTTTTAATTTTCCATACCTCCTCCTACTATCAACATACATATTTTGCATAGTGATACACATCAATACGTTATAGTTATAAAGCCGGGGAGGGTCTTCATCTCCATGTCCAAATAGACAATAGGTTTGAATTCTGCTTCAGTGAGTTAAGATAGAGAATTGATAAAAGACTAACAATGGAATGAACAAATGAAGCCTGAGAGGCTCGGAGCGGACATTGAAAGTAAGCAAGGAGGAGCCAGCGGAGCAGGCAGTGTAAACAGATCCCCTTGCCCAAACACAGCGCCTCGCCTGGATGTTACCCCTCCCCCACCCTATCCATCCCCTCCCTTCCCGTCCTATCGGTTTCCTAATGAGGAATCCGATACCGGCTCTGAGCCACCTTTGATCCATTTACACTATTCTCGGCAAGCTGTGGAATGTACCAATTAATTGAGTCTGATTCTAGAATTTCATGAAAAAAGAAAAATAATAAAATAAAATGGCAGAAGAAAACTGGACTTCCGTGTTGGGCGCTGTAATGATGGAAGCTTCTGTCTTGGACGTTTCTGTCTACGTTTCAAGCCTTTATTAGAACAATTAAGCACCAAACCAAATAAGTTGTAAACCGTGTGAATCTTAAAAAAGAGAAAATATACTAAATGTGTAGTATCGTAAAACATCTTTTTAAACATGTATTTTGATATACTTTCTTATATCGTAAAAACCTTCCTTTTTAAGACAAATTACTTATAACAACATATGAATACAATAACTTATCAACGATAGTTTGTGTTTCAATCGATTCTCAAAGTAACTCTTGATTTAAGTATACTATATTTTGGCAACGAGGATAAAAACTAATTATGCCTAAATTACGTCGAAAGTCATTAAAACAACAAATAGAGTGATGAAGATGGGCCGACTGAGCAATCCGATGAAAACAGAAAATAGTCTTCAAAGAACAGCAGGTCTCGGCAGCACTGAGGACCAACCCTAAGGGACTTCGAGTTCTCTCCTGATGAAGAGGAGTGGGAGTATTGGTTACGGAGGTTTTCACTCGCCGCCATCTCGGACCCTCACATCGATGATCACATACAAAAGAGAAATATACAAGCCAAGGTAGGAAATAAACCATTCAACTTTTTATGCGATTACTTTAAACCTGCCGACATAGGTCTATAGAATACAAGCAATTAATTGAAGCTTTACAAAAACAGTCTAGGAAACCTGATAGCTCGCTATCTCAACGTTTAAAGTTTACTCAAATGATACGGCAATATCATGAGACAATTAATGATTTTATCGCTGGACTACGTTCTCAAGCAAACCACTGTGATTTCGGAAATTCATTTAAGGAAATATTGCGAGATCAACTCTTATTTGGCATTAATAATGTAAGTTGACTGGAACTGGTAATCATCAAACAATATCCATCGGTTAAGAGCAGTTTCGATGAAATTGAAACATTATTACATACACTGAAGGATGCCAAATGTGAACAGTCACTCATGTCATATTTACTAACCTCTCACAACGCTGAACCTAATATTAATAAAATAAGTCCGACTCATCATAAAAGTTTACTAGAAAAAAAAATGTATCTAGATAAGCAAATTCATTGCTTACGATTTTTATAATTACAAAACTTAACGAGTCGAAAGAACTGCAACAATGCCGAAAAAAAAATGTTGTCTAGCTAGCTCCTACTAATCGAAACACTGTGCGTCAGGAGAAAATTTCTAGTAAGATTTTGGTGTACTGACAATTAATGCCAAACATACACCATAAATTATAATTGCCAACAATGACTAACTTAACATTCCCTATTCAGAATAAGGGTTATCACTTTAACGCATAAGTGATTCCGTTCAAGCTCTTATGAGTGATGACATCTGGATGCCCATCCCTCGTCCCAAACATGTAGCCTCCTTCATCTAGATATAACACTTTTACTTTTCAATTAGGTACTTTTGATTCTCTTAATAACTCTTGATTTAAGTATACAATAAAATGAAAATTTCTTTAGCCGCGTTTAGCAAATTATGTTATGGTAAAAACGAAAGATTTCGTGCCAGCAACATGCTCGAGGCTGGCGAAGCCTAGTGACTTTTGCGTGAGTATACAGTTTATTTGCAAATGATGAAAAAAAAGAACCCTGTACCACTACAATCCGTGAACAGGTGTGGGGTTCAGTACATGGTAGGGACTGTACTGTTTCATGGACAACGGTTCCGCAATGAGGTGAATTCTCCGAGCTCACGCTTAATCGCCAGGTTCTCCCCTTATTTTGGGTACCCTATATTTAAAACATTTTATACAGGCTGGGTGTGCCCCAGAAGGGTCCTAGATCCTATATGATCCATCTCAGGCTACAAACAGACTAAATAAAAGTCTTGCCCGCAGCGGGATTTCAACCAGGATTTCCGGCATGGTAACTCAGAGCTCTGCCACTGAGCCACTACGCTCCCATTTTTCACAAATGATAATTATGCTAAAAATGAAAATAAAATCTATATATATTAAATAACCATGGGGTTGTCCACATCCTCTAAGATTTTATTTAAAATATATGTACAAAATTTGACTAAAGTTAATGTACGACGATTTTAAGGACTGGAGCTCAGCTTGAGAACTGCTGGTCTAAAGGATTAGAGGGGTACGTGAGGGCTAAATAAAATACTGAAAAAAAAAATTTTAATATAAAAATTTTCTATCGCATCTAGGGTGAAATTTGAAATTTCTATTAATTTATTGGGTATTAATTTTTTTTTTTAGAAATTCACAGTTTAGAAATACACCATAGATAGGAAGGAAAATTTTCGTATTGATATTTTTTTTTTCAGTTTTGCCTTTATGCCCCGCCTCCTTATCTCAACTTTTAACAACTATGCAAATAATTTGTATGACAAAAGTCCTTCATGGTCAAGGCTTTTGCATTTGATGTTATTTAATTTAAAGTTATTAATGTTATTGAGTTATATGTTAGCAATTGGATATCAAAACAAAATTAAAAATGAATTTCATTATATTCAATAGCTTAGCCGTTCTAATGTGATATATCAACTACGTTCATCGAATCAAGTTAAAATTATTTAAAGAAAACTTGGTAAGAAGACCTATTAATTAGAATTCATATTATTTAAGGTTTTTAATTACTATTATATTTCGAATTGTAAATGAGCTGGTCCATTATTATCTTTACTTATGATTAGTTTTTACCTGAATTTATTATAATGTTGTGACTATGAGAACGACTAGCCACATATTGAGCTTCAAAAACAATCTAAATTTCTTAGTGGTGGAATTGGATCAGAAAAGAAAGTATAGGTTGAGGTCCAACAGGATAGAAGAATCATTACATTAGAAGATGATTTAAGTCTGGCGTTCAAGTACCATCAACCAAGAAGAGTGGGCAGTATGCTATTGATGGGGAGAAAAAACGTCCAAGTGAAGAAGATGACCAAACAGATTCTACGAGTAGCTGCCGCCGGTTATTAAATCAGGGAATAATGGCAAGGTAACCGCGGCTAAAATCCCGATGGAGGAAAAGATCGAAGAATCAGTGAAGTTGATTGCCTGTATTTCGGCTTGGGATTGGTTTGAGGGCTTGCATTAAGCATTGGATAGGGCCGCTACTGCCCTGGAATACTGAGGCCGCCCTTTTAAAGAATAGACGTGGTTTTCATCTACTCTTTCACTCCCCAATGAAATATAAATAATCTCGCTACATTCGGGGAAAGTACTCAATCCTATCTCTTTTCTAGATGTATTATTTAATCTACCTTGAATATTTCATTGTTTTTACTATCGTACACAATACATAGCATTTGTCTTTCTTAAATCATTGAGCTAATCTTTATTTATCACATCTTCCGTAATAAATAACCCCTTGCTTCTAAACAATTTTGGATATCTTAAAGATAATATGTTCTCTTACAATAATTAAAGTGCTAATGCATAATGCTTATTCGGAGAGTTCCACCACTACAACTTATCTAAATTACCTTAGGCCGATAGGGTCGATTTTCCGTTGCAGGACTGAGTCACTAAATTTTACATTAAAGCCGTGGGTGTAAGAAAGCAATCCGACGATTGCCCAGTTTCTAACTCCGAAGAAAAGGAAGAAATTCGTCATTTCTTGAAGAAATACTTGTGCCACTGATGAATTATTTTGTTTATTATAAGGAGTCAACTGTGAAGCGTTAAGTAATTACTTGCAGGAGGCCATGCTGTGAAGATCGCGATTAATTATCTGAGAGTAACGGATATATGTTGACATAATTATAACTAACGAAATTGGAAGATATACGTAAAATGAAGACTGATAATGATTTTAAACATGAAATAGGCTTTTATTAGTTTATGAACTTTGGAATAAGTTATATTTTAAATTTAATTTATTTATACACATTTATATTTTTTATTTATATTCACTTTAGAGATAAGAAAAATAATTTAATTTTATAGCACAGACTTCGACAGACGGATTACCCATTGTTTTGTTAAACTTTAATGGTTTTTATAGCATATTTATATTTTTTATATAATAAACATGTTCATTATCGTTCATCATGCTTAGGATGCCATTAAATATGTAATTCAAAAGGAAATTATTTAATAATTATTCATATGTATAATTAGCACAAACGAGGGGTTTAAAATAAATTTAAGTGAGTTTGATGAGTGGCTTATCATAATTAGGATCGTAGCAATGTGAAAATTAAATTAAATCGAAATAAAACAGAAGTTTGATTCAGCATTTTATGAGACCTGGGCTAATTTCATACTTAAAATATGCGACTTCACGTGAGGCGATTATTGACAATAAATAGTACTGTGAGGTGTTGACCATGCTCCAATGATCGCTTTTAATTAAAGGATATTACTCAAAATTGTGATATGTGAGCTGTTATTTTTTTAAATGGTGTAAAGTCATTTGGATTTTTACAAAAATCGTTAATTATCTTAAATAATTTTAATGATTATTATTTCAAAATAAATTGAAAAAATCACCAATCTTTGCTAAGAGCATATTGTTAGAAACCTAACGTTAGCCCATATTTTTAAAATAATTCAAATGTATATTTGAATATCTGGATACATGAAATAATTGGACTTATACTACTTTAAAAAATAACTTCTCATATGTACAAAAAAATTATTATCTGATGAAGTTTAATAATATGTAAACGTAATTGAATATTACGACTTGTATTTTTCCAATTTTTACTTTCTTATTGAAGTAGGGCCCAGTTATGATGAAGTATCATAAAAATCTGACAGAGCCTCATCGGCCAGCCATCATTCATAATGGGTTTCTTACCTCCCGATTATTTTATTTATGACGGGTTATAAATTTTCTATAGCATAAGGACCTCCGAAATACGGGCGGTCGATACTCCAGTGAAGGAAGATAAATCGATTTAAGATCTGTTGGCGATAAACAATTTACCATCGCAACATAAATTCGATAAGGGAGTAGCTCTATCGGTATATGATTAGCTGGCCGATTAGCCTTAGAAAGGCGGGAAAGAAGATAGGTAGAGAGGGCGGGGGAGAGAGAGAGAGAGAGAGAGAGAGAGAGAGAGAGAGAGAGAGAGATAGAGAGAGAGAGAGAGAGAGACAGAGAGACAGAGAGAGAGACAGAGAGAGAGAGAGAAAGAGAGAGAGAGAGAGAAAAGATGAGAGGGAACGAGAGATAGGGAGTGAGGGAGGGAGGGAGAGAGAGAGAAAGAGAGAGAGAGAGAGAGAGAGAGAGGGAGGGTTAGATAAGGACGCAGCAGTTTTTCACCTGGGTTTTGGTACCATTAATCCAAACCTTTCCTTGACTTTTTAATTTTCTCTTTCTTAACAGCCCCATTTACAACCTACAGCGGTCCGCGCCGCAATTTTTCCAAGCCTTTCTTTATCCCCTCTCACCCCCAGTTCACCCAGGTCACGTGCCTTGTAAAATGTCCAGTTCCTTTATTTGAAAATTTTAAATCTTAGAGCGAAATTAATAATTATTTTACTAAAGTATACTATACTATATAAAATGGTATATTTTCTTCAAGAACATAGATATTCCATTTCTGACCTATTTCATCCAATAGTGGCGATTACATAATTAGGCCAGTGGCCAGGTACCAAAAAAATGCTTTAGGTTGCAATAAATTGAAGAGGGCTGAATTTTTGATATGCTTTAAGGGCTTGTCTGACTAGTGTAAATCCAAGTTTGCTACCGAAAAAACGGATGAGAAAACTTTTGGTGGCCAAAAAACCTTGAAATTTTCAGAATTATTTTAGTTTTTAGCCTATATATCCCGATCTATAAAAAAAGGTTTGTATCCATTTTTATATAAAACAAAATTTTCTATAATATGAGCCCAACCGCAGCTCTGGGGGCGACATGTGGTCTAGTGGTTAACGTAACAAACTACTAAACCCAAGATCGCGGGTTCGTAGCCAGGCAGGTGGCCCTAGGATTTTTTAAAGGGAGTAAAAATTCCTTAGTTACGCCGTCCTTCGGAAGGGACGTTAAACGGGGGTCCCGAGCCTGTACGATGTCAGGTACTCGTTAAAAATCCCTATCCTAATAAAACCTGGATAGGCAAAATTTAGAGCTCCCACTGTAGCATCGTCCGATTAGCCATAGCAGCATAAAGTGACGTTAAATGAACAAACAAACAACCGCAGCTCTGTAGCTTTATTAGATTTTGAGTTACGCCCCTTTGAAAATTCGTCTTTTATTCCAAAAAGGCCAAATTTTAAGTTTTGGCCGACTACCGTGAGGAATACTGGCCGAAAAAGAAATCCTACGATGAAAGTCAAGAGAAATGGAGTTGTAGTATTTTAATTAGCTTTACTTTATAAACATAAAAAGGCCTGTAATTGTTATACTTCTCTTGTTAATTAAAAAAAATGACCAATTTTCAAAGAGGCGTAACTCAGAATCTGTTATACCTACAGGCCATAGCCTGTGCTTAAAATAAAGCTAATTATATTCACTACCTTGACTTTTATCGTAAAATCACTCCTTCAGCCGGTGTTCCTCAAGAAAGTCGGCCAAAACTTAAAATTAGGACTTTTTGGAAAAAAAGACCAATTTTCAAAGGGGTGTAACTCAGAATCTATTAGACCTACAGAACTGCGGTTGGATCAAAAATGCAGCTCTCTTCAATTTATTGCGACCTTCAAGTACCTGGCCGCTGGCTTAAATGCGTTTGTATGTTTTACATTCTTTAAAATATAGCAACAGTTTTCTTTATTTATTTTATTAGGAAAATACAAAAGCCTAAATATACAAAATCGGAGACCTGTTCAAACTTGTATTCCCCATAGGCCACCATCTCACCCAGCCTGGGTGTCTCTACGGTAACTACGTACTTTTGGTTTTCGCCTGGTTCACGTCAAGCCCAAGTCTCTTCGCAGGACACACCAGCGCCAATAATGCATCCCTGGCAGCCTTTATATAGCGACCAATGATATCTATATCATCCACATAGGCTAAAATTTGTACATTGCTGTTAAAGATGGTCCATCCATCCTGCATGTCAGAATACCTCACAGCCTTCTCCAGGGCAATATTGAAAAGAAGGCAAGCGAGAGCATCTCCCTGCCATAGCCCCTTAGTCGCAAGGAATTCTCCAGACAGACTTCCACCAACGCACGACGAGTACATCACACTATTCATCGTCAGCCTCACCAGGCGTATGAGCTTCCGTAGGATTAGGAGTTCCTCCATTTCTCGGTAAAGCTCTTTGCGGTCGATGCTGTCATATGCTGCCTTGACTTATATTCATGTCCTCTCTCCAGTATGGTCCTGAAGCTGATGATTTGGCCGGTCGTTGATTTCCCGCGTCGAGAGTCCGTCAGGAGATCCTCGAAGTGGATCCTCCATTCCACTAGAACTTCTGATTTATCGGTGAGGAGGTTGCTCTCTTTGCCTAGCCAATAGGCTTGAAAACTGGAAAAAGGCTTCCTGATTTTATTGACCCTTCGGAAAAACTCCCTCAATTCCTTGCTTCCATGAAGCTCTTCTATTTTCTTCAGCTATTCACGTTCTTTTTGTCTCTTTTTTCTGCGGTGGAGCCTCTTTTCTTCCTTGCGTAGTCTTCTGTACTCCTCGTGCATGTCTCTATATGCTATGATTTTCTTGCGAGTTGCATCCTTGTAGTCGTCATCAAACCACGGTCATAGGTGCCGTCTCGTCCAAGGCTCTGGAGCAGGCCTTCCATTGATCGTCCACCGAACCACACCCAATGTTTCCCGATTGTAATGCCTGGTTAAGCTCAACGGCGTTCTGATTCTTTACGGCCGGATCTTTGGACATCTCCAGATTGAATCTTTTACCCATATGCCTTCCGCTGTTCGGTCTAGGTCTCGAGATCTTGTCTGTAAGGTGTGTGATAGAAAGGTAGTGGTCTGAGTCAACGTTGGCTCCTCGAAACCTCCTTGTATTGAGGAGATTTGAGTTGTGTCACTTCAGTCCATTAGCTGTTTTTATTATTAATTATTATTTTAACCTTATGAAGCATTAAATATGAAATACATTTTCACGATGTACTATAAAATATACTTCCTTCTTTCTTTCATGAATTTTTTTTTTTTTTTTTAGTGAGGGCCAAAGAAATATTCTGTATGCATATAAAAGTTCTATTTTTCTTCTGGTCTTCTATGGCCCTTTCAATTCCACCCTAATGATAAGAAGAGCTTCCATAAAAAAATATATATATATATATATATATATATACCATTTTATGCACGAGTTATTTTGAATAATGCAATCGGGCATGAAGAATTATCTGAAGAGAAAATATGAAAAAGGGAAAATAAAGAGATATCTGGACGAGTTTAATAACAAAGATAGTCCCTACATAAAGGGAGTATTCTAAGCTATTTCGGCCCAGGTAAAGTTTGCACCTGACAGTTGGGCTGCCTTTGTTGAGCTCCTCCTTTTGAGCCTTATATCACCTTCTTCCAACTCTCCTCTAGTCCACAACGGCCTAATTCCTTATAATTTTAAAAATATTTATAAATTTTATTAGGAATTAGGGTGACGCAGACTAGAGAAGAGTTGTAAGTCTTTTGTACTGGAATCTACAAATCAGAATTTATAACACCATCATCCTTCCAACTATTCTTTACGAATGAAAAACGTGGCCACTAACAATGAAGGATGAACAACGTATTAAGGTATTCGAAAATAAGGTGTTGAGTAGAACATTCGGTCCAAAAAAGGATGAGAATTTTGGAGAATTTAGGAGATAACACGAAGCGGAATTGCGGAGCTTACCCGGCTTTTATTATTCATGCGAATGCGACACGAACATAAAGATGGGCCTATAAAGTTGCTAGGGTTAGTAAGAAACGAATTCCTAAAAAGTTAATAAACGCTGTGCCGACTGGTAATTGAGGGGTAGGATCCTGATAATGGTTTATAAGCTGCCTACAGACACACAGGAAATGTACACCACTTAACTTATTCCCATTATGCTCATAAAATTGAAGTACTTCACAGATGCCATCCAAAATAATAAATAATGGCTAGAGCTATTTGCCTCCTTGTATCATCTAAAACATCGAATTATCGATTACATTGTTGGAGCATTTGGTCAAAATTTGTTACTACTGGTTTATTTTTGTATGTTGCTAGGATGTATTTATTTTTTTTTTTTACCTAATTGTTCTTAGTCATTAGATTCAACATAACCCCTGAGCTATTTCAGATTGCGATGAAAATATGAAACTTCATAGATGTTCATAAGTCAAAATGTCCGGTCTAAGCAATATTGTTTTTTCTTATAACGATTGGTTTAATTTCACAAGGTAAATAAAATCCAAAAAAAGAAGACAAATTTCGAAAAAAAATAAAGCATGTTATTTATTAATTAATCCATGAAACTTGTTACTAGCTGATTATACATCAATATATTTTGCAAATGCTGCAACGAAGACCAGATGAAATAAAATAAATTAACGTAGACTTCTTGGTAAATGGCGGAATAAGCAAATCGCTTTGATATACAGCAAAGGGAAAATAACAATAACTAAAGAACAGCGAAAAATATGCACAAGTGTTTTTTACCAAGTTCCAATCTCCTATCGACACGTATGACAAACAACCCTTCGCAAAATGCTTTCCGTCCCGTGTTTGGAGCTTAGGATCGACCACAAACATTCCACTTCGTGATAGTCATGTATTACAGAACAGGGCAGGAAGAACATATTTAGGCAAGAACTATGATTCTGAAACAGTTTTAGTTTGAAGATTATGCAATTTAAACGATATGTACAATTTTTCGAAAAATATCATATTCTGGAAATGGTCAGAATATGAAACACATAATTGTACTAAATACAATTAAGCATGTTTCTTACATAAGTATGTTAAGTTACATAAGTATGTTGTTTATTTCTTAAAGTTATTTTACAATTTTTTACATACATTTAACGAATAGCGAATTGGATTTGAGGTTTCTTTTTAATATAATGGTTTTTATTTTGGAAAGAAAGAAAATATAATGGAATTAGAATCTGTCTTCTGTGAAAAGAAACCAACCTTCTCAGGAAGAGCATACTGTTAAGTGAATGAAAAACAATCATTAAACAGTTAAACAGTAATTAGAATGTCAGTGGTAAACCGAGTTTTACTTGAAAATCGAGTCAACATTTGCTGTAGCTCTCACAGTATAATCTGGATAAATGGTGTTGTGCAACAGCTTTTAAATCAGAATATATAAATACATCTGTCGTTTTCATTTAAAATATTATATACTTTTTTTTTCTAAATTTTAGGCAATCGTTTTTGTCACAGTACTAGGAAAAAAAATGCTGAGTGTACATAAATTTAAGGGAGGGAGCAAAATTGAGGTAAAAATTTATAGTAAGTAAGTCGAGTAGGGTGCCTTTTCATATAATTCTTCATCTTATTGATTGAAAAATGGGAATGAGGCGGTTCAAGGTAGAGCGCTGAGTTTCAGTGCCGAAGGTGCAGGGTTCAAATCCCGATTGATTTGCTAATAGCCGGGGATGGATCCTTTCGGATCTAGAGACACTCTTGGGGTTCATCCAGCCTCTATACCCAAAATAGGGGGAAACCTGCTGGTTCAGCACGACCTCGCACAAATTACCTCCTGCACAACCGATGTCCGAGTAAACAGTAATGTTTAAACCACTAAGTGAACCCAAGACTATTCATGGTTCGCAGTGGTACAGTTTTTTGTTTTGTTTTTTATCCCTGGAATGCTACTTGGGGTACACCTGTACCCCAGTGCCTCTATTAAGTGCTGCTTCTGGTCGACAGATAACGGTGCAGTTCTGTGATTCACAGTGGTATCATATCTTGACAAGGCAGTATGGGTGTGGCACTCGAATAGTTGATACTGTTTTTGTTTTTTTATCAAGTTATTTAACCTTTGGGGTACAGGTGTATCCCAGTGTAGCACAATCGGTATAAAATTTTCCATCCATAGAGGAGAAAATGATTGTAGTCGGTACACTAAAAAGAAATAAAAGATAGATTCATCATTCCTCAACATCAAGGAAAGACAACCAAATTCGGCAATGTTCTCCTTTAGTGGACTACATACTCCATTATCATACTGTCCCCAAACCAAATGTGCTAATGCTGTCAACTATGCATGAAAAAGGGCAAGAAGATGATTCAGTAGAACTACCGGAGATTATTAAGTTTCATAACTCTACGACAGGAGGTAAAGAAACGTAAGACCAGCTATGTCATTCCTATTCCTGTGGTCGGAAAACTCGCCGTTAGTCCCTCTGTTTTTTTTATAACTTATTAATTATCATTTCAGGATACAATTCTATGTCACTGATAAGAGGGAGGGCTGCAGCTGACAAAAAAATATTTACAAACCGAAGATCTTTCCTAAAAAAATTGGCCCTAAATCTGATTAGATCTCAGATGTCAAGGCGATTGGAAACCCCAACTTTAAGACGAGAACTCCATCAAACCATCACCCTTATTTTAGATATGTCAGTGGTAGAATAAGACAGAGGAAGTCTAGAATCCATATCAGGACAGTGTAATTTCTGCCCCAGGTCTCGAGACCGAAAATCTTGAGTTAAATGTGCTCTATGTAAAAAATGTTTTTGTTTGGAACATCAAAGAAAAGTGTGTAATTCATGTATTCAGTAATCAGTTTATTCTCATTAGGTATTTTTTTCATTTTTTTAATGCATTGGTCAAGAGTGTTTTATAGTACTTTAAAATAAAATTAACCGCTCTAAAAACCGTATTTTTATTTGGGGTACACGTGTACCCCAGTGTAGCAGACCCGTTAGTAAAAATAAGTGTAACATTCCTGGGATATATAATTGAAACAAACCATTTTCATTACACTACATTACAGTAGCGTATATTATTATAATATATAATAATAGCATAGTAGCATTCATAACTTATCATGCTATATTCGTAGTCAATTATTAAAAGTGAAAGCAAGAACAAATGCGTAGATTAAAAAAAAGCATTGTCTTCTAAAAAATAAAACAAATAATTATAATTATGCCTTAAAAAAGATAGTCCATAAATAGCTGCCAACCCAGGAAATTTTACAGCATTTATTTCTGTTATGCAATACTTATATAATAAATTTATTTATCGAATATTGCTTAATGAAAATATTGAATCCCTAATTAAGATGCAAGTTCTTATGCATTGATTAATTATAAATTTATGGACATTTTTAAATAAACTACAACAGTAGCCAAATATTTAAGACTTTTGTTACATATATAGCTCTGGGATAAAACATTCTGCCCTCTAGCCACCTTAGTTCGCGTATCCCTTTGATAAAGAACTGTTACAAGGACTGCAAGTATCAACAAGTGACTAAATAACTAAACCACTAGTGTTTATTCATATACAAAAAACAGCTACTTATTAGCAGTTTCGAAGTTGACATTTTTCCTCTTAGTGATTGTTACAAATTTTCATGAATATGACGAAAAATTATTTGAACATTATAAACATCATTTTTATGTACTCAGAAACGTTGTTGGCTATAAATGAAGCATTTATTATTGTACATTGTGCAATAATTTCATAAAGCGATTTTAACTTGTAGCTTACTTCTTAGTCCTTAATCACAATATAATAACAATTACAATATGGATAATTATATTTAGGTAATGATATTTATTTGATAGTATGTTGGTAAACATACAACATACTTTGGATAGGAACCGAATTTAAAACATTTGTCTATTTAAATGAATCACTAAATAATTAATATCGATATATTTGGGGTAATTATCTTCCAAAATACGCGTGACATTCCAAGAGGAATGTGATTTTGTAGTTCAGTAAGATCATAAGTCATAGAGAAAAGGCATGATGGAGTATTATATGTATTTTATTTTATAATTTGTAGTTTTCATGGTGTTCCAAGCAAAAAAAGAAATGTTTATAGGTTTTAAAACGTGTTTACTCTTACTTAGGTGTAATTTTGAAATAAAAGAAAATGAGCGATTAAAACTATTTTACTGACAAATAATATTTAATATTTTGTAGCATGACAGTCTAACTATCATGAAATATGAATTTTTAGTTTCATATTTCATTTACCGATAGCACCGATCCTATAAATATCATTACAGGAACATTTATATACAATCATTACGACAAAGCGTCTATAAAAAGTAATGAGAAATGTAAAAAAAGGGGTCAAAAGCATTTTTATGTTTTTTTTTTGTTAAGATTGTCCATTGTGTCAACATATTAAAAACTACAATATTGATAAATAAATTCATTTAATGATATTAATTAGTTAGTAAATTGATAAACACACAATTGACTTTTAAAACTTATAAAAAAAAAAAAAAATTGTATTACAAAAACTGAAGCCCCCAGTTTTGTGTCTGAATCTGAAGGTATAATTATATTTTTTCATATTTTTTTCAACCTTCGAAGATATAACGTTTAAAAAACTAAGAGCAAAATAGATAAATGAAATAAAGAAAAGGATTTTGCGCAGGGAAATTATAATTGTATGATTAATTGTTATCAGTTCCGCAGGTTGTCAATTTAAGTACAGTCACTACAAGTTTCAACTTTTCATTCATATACTCATAACTATTCTTGGAGATAAAAGTAATCGGAAGTTGTAGTATGGAAACAAGATTGTGTATTTATGGGACATGTTCATTTCGATTATCATTTCGTCAAGATATGAACGTTTCAGAAAACTTATATCTTCATTAATATTTCGAAATTTATATTTCTTGATGATATATAGACACTTACCGTAATTACACTTTTTTTCATTATAAATCTCACGATTATTTTTATTTTCTAAAATTCTCGAGAATAAGTATAAACTTGAGTTATAATATGGAAAAAAGAGTGTAATTATGGGAAACGTGTATTTCGGTAATCATTTCATGAAGAAATAAATATTTCGTTAAATATATCATCATCTATTCTCTTAGAAATGTTTGTTTCTTGATTAAATGATTCCCGAAACAGACACGTTTACCATAAACACACACTTTTTTCATATTGAAGCTCACGATTATTTTTATTTTCTAGATTTATTAAAAAGGTATTTAATGAAAAGTTAAAACTTGTTTTTTTCGAAGTATATAGATGATGATATATGTTTTTTGAAACGTTAATATCTTAACAAAATTAAAAGTTATAGAATTATGCTAAGTCACGACAACTTTTAACTTTTCATTCGCTTCCTTTTTAATATTCTCGAGAATAAAAATAATCGTTCTTATGAAAGAAAGTCTGTAATTATCACACTATATACAAGTTTAATTCACTATTTATTTCATCAAGAAGTAACCTGTCAATTAACATTTCGAATTATATATAGTTAATGCTGTTAATTTTGAAAATTGTATAAGTATTTTTTGGACATGGTTATTCTTTAAATGATCATTTTTTCATAATAAAATTCAAGTGGTGTATATGGGTCAAAACATTATTCTTTGCAAATTGTGAAGTGATAAAAATTGTTGCCCGTTTGCCCATATTTTTTGTCTAATTCAAGTCTTAGATATCTTTAATATGAAATAATGGACTTATACCTCTTTCAAAAATAACAGTATAATAATATGAATAAAATAAATTTGAAACTAGTTGTGACAACTCGAGGCGATAGCCTGCGGAACTGATACCAATTCTTAATATAAAACATATATTATTGTAATATTTATCATAAGGTAGCAGCCATCGTGCATAAGTGCTTGTCCTTATTTGGCTTCGCCTCGAGAGAAGACAAACAACTCGGCGTGACACCGAAGGCTAAAGCTAAGGCACGTGTGAAGGATTAGGCCGAGGATTAGCCGCCATTAGCGGATCTACTCAAGCCCAGTTCTAGTCCAACTTTATAATTGCTTACAAATTTAATAAAGATTTATTTCATGACGGTTTTATCGCTCAGTAAACACATCCCTTATGAGTTATCTCTTAAAGAAGGAAGATTTGCTCGGCAAGGCAAAGATATCTTTAAAAAACTACAATATTCATCGAACATCGATCGTGATTGGTGGATTTTTTTTGGATTTCTCATATAACGCTCATATCTATAAAAAAAAAATAATTATTTAACATTTTGATATACCACAAAATTATTTATTTTATTACACCCACAACTCCGAAATAAGATGAAATCAAGTTCCAGTATCTCAAGGACGTCAAACATATTTCTTTAAATTTATGTGATTCATTTAAATAAAAACTATAAATTATATGAATAATTTATTTCCTAATCACCAATTCAGCTTTAGGCCTCCACATTTTCCAACGCCACTATGTCATACAGTAGTTGATACCATTGGCGTTGCATTAGAAAAAAAGGAATTTTGCACAGCAGATTGCTTAGACATTACACAAGCATTCAATAAACAAATACAGACAAAATATTTGCGCCGTATATTGGACAACCAACTATTGCTCATAAGACTACTTTTCCATAAAATAAAATATCACCTACAAAATTATAAAATTACAACATGTTACATGTACCGATATTGACTTATGCCACTCAGGTACTCATGCAAAAAATTCTACTTGCAGACCATTCAAAATTTTCAGATAGCATTCAAAGTTATTGCTCATTTTACATAATTAATAAATCATTATACATAGACCTAATTATACCACTCGTGTGTCAATCATGGTCAAGAAAAAGTACAAAAATTTCATAGCTCAATTGCCGGAAACCCAAACATATTGGTATAATCATTACTACCAGACACATTACCACAGAATCCGACATGGAGACTGAAATGTCTCTGAAGAATGGATCTACTTGTAGTAAAGAACGGTAAAACACGGTAGGAGTGCCTTCAAGGAGAGGTTTCTCTATCCACGCTTCCACGTATAAAAAATATTTATCCCGCAGTTTACAAGAGGAAGGAAAAACATTGTTTTAAAAGCATCAATATAAATGTAATGAATAGTTGAAACTGAGGTAGTCCATATTGGCTCGACCGTACAGTATACCCGAAAATGGTCCGGGTAGAGATCAATAAATTTCTCTTAAATATCAAGAAATATTTATTCAGTCCCCAACGTTTCGACCTCGACTTCGAGTTTATTGACCTCTACCCGGACTATTTTCTTCCACATATTTTATTAAAGTCAACTATTTTCATTCAAAATAAAAAATAGATATTGTAACGGTCTGATCTTTCACCGATGCTACAAAATTCGCCAAAAAAAATACAGAAATATAATTATGCATATTAATCACTCAGCAAAGTAGTATCGGATAATCCGTAGTCTGCTCAAAGAGAAGTTTTAATTTTTTAACATGGATTTCAAAATCAAATTCTTATTTAAGAGAATTGTTTCATAAACAAAAAAAAAAAACTACATTTTTTTAGAGCCTAAAAAAACAAAATTGTATAGCAACACATCTACATTTTACTTTATACTATGTACATTCTTAGAAATACAATTTTCTTTATATAAATTTTCTTTTCCCTCTGTCTTTATTTTTTGCCTAAGCTATTCGAAACGAAAGAATGTTTAGAAATAATATATCTACATTTATTTTGATTTATTCTTCCAGAGTTATAGGAAATAGTAATTTAATTTAGAAATATACTTAAACAATTACGATCTGAAGAAATTTCTTTTAGCATAATAAAATAAAAAAGTGTATGTTTTAGTAACAAAGTAGAGACTATTTAGTTTAAAACTATTAACATAAAGAGGAGAAAAAACTAGCGTTCATTAATGAATCAACTTTAGATTTAATAACTGCTGGCTTGATAAGCAGTGAGGATCTGAAGTGCTCTTAAAGTCCTTTTCCTACATTCATTAGGTGCTTCATTGTCGTGAAGTATCTCTTATAGTATTATTTATTTTATAGGCACTTATTAAATTAAAATAATTTATGCTAACATCGTGATTTTAAAGTTGAATTTTTTTTATTTATTAAAGAATCCCTTTATCTGCATTTCTATTAGTATAAAGAGCAGTGAAATTTTCAATTATAAGAAGAGAGAGAATTTTGGTCTAAATATCAGCTTCATCTGGTTTCTATAATATTGAAGGAAATTGTTCCCGCTATTCCAGCATTGGGCGCTGGCTAACAGTGTTGATCAATTTTGTACGCAACATTATCCACCGTTTAGCACAGTTGTAGGGATAAATAATATACCTCTCATCAAGCATTGGACCGATCTAGGGACCTCCATTGGGAACAGGAGTATGAAAATATATTTTTAATTTTTCCTTTCGTATACCAATAATGTAACTGATTAATTTAGGCGATATTGTAAAGTATTTTGATCCTGAATGTATGTTCTACTTTAGAAATTCAATTCCAGAAGCTTCATCAATACAGTATAAAAGCATAAACCTCACCCTTGACCTCTACACGATCTTAGCTAAATCTCCAATTATCAAAACATAATAGAGAATATTAAACAGCTCATGCTTAAACTACTAAACAGCTTACACTGATAAAATACACCTCCCCATAATCCCATCTACAATATTAACCCATTCGAGATCGATTACACTCCGCGTTTGCAATTGATTTCCGAGGATATAAGACGTCCTGCACACTGAGTATTTATAACAGATATGTGCAATTATCAGTTATTCTGAGTTAACTAGTCATCGAAATAAGATTTTTCTTGAACTAATGAGATGCTTAAAGTACAAGAAAACAAAATTTGGCAGTGGTTTTAATGTTTACCGAAAAATCTAAAAACTCATTTTTTTTTACTTTAAAAAAAATTTCTTTGCATTATATTTTGTTCTTTATTACTGAAAGTAAAATAATTATTTTATCTTTTCTAACGATTTTTGAAAAAAATTATGGGCAGGAAGAGCAGAGTCACGTGCAACTGCTCCACCACACATTTATGAATGTGGACAGCTTCAAGTATCTGGGGGCTTTAGTGACACGAAAGAATGACATCACTGCAGAAATTAAAGCAAGAATTTCAGCAGGCAACAGATGTCTCTTTGCATTGCGAAAAGCATTAAGATTTCGGAACTTGTCACGGAAAGCAAAATTATTGATTTATAAAACAATCTTAAGACCGATTGTCACGTACGCTGGTGAAACGTGGATCCTGACCGAATCCGAAAAGATGCTGCAGATCTGGGAGAGGACGGTGCTTCGGCAGATATTTGGGCCAGTTTGTAACGAAGGCCAGTGGAGGTCAAGAAATAATAGAGACCTTCAGGATCTATACAATGAACCAGACCTAGTCACCTATGTCAAATCAACCCGTATAAGATGGCTTGGGCACGTAGAAAGAATGGGAGAAGGTTCCCAAAGATACTATTATATGGCAAACCAGGAGGCAAAAGAAGATGAAGAAGAAGGCCCAGGCTGCGATGACTGGGTGATGTGGAGAACAATCTGCAGAGGATGGGGATCGGACAGTGGAGAGGTCAAGCTGCTGACTGGGAGGACTGGAGAGGCGTTGTTGCGGAGACCAGGGCCCTGCAAGGGCTGTATTGCGAGGGAAAAAAAACAAAAACGATTTTTGAAAAAAATGTATATAAAACTTTTAATGGTGTATTTTCATTTTACCTTACATTGCACACCGGATGTTCAATCCACTCCTCGCAATGAAAATTTTCCGGGGAGCGAACTTCACACCTTGTGCGCAATGATCATATTTACGTGAATTCACTTACGAATTTGGTGATTTCCATTGTAAACATGTTTTTTTAATTAAAAATGTACAATATGATGAAGAAAAAAAAAATTCGCTCCTGGGGACCGTGTTCTAAAAAAATCCTCGTCTCGAATGTTTAAACGAAAAAGAGTTGACGCAAAGGATTTAATTAGTGGAAGATTGTGATGAGAGTGATTGAAAAACCTCAACAGCTTGTCTACTCAAGTTACCGAAAATACAGATACATTTCGAGAAAATAGAATAATCTATACTGTATATGATGGATTTTCAACATATTTAGTATTAGTGGGATTTAGTCTAATGTAACTTCATTATCCTGGAGTGTCTTAAATAAATTTGGCCCCACTCCTATTTTATTTATCCTTAGAAATTATATATTCATAGATGTAATTTACTGTATCGATGGCGATACAATATAACATGAGGGACGAGACAGTTTTTCAATATGGTGTGAGCCTAGTGTCTACTTTTAAGCTGATCAGGACATATTCCCCCATATACGGCAGCTACAATAGTATGTAGACCTTACAGTGATTATGGATTGATCTTGGAGGAGGATAAGCTGAAAAAACAATTCCTTTTTTATATACTAATGTGTAGTAAAATGGATCGGGCGCTAATCCTGGACTTGTTTCGGGCCTTTTAAACTTGTAACAACAAACCAATCATTTTTTGACGAGATGGAGCTACGTTAAGTTTGGTTTAGGAAAGGCAAGCTCTCGTCATGGTTTCGGAAGTGCGGTAATGGTAGACAAAAATATATATGAAAAAAATAGTTTTGCTTTGTTTATATTCTTATATGATTCTGCCGATATGAAAACGTTTCTGGCCAGAAACTATTGCAATAGAGGATCCAAATAAGATCCCTGTTGAAGTTGACGTATCAGCACTTTTACAGGCTCCATGTTTCAGGGAATAATACAACTTTTTATTTTATGATAAGGGAAAAATGAAAGGAATGAGACAACCATTATTGGCAATAAGACAGGGCTCTCGACTCAATAGGTAATTGGATAAAATCGATTAGCTAAAGAGGCTTTTAGGGTAAAACCTGGCCTCGTCATGGCGGGTTCGATTAGTCCTTTCCCAATGTCAACACCGGATCCCAAATCCTCCGTTCGGGGCAACATCCCACCATAATCCACAGGCTCTTTTCATTATCTGCTGGAAATGCGATTGTTTATCATCAGCTATTTCATTGTTTCCTGTACACAATGCCGTAAATTAAGGATGGTCATTCACAAAAGTAAATATTTGTAGAATATAAATAGGAAATGTAGAACGGATTAAGTATATTTAGAATCGAAAAACTGAAAAACATTTAGCAAGTAGAGATAATACATGTGCGAATGGGAAAGGGATAAAAGTTGGTATCGAACTTTATAATTAAGACAGTCTACCACATTCAACAAGTATTTTACAACAATAATATCGTGGCTTTACAATAAAAAAATATATATATTTCTTGTTATGTTGAATATTTTTAAATATTTGGAAGAGAAAAGATTTATCTTGGTCGGGACATGAACCCAGACCTGCGTCAAATTATTTTTAACATCAAAAGAACGATATAAGAAATAAATTATGTGTGTGTGTGTGTATATATACATGCACCCCACAACAACCCTTGAAGATAGGGACTGTACTGTTTCTTAGACAACGGTTGTGAAGAGAGGTGATTTGTCCTAGTTCACGCTCAACATATTTTTTTTTTGTACACTCAACATTATATTTTTGAGTACCCCCTTTTAGAGGCTGAGTGAGCCCAGGGGGGCCCTGGATCATATTGAATCCATCACCGGCCGTTATCAGATTCTGCCACACCGAGCGGGATCGGAACCCAGGACCTTCGGTATTGCAACTCAGCGATCTACCAGTGACGGACTGAGCCACTCCCCCCCCCCTCATTAAACACTAATGAAACTATACTGTACTCGGAGCGTTCGTGAAACATTACAAAAAAAAAATAAAGATATGACTAAGTTATTTTCATTAGTAGAATCATCTTCCACTAAGTATTCTAACCATTTCTACAATGTTTTCTCAAAATCATGTTTTTAAATTAGTGTATATATTTTCCTTATACGTGTATATATCGATTTATAAATTATTGCTATAGACGTAAGTATTGTATTACGAAACATAGGGAATAATCCGGTATTCCTTGGACTTGTCCGGAAAAAGGTGGAATGCGAGGGTAAAAGGATTCTAAGTCAGGAGGGAAGATGGGAGAACCGCCTCCAAAAGGGCCTTCCACATATATTTATTTCAACCTAGCAATCAGGGATTTCATAAATAGTTACAATTTCTATATAGAACTTAAGAATGATCTGCAAAGCTTAGATGATATCATAAGGAAAATTTTATTTTTTAGTTATATTAAAAAGTAATTTAATTTACTAATTATCACTAAGGAAAAACTTCCCTCAATCAGCATTATCACCTTTGAGGAGGAAAGGGTTATTGGTATCATATATATTAATTTCATCTATATCAATAGTGGAAAGCTTAGGATGGTATTCCATGTTTCTATTATTTAAATAGATTAATTCAATAAATATTTATTTCTCCCGAAATCATTTATTGGTTCAGATATATAAAATAATTACAAGAATCATTAAACGAATCAAACGTACTAATTCAATTAATAAAGGGAAATCTATTGGTATACAGTTAAATAATAGCAACATAAATAATTAATCGATATAAAGAAAATTTTTGTAATTAAATATAATCAAGACAATATTTATAATCAACCCAGGGAACTCCGAACCATGCTTTGCCCCCATATTTCAGGACACCAAGAGATTGCAGCGCTTAACCATCCGGGTGCTACTGAAAATCAGCGAAGACCAACTGACCAAACTAGATCCATTGCTAGGATCCAATAACATATATACTAAACTCCTCGGAGTTATTGCCGTTTCAATCTTATAAGAGGGTTCTAAGGATGGGTTGAGATACAGTAGAATAGTCGTCCTCGAGGGTTAGGGTGAAGAGTAAAAATTCTTATTGAATAAGGGCAAGGTCATAAGTGCTATTATGTTAAATTGGTTTATGGTCTTCTTTATGAAATAATATGATGTTATTTTATTTTATGTCATATTAGTTGCTTTAAGTTAAGAATGCGAGTACTATGCTTGGCTTCTATCAAGCAGGAAGTCAAGATAAGATGAACTAGCACTAGTATGAGTATGAGCATAACAACCGCATTTCCTCATAGACTTTGGTTGGAACCCCTTATGCATTAGGATTTTTAAGGGAGTCAAGTTATAGGATTAATTATTAATCCGACGGAAGGAGAGGAAAGATATGGAATATTTGGAACAGTTGTGCCAAAATAAAGAAAGTAGAGAATTATACAGATTAGTAAATAAAGAATGAAAACCCTACACTAATAAGTTAAAATCATTTGAGGACACAAAAGGTAGCCTATCGTCCAACAGGTCTGATGCTCTTGATGAGGAATCAATTCAATAAGAGCTTCAACAATACAGGCAAAGGCACCACTGATGTGATAACGAATAGAAGTCGGATAGAAGAATATGAAGAACAAGAAACAGATCACAAGCTACCTTACGAGGATGAAATTGCAGATACCATCTCCAGTCTCAAAAATAATAACGTCCTCAGTGATGATGCGTTACCTGCTGAGGCCTAAACTGGAGTAGAAATGAGATTGAAAGCACCGCAAGATCTCTCCTAGTCATTCTGTTAAAGTGATAAAAGAGCTACAAAAAGTTTTGTTCTCCTCTTTTTTTGTTTTGTGATAAACTCTTACACCTTTCTTGAATAGCAATAATACGTTTTCAAAACCTTTTCAATACGGGGTATTCTGTCTACAACTAAGCATACGAGAGGCTAGGTTTTCTTACATAAAATAAATAGTATTATCGCTCTATTATAGGTAATAGGTCTACTGAACTTAAATCTGGAGTAAGCAGGAGGTATACATTACGTTTTAATACATGATATGCGTTTTCTTTCTTTATTTATTTTTTAATTGTATAATTATCACCTTTTAATAGAGCTTGGTTTATTCAACTTCTTTGCAAAAACTATCTTCACTTTACTTCATGTAAGTCTCTCTTACTACTACCCTTGAAGGATCTTGGGCTCAGTATTTGTAAGGGACTGTATTGTCTCTAAGCACACGGTACTTGGAAATAAGGTAAAAGTGTTCTTTTCGAGATCACGTTCATCCACCAGATTTTTTCCGAAGTAGACGTTTTATAAAACCTAGGTGGGGGTCAGGTGAATCTTAGATTCCCACAGGTTTGCTTCACGACTTATTAAATTATGTAGAATAAGAATAGAGTTTTCTCAAACAAATCGATCTTGTTCACGTATGGCATATACTCTTCTCCACAAACAAAGCTCTATTTCACAACAGTTTCGAGGTATTGATTAGAATCATGTGAGAGACCTAATTCAAATGAATAGTTAGAAATAAATTATTCGCAAGGATAGCAGCTCTAGTGCTCTTTTAGTTTCTCACCTACTAATCACACCGGTTACGGGTATTAACAACAGCGAAATAGATGACTCAAACCTGCCTGAGGTGAGCTATTGGTTTTAACCCTCCTAATAGCGGGTGGGGTCGTCAACGACCCCAAGCTCACATTTTTACTATCATTAAGTAAAGAACAAAGTTATGCTCACGAGGGTCTAGGACATCTATCCTTAGACTATCTGTAACACGAAGAGTAGAGTCATAACGAATTTCATGTACAAAATATATCATTGTGGATGAATTTTTTTTACAAAAAATGGGGATGGAGTCCCGGAACGACCCCAGCTGGTAGTTACTGTTAGCCTTATTTCAGATCACCGAAGTCACATACTGTCCCTTTTTAGGCTCTTGATATAATTCCCTAGAAGAATATTTATAGTTACAGCGTCAGTTTAATGGTGTGAGTTCCAGTTACCGCCGTTAATATTTATTACAATAGTTGAGTAAATATTTTCTGGAAGTCGTTTAAGCTTTGGTGTTTTTTCGTTGGAATTCTCTCTCTTTCTTTCTCTTTTGTAATATTTGTTCAGAAGCTTTGAATTCTTTGATGTATGTCAGTTCCTCGATTTTTCTCAGATGAATTAGGCAGCTACTAAACGAAAGAGAGAAAGGGGGGGCTAGATTTTTAGGAAGTCTAATTTCTCTCATTTGCTTATTATCACAGCGGAAACATCCTCGAAAATGATATTGTGAAAAAGCCTGACATCATTGCCCATAACAATGACACGAAATGAGGAGTAGACAATCTTGACAGAGTGATAAGTGAGTATACCAGTCAGTGGCAAACTAAAGGGTGGCCTTGCACACTTTTTATGAATCTGATAGATATTGTTGCAGTAAATGCGCTCGTCTTTAGATTGATCTACATCTGAATGGAAAAAGGCTTATCAACAACGATTTTTTACTTGAACTCATAAAAAAATTGGCTCCACCCATGATTCAGAAAAGGTTACATGAAAAGAGGGCAAGGTGTTACTTAAGCCCAAGAAACAATGAAACTAAAGTAAACCTGGTTTTTAATGTTTGTTATGAATATATTTGTAAAGAATACCGAACCACAAGATTCATGCATTCATTGTAAGTAGGTAATTTAGTTTCTCTAGGAACATGTTTGTTGTTCACTAAAATGAGTTATTTTCAAAATAAATAAACATAAGCATTTTGATAGTTCATAAGTGATTGCTATTACTTTTCTATAGCCCCATTCTATTAGAATTATAAGCAATGACTCTTAAATAGATGATATCATCGTAGCTGATGGCAGAAAAAAATGGCATCCTCCAGGGACGGCACCTGGTATTACGTGTAAAATTTTTCACCCGGTAATAGTAGGGTTAATCGTGATATATTTATAATGAGTTATTAAAAAATAAATTGTTTTTATCATATCGGATCAATGCATTTAAAACAATTATAACTTATCTTCAGCCAAGTGAATTTTTTTTAAACCTTAGGTTATCTTAGTTCTTAGTTGGAAGGAAGTAAATTTGTTATTATGTTAATATATTTTTTTTTTTATATTTTCAAAAAACCTACACTTATTTTCGATTGTTTCGATTATTTCAATGCTATTTCTTCGGAATTTACCAATCACATCTAATCATTGTCCATTAATTATGAAACCAAATTTTAATATTTTACAATTAATACATTTTGAAATGATTAAAATAACTATTGTATATATTAAAACGCTTTACATGAAAAAAATCCTGAATGTAATCGCTGAAAAACTCTGAACCAATATAAGTATGTTAGTATTTTTAAGGAAGGATTGTCACATTTGTTTTGTTTTTTTATATTTTCCATTTATTTTTCTGGGATATTTAACATCACTGAAAAGTTTTCAGTTACTTTTGCTTTTCATACAACAAGAAATGTAAATGAAATTTCTTTTACATGACTCAAATTGTGTGTAGTATTCAATATGTTTCAGAATCCTTCTCCATGTAAAAAAAAAAACGTTTTAAGTGATTTGTCTGTGTATCTAAATGGCTACCAATTGCGCAATTGCTGCCTACCGATAGCCGAAAAGCACCTATTTCTATAAACTAAGAAATTGAAGCTCCAATACAGCTCAAACCTCAAACCAGTTCATTAAAGCTTGCCTAAAATGATCTAAAACAGTTTTTATTTTCCTACGTAGCACCTCCTAAAGAAAAAAAAGGGGGGGCATAAAAAAATCACAACTTTTAACTCTTTAAGCTAAACAATTTTCCTATATATGCTCCAACTCAAACTCAAACTTACGAGTTGGGGAGAAAGTAATTTTAGATTTTTTCATGTTTTCAATGAAAGTTATTCATACTGATTTCAAACTTTAATCGATGATTTATATTTCGTTCTGATCAATGACCTTTTTTCTGTTTTTATGGTAACTCCTTGGGTCTCTGGGAGAGTATGGTGGAAGCATCAAAACTTCCTAGCCCAATCTCTCAAGTTTTCCCCCGTCACTTTGATCTACCTTTGTCGTGATAGGAGACCTTTCCTATTGATCAAGTCCGGTTTTTTTTTTTTTAATCGTCTGCTTTAATCGCATTAGTTGTTGACTGTAGAGAGTAAATTTGTGGTTGGGCTAGGTCGAGCAGGTCATGATAAACGATTCCTTTCCAACTACACCAAACTCTCATTACCTTCCTTAGCGTTGATACGGACTAAGCAACCGTTTCTGAAGCTTCTCTGAGCTTCAATCACAATCGTTTTCGAACATTATTTGGACAATAAGACACGTTAGATGGTGATCCACTTTTAATCTCCCAAATCATTCGTTTCAATTTAGATTCACGAATGGAAACTCGATCCATACATTTTTTTTTACTGTTAATTCATGTAGAACCTAATTAGCATCCTATGTTACGTAAATTGTTCAAAACTGTTTTATGGCCCATGCATAGTTCTGTGGCGAAAAAGTGATTATTTTTAAATGTTCTTATTTTATGAAAAATGTTTACGCTTTCCTATCTTAAAGAATGTGGTTATTGAAGTATGTTACAAAGACCAGAAAGATACGGGTTAGATTGAAATTTGATATACTAAAACCTTTCCAAATAGAATAAGAATTTCTCTTCGATTTAAGTGGTTGAACACAGGGGTAGGTTCGTTCATCTAGGAGATAGGTCACGACGCGCTGTAAAAAAATTCCTATTGAAAGGTTTCGTAGGCCCGCACATCTACTCGAGCACATAGTGCTTGGATCCCTCTAAAAGCTTTCTCTCACCTTTTCCACTTAAATTACAGGAGCAGAGATTTATTTTAAAAGAATGTTGCAATTTTAGAAGATTAATAATATAACATTATTTTGAAAAATAAAATTTATAGACCCACTTACATCTACCCTATCGTGTTCTTCAAATTATAATTTCATTCCTTTCCTTCTTAAAATTGGCATTAAAGGATACAAAATACTATAACGAAATACTTTAGGTATATGATCCAAACCCTATAGTATATTACATTGCTTGAAATTCAATAAATAAAAATATGTATAAAACATTCGTAAATAATTTAAATATTAAAAACAATCTCTCTGAGAATTATGATAAAAATTTTCAGATGAGATAGTGGTCTGGGCGGAGGTCCAAATAAATTTCCCCAGAGCAAGAATCTATTTATTGGGCTAGTTAGGAAACTATTCATTATAGCTTCTTATTATTTAGGAATTTATTTTGACCTCCATCCGGACCATCTTCCCCTTCACATAAGTTATATGACCGACCGGTAATAATACGAGATTTATATTAAAGTCGAAGTAGTTCTTAATGTTTGTTTTTAAGTTTGTTATTTTATCACATCTTATATAGAGAAACGTTTTAGACTCAACAATATTCTACCGACTGATTTGGAAGAAACTTGATAAAATCAGAAAAGAGAAAATAAATACACAAATCAAAATGAAAGATACATGGATCAATAGAACGAATTTTTAGAGCATACACGTGGAACTAAGTGCAAGAAAGTTTTAAATTAATTCACATAAGCCGATTTATTTTAAATAATTGAATATTTCATTCATCTTGTGACATTTTACTAAAAGCAAACAGGCCTTAGTAGCTTTTCCATGCACTACAAATTATTATTATTAACTATTATTTTTTTAACAAAACACCAATAAGAAACCAAAAAAAAAGTCAAAAAGGTTTATGTAGAAAGAAACAGTGTAAGTGGAAATACTAATGGGTTCAATTTAACATCAATATCTATCTATTACATAACATCAATATATATCTTCAATGAATTGGTGAATCAATGTTTATTTTCGCATTCAGTCTTACAAATGAGCGAAACTAGGACAAACATATTAAGTTTTCTTATAATTTTTTTTAATTTTTATTTTGAAGAGAAATATTTGTCCTGACTGAGAGGCGACCGCTGGTAGCTAAAATGCTAAGAGCGCTGCCACTGAGAGGTGGACGACCCGGGTTCGAATCCAGGGGAGGCCAAAACTTTTATCTTCAAAATAATAATATTAAGTTTTCTTTTACAACATTAAATTTTGTTTTATATATTGCAAATCTATAACTGGCATCAAAGACTAGTTCCATAAAAGTTAATCAAATAGTATTCCATATTAACTTCAGACTGTAATTGTAAATTATAGAACTTATCATTTCAAGAGATGAGAAACGAGAATTACATTTTATAATGATTATTAAAGTCAGGCAAGTGGTTGATCTCTTGCAATTCCCTCTAGGATGTAATATGAGGCAGTTGTGAATAAGTTACTAAATTAAATGTCATTCCATACATGTTGGAGTGGGGCTGGTTGGCCAATGGGGAACTGTTTTTTATTCTCAACACCATTTTATTTAATGGAATTTCGCATCTTCACAACATGGCGTCATATTCTATTTGTTAAATAATTAACTGGATGATTGAACCGTCAATGATATAAATAAAACGCCCTTATATGTAAATAAAAACAGATATGTATTGCATTCTTCATTCTGTTTGACTGTTATTTTGTTCTCTACTCTTCTGGCGGCTGCTTGGGTTTTCTACTCCATAAAAATGTAATTGGCGGTACTCGCGTATTAGCCGATCTGCATGAAACGTACCTCTACATCTCGTGCAATTTCTTCTCATCATCCGTCTCATTTGAGTTATTTGTTAAATTGTTTTTTACTGCTTTGTCTTGTTAAATTTGATTATTTTTCATTTCAATTTCTGTATTGTTTATTAAATTTAAATGTGTTCTTTTGCCTTATTCTTTTTGTTATTGAATACTTTAAATTACCATAATTAGACTTTATGAATAGCCGTCTTTAAGAGAAATTGATGCGTGGTACTTAAAGAATTTTGTAATAAGCGAAATTGTGTAGAAAAGATCATCAAATGGATATTGATGAGGATAGAAATGGAGATATTTTCATTGAAAGTGTAAAGAAAACCTTTATGTAAGAATATGAGCATGATCAGAAGGGTCTATGTTTAGCATTTTATTATTACATTTTGTATTTTTCAATTTCCATTAATATGAATAAGAAGGAAGATGTTATCAGTCATATTAACAATGACAGGTAACGATCCCTGTAGACCTGCATTACAGTAGTACCGATTATATTTTTGCCTGTACAAAGATCACTTGTGTGTGTGAGTTTCTTCCACCTAACAGGCCATTTTGTACCAGTTTCAGGCCTACGAGATTATAGACGGATTCACCTCCGTAGCTAACAGAAATACCAAGCCATGAGTAAGTTGTATAAGTGTTTTACATTAAACAGGGTGAATCCCTTAGAGAAGATTTTCTAAAAAAAGAGCACAGATACAATATTTTCCGAATGGAATTAGGATAATTTCACGATAAATATTTATTATTAAATTATAGAGAGTCCATAACATATGATCGAACACAGATGTAAAGATATTAATTCTAAAAGTGGAAAGAATAAAAGACATATTACGATAGAGATGACATAACATAGAAAACTGATTTCTAATGCAAGGAGGAGATCCATCATTCACTCGACGTTAACTAAAAGCGGTGGATGAGGAGGTGGAGATGGGAGATAGGCAAAGAGGCGGAGATAGCATAAAGGAGCTGACCTATGAAAATGTGCTTATAATCACCCCCCCCCCCAGCCACTCCTCGCCTCCTCGCCACCCCTCTTCCTCACTCCTAACCCCCTCCTCCTGCCTCCCTAAAGTGGATCCCTCCCTGCATTCCAGGCACGATCCAATCTGCAAACACTCCTCCCCTGGCCACTTCCTCTTCTAATTCTTACCATCACTGTGTAATTTTACGCCTGGAGCAATCTATCTTCCATCGAACTCTGGCCTATCTTTTTTTTCTGATTATAGAAGTAAAGTGTCTTTAAAACTTTAGGAATATCCATCTTGGCCTCACTTGTCAGTTATTTAAATAAGGTCAACGATATAACTAAGTGCCAAATTTTCAGGTGTAACTAATACATACCTTTCAGTTAGTTTCAGAATGAGGATTATATTATGTTTTATTACCACTTTCTTGCACAACCATTGTTCTTTTTAGAATGGTACTAACAGTGCAATTTCTACCATTAATGAACTCCAAGCCCCTTCATGGTTGATAGTGGTACAAGGTTTTTTAAATGAGACCATCGTGTTCTCAGTTGATGATAATATATTGGCATAAGTGCCAACTGATAAGGTGTAGTTTAATACGTTCAGTTACTTTTAGACGAAGGTTTATATTTTAAACTTTGCGTTGCGTGTAATTTTTTTCACCTCCCTAAACAACAATCGCTAAGAAACAGTGCCATATTATCAACAAAAACCCATTCATGGATATACAAATAAATAGATTTAATACTAATATAAATATATTGGGGCATGCTTACAAGCTTAGCAATAATTCTTATAAAATATCACTCGACCATTACTATGATTACATTTGCTATATTTATCCAGAATTTATATGTCTCTTCATATAAATGTTTTAGTAAATCGACAAAATACATTTTTTATGGCTTGAAGAAAACTTCTTCAAAAGCACAATTTCATAACTCAAAAAACCTTACTTTCCTACAGAAGTATTTGGAAGTTCTATGTGAGTTAAAATAATAAAAAATTGGGTTTTGGTAAATCAATGCATTCCTGTTGTAATGATGTTATTCACACTTTTATTAACCATTAAAAAAGCTTGGTTGTTAAAAGCTTTAAAAAATTTTTTTTTAACTTATGTCATTATTCCCATAAAACTTCAAGATCAAATATGATACAACTCAAAATATAATTTTACTAAGAAAAAAAAACATGTTGGAAATTGAATAGCTGATATGTCGTTCTTGAATTAAAAAACTTGAACCAATACGATTGCTACTGAAAACTTAACTCAAAAATGTAAATTACTGTTAGGCTACCTTAACCCATAAATATCCATTTTATAACTAAGTTCTCGCAAAGATGGGTGTAACAAGTCTTGTTCAAACACTAAATGCTATAACTCTTCTACCATCAAACCTCTATCATTCCCATTCTTTTAATACAATGATATATAGGCAATATTGCAATTAATAAAAAATTAAATCGATGAGATCGTTTCGATTTCGGCTGAATGGTAGTAATCGAGACATAATACTACTAGAGTTTGCGTTCGAAGTCAAACCGTGTTGATTTAACCGTGTTTCGATAATGGATTCGGACCATCTATTTTTTAAATTCAGAAATAGAGGAACGGGGGTCTGTAATATTAACAGCAGCGCAACCAGCCGAGTGTTTGATCCGGTCCAGGAAGCAGAAAATTAATACTCCACTCCACTGGGGTGGTTTTCCACAGGACTAGTGATTAGCAGCCTGCTCGGTTAAAACTCTCATATTATTTCAGAATCAAAAATTAAACCGGCGTCGTTTATCTGTAAAACGAAATAAGAACTTTAGTATTTAATCTAGGTTTTTGTATAAGGTAACTTCATATCTTTATTATTTTTCTGAAACACCCTTAGAAAAGCTTTATTTTTCTTCATCGTTTTCTGAAAAGATGTAATATTCTCCTCAGTCCTTATGCAAACATTAAATTATATTTAAAAATGGTTCAGAGATATATCTTCAGGTAGGGTATTTGGTGAAAATCTGTTGGCTTGGCATATTACTTCAAGTGACCTAATGTTATAGGATAGAGGGATTAAGCAATAATTTTATGTTTCAATCAGGGAAATCTATGTGATAATGTTGCGATTAAAGGTAGGATTTCGGGACATCTTGCATCTTTTCAGTACTTCGAGCCTCAGGAATGTCGTAGAAACAGATGTTAAAAACTTTTAAGAATTTTAATCATTTAACCTTATCTAGCTGAACTCAGATAATCCAAGCCTTGAGAACAGTAAGTGTGGGTGATAGCATTATTACTATAGTATCCTTTACATAGCAATTGATAGCTTGTTTAAATGTATGTTGTATAAGAAAGACCGGTGACTCCTTGGAACATGTTAATAGAAACATTTTAAAATGATAAAAATAAGTTTCATTTTCATACTTCAACTTGAATGATTGCTAACTTCTGTACAACTAGATGGGCTCACTCTGACTAAGTTTTTCTTGTAGTTAAATTGTGCTAATAAAAAAAAAGAGGCAGAACTGTGTCTATTATCATCTAAGAGCCACAGCCTTGAATAAATTTATCCCCATTCACCTGAAACTAGCGTTTGGTTTAAAGCTCTTATTGTCAACCATTCTGTTTCGTAACTTGGCAGAAACAATAACCAATCAGCCTTAATAAAAATAACTACTTGGCTAAATAAGAGTCGATTAAAAATGGGCAGAGACTAAGGAAAACGCTTCATTTAAAGCTCGAGGTTCGCTTCGGAGGTATGGCATGGTATTAACGACATTATAAAGTTGTATGTTGCTTTAAGCACCCAATCAGCCAATCTGAACTTGTCACGCTCTCAATATTCTATTCTAATGTAAGTTTCTTAGTTTAGAGATCTACTGTACCTGTTAACTAAATCCTGTACCATAATAAGAAGACCTTCTTTAATGGTTTTTTACAATTTTTTGTCATCATTATAAAATACCCTGTTATACTAAATCCTCAAAAATTACGTATTAAGACTCAGATATTAGTTGTTCAGGAATGAATGCTTTAGAGAATCTTGTGCGTCCTTTGTAATTCACATTAAACTCAGCTGGTGCCAAACTTAAAATGCTTCGATCAGTTTTATGCTTTGCTCGCTTTATGCTATCAACATTCACGGGAACCATTTCGATTTTCTTCTGCAAATATTCGAGATATGTTACTATTAGCCCAATTAACTCCAAACACCATTCCTTATCTTTTTTGGTGATAAGGTACCTCAAGTAGAATTGGACAAAATGTAATTTCAATTCCGATCGGAGTTATTTCCAGTGAAAATAGGACTAAAACCAGGAGTTAAGAAAAATCGACTTGTCATTTTAAAAAAATAAATATTTGCAATCATTATGTTTAGTAATTAACTATCATGCTTAATGGATGAATTAGAGTACCAACACCATCTCTACCAATCGCTAAAACACGAAAAGGCAGTAAAGAGAAATAAGATAGGAGAGTTGAAGCATTCCGATTGTTGTCAGGCTAACAATGCAAAACAAAGCCCTGCCTTTAAATTAAATTTCAACTTCACACCGGACTTAGGTTAATGAACACGGAATCTGCCTCTCACTTTATCTGACAGCGGCCTTGTTGGGGTGATTAGTTGCCAGCGTTATAGCGTGTCACGGAATGCCCACTCTAAAATACTATTTCCGGTATTAACTAAATTTTTTTATGAGTATCGGTTTGAAATGTTTACTGAAAATAGAAAACAAAAATTATAAATACCGTAATATAGCAGTGACTACGAGTTATGGGCATCACCCTGTCTAAAATCAAGTTTTACGTCTTATTATTTATAAATTTATCCATTTATGAAATTTCCATTAGAACAAAAAGATAGTACCAATATAAGAATTTTAATAGCTTGTATAATATATTAACTTTTAATATAAAAAGGGATTCGCCATCGACAACTATTTATTCATCTGAAAATTCCTTAAACAGGTCAGTATAAGTCGAGAATGGTAAATATATTTTTATTATTATTAAGTTCAATGTGAGTATTACTTCTTTGAACTACTTTGAATATGTAAATTTTTAAGATAGCTTAACCATCCATTACTAAACGCAACATATTATAGAATATAATAGAAACATAATTTTATTCTGGGACAAGGTCCCATAAGAATAACATAAATGCACAAAATTAAATAAATATATATCCCACCAAAGGCCATTATTAGAATAAAACTATGTTTACCTAATATCTTGAAAGTAAATAACTAACAGGTATGTTTTGGTAGAGAATTAGAAAATTCAATACAAAAATAAAATTAAAAAACAGAAAAATTTACAGTACATAGAAATAGGCTTATAGAAAAATAAGTTAATAAATAATATCATCTAATAATATCAAAATATCAAATAATAGAAAATATGATATCATTATGAGTGAGGAATATTTACAGTAATTCATCTATCGATTATGTTGAATATATCTATAATTATTTGTTGATTATAGAGCATCTGTTTGGGAATTTTGAAGATGTAGGAAAAGTTTGGATTTAACTGTGGTTAAAGAAGACGCATGACGGATATCGAGTGGGAGTGAGTTCCAAAGAGAGATATAACGGGCGATAAAGGAACGCTCGAAAGTTTTGGTTATATGGGAACGGATATAAAGATCGGAAGGGCGAGATCTTGTGCCCTGGGATCGGATAGAGGATTTGAATTGTAGGAGACTATAGACATAAGATGGATGTTTTGAGTTGATGGTTTGATATAAGTAAGAACATAAGAAATAGAGTCTACGGATAGAAGAGAAGAGCCACTTTAACTTTACTTAACGGCGGGACACATGAGACCTCCTCGGGGCGTCGAAGACAAATCGAAACGAACAGTTCATAATTCGCCTCAACCTCTCCTCGAGCCCGATCGAGAGGCCACCATATGCCACACAATCATAGTCAAAGTGAGGAAAGATAAAATAAGTGATGAGGAGCTTACGGATAGGCATATTGATCGACGGAAAATTTGGGCAGTGTGGGGTTTCCATGAGAGGGATTGGTCGAAAATGATTCCGAGGTTTCTAACAGAGGAACTGAGGGCATTAGAGTGATAATTAAAGATTGATTGGGGAAATGAGTTGATTATATTCCATATTCCCATATTTTTTAATCTGAACCATTGGCCAATAAACAACTCGCCGAAGGTTTCTTTTCATTTTTTTACAACTGTATGTAATCTATTTGGTCATTTTCGATGTTAACAGGTTTGTAGCTATATATTCACCTTAACCACCAAAATAATGAAAGGTTTAACCCCACATTTATCATCACAATGACTGGCCAATCTAACATAGGGGCCCAAACGAATAAATTATTTTTCTATAAGTGAACTAAATAATTATAACATGGACTTAAAAACTAGTTTTAATTTTTTAGTCAAATGTTTTTAAAAAAACAATTTATTTGATTTTTTGGTGGCACTATTATTTATCAGATGTAAAAAAATCAGGGAACAATCCCCCCTCTCATTTCCTTGAATATCATTGGATTTGATTGAATTAAATGTTGTAAACTTCTGTTAAAACATATGATATAGAATATCAATAAGCTTTATTAATGTTTTATTCTGAAAATAAGTGGAAAATATTTCCATGACAAGAAGAAATATTTCCTTTATCAAGAATAAAACAAAAATATAAATGAATAAAAAATAAATAACTTTATTTATTATATTATCAATAATAGACTGTATTTAACATACAGACTAACTCATCGTTTTCAATAATACCTAAAAAATAAGGAAGCAAAAGAAGATTCCACCAGACTTCCATATATAGTTAATGGTTAAAATAGCTACTAGAAGTCTAATTTATGGAGTAACGCTGGTGTACTTTTTTAAAGAGCATATTGATGTTGTATGCATATTGGTGTTAAAATATGATATAATATATCATTGAATCCCTGCACCCAACAATCGCATTAGGAATCAGTTAAAAATCAGATGCTGAAGGATTATTTGAATTCTCCGAGTTGCTGATAGTTCAGTTTGAGCGATTTAATTCGACGCACTGAGCTACAAGTATATACAAAAGGTAATGTTACCGCAAAATTCACAAACAAGGTACAGACGTTAATAAATTCCACTATGTATATTATTCGGTTATAAATTTAAAAAATAAATTTCTATCTTATTTCGGTATTGAAGTAATCTGTTGGTGAGGTAGAAACACCTTCGAACTATTCTTCTATTCGAATATTCATCATTTTAACTAATATTTGTATTTATTGATGTTTTCTGTATGGCATTCGAATCTCTGAAAAGTTTAATACATTAAAAAGCAAGTTGAATTTATTTAGAATTAAACATTAATTCGGCTTAGTTTACCGTCCTTAACTTATTCAAGTTCATACCAAATAAGATAGCTATAGAATTCATTATAAACTTATAATCGATTACTTGACTAAGAGATCAGTCTGTACATAAGGTGGTATTTTTGAAAGTGGTACACGTCCGTGACTTTTTAATTCTTATTCATATTTTAAATTTTATTATGAAATAATAATCATTAAAGCCATTTATATGGTTAACGTTTTTTTTCTAACCAAATGGACTTATACAACTTTCAAAAATAACAGTGTGGCTGTTTCTTCACACTATTGATAGAAAATGTTAGATGGTTGGAAAAGAAAATAACTTTATTATGTGCGTTATTATTAATCCTACTTTTCGAGAGTTGGCTCAATACGACAAGTCCTGTTTAACATGATACAATTCAATTGCTGAAACTGTGTTACCAGACGAATGCTTGATGCTAATAGGAAGGGATAATGGAACAACGGGCACAAGATATTTTAATTAACTAGACATTTGTAAATAGCAATAATGCTATTTAATTAAAATTTATCATTAATTTAGTATAATTTATTACATTTAGTTTATTCATGGCTTTAAACAAAATTTAACAAACGGTGGAAGCTATGTAGCTGGGTTATTACTTTCACGCGTGCCTGTTAATAGTACACGAGGGAAAATGAGAGAATTGGTTCCCTCAGGGGTTCTAAGCTGGATTAATACACCAGCATAGAAATTGGAAACGATAAAAAGCTAATTTAATTTTCCCAGCTTTCCTCCAGGAAAAGAAAGGGAAGAAAAACCGCCAAGGAGGAAAGTGATTCCCGACAAGAAGCATTAGGAGTGAGATGTGACCGTAAAAATTGAGACTCGGTGTATATTAAGGTTTATATAGTAGGCGGCCATTAGGGCTTGCCCGAACGGAAATAATCTCGGGTTTGCCCGCTCCAAAATATACAAGGGCAAAGAAAACATGGAGTAGTAATTTTCAAGGCTTTCCAACGCACTCCCGCCCCCAACATAAATTTATGACTATCATTTCCCCTCGGAATCTAGTCACAGTGGCTTTAAAAAAATATATATATGCTTTGCTGTTGTTAGCATTTTTCTATATTTTTATTTTTTATTTTCCACTAACTTGTATACTTTAAATATTCACAGCAATCATCGCATAACCGTTTTAAACTCAATTTAACCGCTTTTTAGCCAATGGTAAATAAAAATAAAGGGGAAAAATATTTTATTTTATTTTATTATAAACGAAATAAACACAATGATATGATTATGATTTATTGGCCCTGATGTTGCCAGAAACATATTTATTCCTAAAACCGCCTAGTTCAGGGGTTCCCAACCACTTGTATCACGCTTCACGGATCATATGAAAGCCTTCTACGCACAATTGCACAATAAGTTGAGTGCGCACGTGAAAAAAACAACAAGTATTGCATTAAAAACAAATCATTTAGTTATAGAGTAGCAAGATAGGACATTATAAGTTTCAATTTAAGATAAAAAAACTACAGAAAGAGATAAAAAACCCAAACTAAGAGGGATTTTTTAAATTTTCAACTAATATTGCACCCCCCCCCCCCGTGTAGGTAGCCATTCAACTAGATAAATCGGATGTTGGTCAGTATTAAACTTTCGTGAAAATAGAACGGCTATGCTCAAAAAATATGGGAATTTGGTCAAACATCTGGTAGAAGCGTTATGATACTTGGCCGGAACAACTAAAGAGCTTATTTATTTGGTTAGGGAACTCCAACCTTAAACCTCCATTTTTCCATTGAAGCTGAAAACTGAATTATGTAGAAAATCTTTACTAAACAAGGAATCCGAAGAAGTCCCACAGTTGGATTTATATAACAACAATCATAAAAATAATGGCCAAGAGTTTGATAATCTTCATTGCCTAAATTGGGTTATATCAAAATATTTAAAAACACTTTAACCCGTTGAAGGGAACATCTCTGAGTTTTGGCCCACAGGGAACATACGTCATATTGACGGCTATCAGCGTAGAATGTGAGAATGTTTGTATAACTTGCGTAAAAAACTATATATTTTCGAATAATATTTATTAGTAAGGTTATTCAATTGATTACTGGTGGTACATCGCTATACTTTCGTACGAAAGGTGCTAAAAAAAAAACATTTATTCTTCATTTGACATAATCTTTCAAATGATAAAAACATTTTCAGTCTTTATTTTTCGACTGAGTACTTAATTCAGTCTTTGGACCTTGGTATTTTCTATTTGTTACGATCTAATAACATAAAAGGTCCTAGTGCAACATGATGACTTGTTGAAATAAAAATAAACGCTCTAAAGAAATAAATTTACATAATTAAGTGGTTATTGTGGAAAAACAACAATAGGTATGTTCCTTGCAAAAAAATAATAAAAACAATTAACAAAAAAATTTGTTTCCATTGTTGTTATTGTGGCAAAATAACAATGTGTATATTCCTAAAAAAACAACTTCAGGTTTTTTGGCATATAAAAGAAAAAAGTTTCATGCTGAATGAATATTATATGAACAATGATAATTATATACTACTTCAATTCATTTTATAAGGAATGATTGTATTGATTTTGTTCAAACCAAAAATTGAATGAACTGGTGAAGGCAGAACATCCATCAGTTTGACGGGAATGAGTATTACTGCACAGTTCTGCCTGTAATTTTGCCGTGCTATGTTCAGAAAGAAAGCAACTTGCCTCAAAACAATGAGTGGTAAAGGGCTCCCAAAGTGATGCGGTCACGTGTCGATATTTGACTGAAGATGTCACTAAGAGCCAGCCCTGTGCTGCACCCGTGCGCGGTCTTATCAATAAAAGTGTAAAACAATGTCATCATTTTGACGTTTGCCCCTTTCAACGGGCTAAATATCAGGATCAAAGAAAAGTAGAATTTCAATCGTGCGGCTAATTTACATTAAGCTATGTATTGTACCGACGCAGCGGCATCATTCAAGTGAATGTGTTTTGCACAAAGTGCAATGTTGGTTTGCGAAGGTAGAAGAAGTAAGTCACCCAGGTAGAAGGGTCAGGCCTTTATGATCAAGGGGACTGAGGAAATAGGAAAAGGGGGGTCGAGGACTCCACTGAGAAAGGTACTCTCTGGACAGATCCCGAAGAAGTAGATAGGAGCAAAGATCCCGCCGAAGACGGAAGTCAGCGGAGGATGCAAGGCGCAGAAGACCCGGAAGCGTCCAGGCGAAGACCTACCTTTTTGACCTAATCTTCCCCTGTCTCACAGATAAGTGTAATATAATTCCTGGTATGTATTTTATGGCAATCCTCTATATCAATAATTCTATCTAGATCTATATTTGAATCATTAAGTGTACCTCTAAAAATATCTTTATTGAATATTTAATCTTATTTCCAATTGAATTAATAAACTATACTTATTATAATTCTTTTGGTGCTTACATACCCCACTATGCATCGTAATGGAACCCAGACTGACTCGTACGGCGTCTAAAGCTCTACATGAAGCGGAGATGGACCCTCAAAACACCGAACTATGGAATAGGTGTATAGCGCTCAGGAACTGATGTCGGAGACTGACCGCGAAGCCATCATATCCATGGAAGGAAGTGCCGATCCAGATACATAAGAAAACAGGTAAAACACAGGAAATACTAGAGATTAAAAAAAATGGGAAATAGTGAAAAAAGATTGGAAGAGAAGATACATCAGGGAGCTAAACTTCGGGGAGAAATACAAGAAATAAACATAAATTGACAAGAGACTCGAGCAACATGCCGAAAGAGGGGGCATACAATCAGAGGGCACGTTGACTGGGAGGTGAAAATTCTGAATGATAAGTTAGATCAAGTGAGGATCCAACAGGACGAGTTTGCTTCCTTGGAAAGTTCATCTAATGAGGAAATAAAAGAGTAATCTAAGAGGATGCAAGTACTCGAGGATGAATTTAAATCACAAAAATCTCCCAGGGTTTTAGAAATGGAATCTCGCTTGGAGAACCAGGAGGTATCGATACCGAACACCTCTTATGAAGGCAGAACCAGTACTGAGGTAGCGCCACAGTCCAAGATAGATCTGTGGAATATGGGAGATAATGCTGGTCAAGATAAGTTTTTCACAGACAAATGCATGTTTTAAAATAGAAAAAAGAATATCCCAACGAAATTTCTGACTCAGTTATCTTTAGAATACGAAGTATATGGGAAAGGAATGATCCTAGGTCATTTCATTAAGGACCATCTGCGGGATGAAGCCCTTTCATGGTACTCGTATTTAGTAACACAAAACCAAATAGGGAATTTTGCCGAGAGAAATTCACGAAAGAGTTCTATGGATGTCGATATGAGCATTTGGTCTATGATGAGTTAAATTATGGAAAATACCCTAGACAGTCAAATCAGACACCCACAGAGTATTTTAGTCGAATGGTTATTCGGGCTCGAGCCTGTAAAAGCAAGCTCAAAGATGCGTATATTTGCAAAACACTAGGTCAACTCTTCGGTCAAAAATTGGAAGAAATAATAATATATCAGAGTATAAACATAGCAATATGTTTTTCTATTCATGTGTGTCAAGCCTCCAAATACATCCGAAAAGTAGGCGACCGAATCCACTATTACTTCCCATCATAATTTTTCCACTGATGTGCGGCTTTCCGAATATATTAATTTTAATATAATATTTTAAATATACATAAAACATATCTACGAAACAGAATAAAATGTAAAGACAAAGCGGAAATAGTACAAAAGGATAAAGAAGACTTGTATGCCTAAAAGCAATATTACTCTATTTTACGATCCCTTTTATGAACACATCGACCACCTTAACTTCCGATATTCCAAACTCAGCAATATAGTTCTCATTTATCACAACCTTATAGGTATATATAGTAGCTCCTATATTAGTTTTATACATCGGTATATGATACGGTATTTAATGTTTATATTAGTATGTCACCAAGAAGTAAGATAGATATGAATCCAACAGAAAAAACAAAATCAGCAGATGAAAGTAGAAGAAAGAGAAGAAGTTGAGATATAACTAATAATAAATATGTCATGATCTCACATATTATTGCTATCCTATTATTATACTCAGCTATTATACATAATAAACATTTTAAATACAATTACAGAACAACAACTATCAATAGTGTCTTTAAAAAATTCCTCTTTGATTGGTTTAGTAATTATGTTTTGATTTAGTACGTAGTAAATAATTTTATAATCGCATTTTTAACTCTTAAAAGGCAGTTTTTAAACAGAGAAAGGCAAATAAAAAATTATCTATTTATAAATTCATCACTTAATTTTAACGTGTTGAAACTGAATCTATGTTAATCATAACACTATGTTTTGACTAGATTATTCAAAACAAAATCTGAACATTTTCTTTATAACAAGGAAAGCTGTATAAGTGTAATTATCTACTATTTGCTGTTATAATATTTACATATTTAAATTGTAATAAAATAAAAAATAGATACATGCATATATATATATATATATATATATATATATATATATATATACATATTAAATTAAATACAATAAAGTATTGTAAATCAAAATGTAGTATCGTTTTCATAATAAGTCGATATATTTTAATATTACTTACATTAATATTAAATGTATTCATGAAATACATTCATATTAATGTTACTCATGAAATCCTAACTGGAGTGTAGTCTTCTAGGAGGTGCTCACTTTATATTTATCATCGAAAATAATAAACCGTCATCTGATAATAAATTAGACACACAGTATAGATTTTTAATCAGTTAAAAATTGGTTATGCAGTCCTTCGGAAGAAACGTTAAACGGGAGTCCCGAGCCTGAACGATATCAGGTACTCGTTTAAAATTCCTATCCTATTTTAAACTAGGCAAAATTGAGGGCTCCACTGTAGCAAGGTCCGATTTGCTAGTCTTAGCAGCATAATGTGACGTAAAACAAACAAAGAACTACTCGAAGTATTTTCAAATATTAACTTTCAAAACTCTCTTTTATAAAGCTATCGATTTTAGCTGAAAGACGTTTTCATATAAATCAATACATTGGAATTTACTCAAGCTCAAGTATTTCAGAACACTGAAAGTCAATATTGTTCAAGATTTCAGATCCTGGGGAGTTCATAATACAGAAGGTTTACGATCCTTCTCTCAGGTTAGGCTCAGATACATTGGATAAAATATTCATTCGCTATGAAAGGCGCCAATGATAAAAACGGCAGGTAGGGTATGATAATATATAAAAGACCATGCTACACTTTTTTTTAACAACCATACTATATAATATCTTTTATCGAGTTCACAATTCACAATGCCGAGAAAGTGGAATTTCGGCTCTTAAGTGATGAAATCGACATATACAGAAGACTAAGAATTTGTATATATTCGGTAATAAAACATTAGTCCGTTTTATGAATTACAGTCTTCGAAAAAGTAATATAATATAAATTATATTATATATTATATTCTAAGAGTATAAATTAAAATCCTATACATAAAAAATAGTTAGGTCATTTAAGAATGGGTTGAATGAAGATTTCATTCAATAGAGCAATCTGAGCACAGTTTTATCCCCGTAAAATTTTCCTCCATATCGTTCATGGCTGAAATCATTTCATTTGATTTATTTTTGGGTGTTTGGTAAAACTCAAATGAATTTCATAATAAAACAGTTGTTGAAATTTAAGTGTCACGTTTCAACATCACACGGACACATTGTCATTCAACGCAATGCAATACGTTCATTTGTTTGCCTATTCGGAAAGTTATACTGGGAAAATCTCCTATACATATATATTTTAAATTAAACTTATAAGAGTATCTTTGTTCGAAACCTTGAACCTTGCCAAAAAATAATATAGAGTGATAGTCTTCTTAGTGTTGTTACATGGCTAAAATATTTGGAAAGTTGACTACTTCAAATAATAGTAAACTTACTTAGGGAATACTACTTAATTTACTTGTTACAGAACTTAATTTGTTTTTTTCACTATCGGAATGTTAGGTTAATTAACAAACTTTTATTACTATACCAACTTTCTCTTGGGAAAAAAAAAAATCTTTATCCCCGATCCAATTTGCTTAGTTCGCTCAATTCTAAGGTACGAGAGTTGTAGTCACAAAGTCGTTAGAACTCAGAAACGATCCGATGTGGTAAAGGAAATAAATTACTGTTCCTATCTAGACTCGGATCTTTTCCCCTTTATCCTCTAAAACAGCCAGTTACTTGTTTAAAAAAAAATATCATACAGTCAAAGCAGAGACTACTGAAGATGATTTATAGTAAAGATGGCTTCAACTTTTAAGATAAAAAAGTTGATTTTTTTTCGCCATAAAGCGGAGTATTTCCTTAAAATATTGATACTATTGGACTGTGACTACCGGAAATTGTTCAATGATTTTTTTTAACTTCGAGGTAAATTATTAATGATTCACATGATACGTTACTCAACTTATTATTTATTTTAATGTCCTAATTTTATTTAGTATTGGATTATTTTCTAAAGGTTGTTTGTGTATTTGCCAATTTTCTTATCAGTCAACTTAATCCCTTATTTAAACCATCTATATAGTATTTATAAATATATAGTGGATTTGGGTTATGTAAGTACCAACAAAATTATAATGAATTCACTTAATTATTTTCTAAAGGACTTTTAAGTACCTTCAATCTGTCATAATAGGTGACAACAGAATGAAAGAAGAACTGGATTCGAGGCCGTCTGCAGGTAACAAGTGCCTCCATGGACTGGAAACAACTTTAAACTTCAAAGATCTATGTATTCAATCTAAAATAGTTATTTATGAAACTATCTTGAGTCCCATAGTTACTTATGGCGCTGGATTCTGGGTATCGACAGACGAAAGTATAAAGAAACTCAATGTCTGGGAAAGGAAAATACTAGAATCCCGGAAGATATACGGGCCAATAAGAGAGAACGGTACATGACGATTAAGGAAGAATAGTGAGCTCCGCACAATGTATGAAAAACCAGACCTGGTATAGTTAGTGGGAAAATCCCACCTTAGATGGCTGAGACACGGATACCAGAAACAAGAATGCCAAGACATCTGTTATATGGAAGAAGTGGAGGGAAACGATTTAGAGGACTTCAAGATACCTAGAACGAGATAGTTGATTGATGTTGAAGAAGATCTCAAGTTCCTAGGAGTAAGGATATGGAGAAAACGAGTTAAGGGGAGGAATGACTGGCTAAGGTCCTTGTAGGATCATAGCGCCCATCAGTAAGTAAATAAGTATCTATCATTTAGTATACATTTTGACATGAGCAATAGTGATTCTGATATGATAGAGGATTGCCATAAAATATGCACACATATTATATTAAAACTTATCTGGTATATTAGGGGTGTATTTCGTAGGTATAAGTGTTCGTACATTTTGAATCCCCTCACCAGTGGGTCTTACTACTTGCCTGAGTGAACTAATTCTTATAACCGTCATTTGCTCATTTTGTAAATTCATGTTTATTTTTTATAATCCTCAAGGTAGTATCCTTGGCCCAATCCTTTATACAGTTTATACAGCTGACATCCCAACTCATCCTAATACTATCCTTACCACGTATGCTGATGTGTATTATCTGTCAACACCAATCCAATTATTGCATCCCAAAGCCTCCAATCCCATATCACTGATCTTGAAGAATAGTGTCAAAACTGGAGAATTAAAATAAACTCTCAAAAATCGCATCAAATCACTTTTACCTTACGTCGTAAACCAATGACTTCCTGTCCTTCAGTATCCTTTAATAATATCCCACTGGTGCCTGTAGAACAGATCCGATACTTAGGGTTGCATCTTGACAAACGATTAACCTGGAATCCTCATACGAGACTGAAAAGACAAGAAACCGCTCAACGTTTCAGGCTACTTCAACACTTACTAGACAAACGCTCTAAGCTCCCAATTTATTACAAAAGACTCATCTACATGACCATCATACGACCTATTTGGACCTACGGAGTAGAGCTTTGGGGCTCCACTAAGCCATCGAATTCCTCTCGTATCCAATCCCTACAACCCAAAATCCTTCGTAAAATCCTTAATGCTCCTTATTTTGTTAACAATAAAATCATCCATAACGACCTTAATGTCCCATTTGTTGCTGATTTGGCCCGAACCCGCTATCTATCCTTTCATAACAAACTTCATTTCCACTCAAACCCTCTGGTTTTAAACCTAGATTCCTCTTCAATTCCCGATAATCCTCCGAGGCGTCTGAAAAGAAGATGGCCCCGTGACTTCTTAGTTGAACTTGATCTGAGTACTACCAGTGGGTAGTTTCTCTACTTGTCATTTTCACATGTCATTATGTATCGCTTAGCACATTTACTAGATGTATTTTTATTATACAGTTGTAAATATCAATAAATAAATTAAAAATTAATTTTTTTTTATAATAATGCCCGGAACGATAAATATCAATGTAATACATAATAGTACACAATTCATTTTAAAGTGTGTCTCCTTCAGTTTTTTTCTACAAAAAGGTGAGAGGAAAAAGGTTGGCTAAATTTTCAGCCCCCACAAATTGGGCTGTCTTAGCGAGGAAGGGGCTTAAATTTTCAATGGTTTGACGGGCCTCCTCGATTAAGCCTAGGAAATAGATTAGCCTCTAAAATTGTACTTATTTATAAATTTATTTATAAATAATTGAATTTCTAGAAAATAAATGAGGAGGGGAAAGGAATTGTCTTACCGCCGACAGCCTCGTAGCTATTAGCTTTAATTACACAACATCAGCTGAGCAATTCACAGCTGGTCCGAACGGGGAAAAATCGGCCAAAGTTATAAAATTTGCTGTATAACCACATTTACTTACTCCGGATGATCTAACGGAACTACTTCGCAGTAGAAATAAAAATAATTAGTCTTCAATCATAACAGCTGTGACAACAAAAAGTGATATCAACAGAAACAGATTAAAAAAAACCCAAAATAATAATATGCGATGATATAATTATAATATTATTTCCTTGCATGAGTAATAAAATTGTATTTATTAATTTAAATAATAAAAGTAATTTAACGGGCGACGAGTAATTGACCAAATGCTTGTTTATTTAAAAAAATAAAATTAATACTTATTAATAAAACCAGTAATGGGATATAAATATATATATATATATATATACTACTGAAATGCTAGCCGAATTCAAAGATTCGATGCCGATACCACCAATTGATCTTTGCAAATCAATGTTATCCAATCCGTCCAATCCTCAAACCATTAAATTACCATGTATACAATCCACTCATAACACCTCAACATTCATATTCGTTTAATAAATAATAAATTCAGTAAGCTGCCTCACAACTCATAAAATATGAGAGATTAGTTCCCTAGTGATCTAGACAAATTTACAAGCCCTTAGCATTCTTATAGATGCTATTACTTCAATCATATTAACTGGATTCATTTCTGTCCTATTCCGCGTTGTGTAATTTACTTTAACTTCCATTGAGCTTGTCCTTTGACAATCCTACAGATCATTTTGAATAAAAATTGTTTAAATTAGGTAAGCATATCGATGCCTTAGTTCAGATATCTGTTAAGTGCCGAAAATATTATTTTACAAGATTCTAATTTGATAATAATTTAACACAACAGATACAGTTCAAGTCTAAGCACACAATATATTTTTGTAAACTTCGCAGCTTCTCTATTAATTTTATATCTATGATCTATGACTTCCTGATAACAAATTTACAATACTATTATAAATATAACAAAACCCATTTTTAAAAATTTGAACTTAACACATTTGTGATCTAAGGCATAGATATATGAATCTTTATTAGTAGCATAGGCCGGTATATAAAACTTTATTTATATATATATATATATATAACAAATATATATATATATAAAGAGAGAGAGAGTGAGAGAGAGAGAGATTCAGAGAGAGAGATACAGAGAGAGAGATACAGAGAGAGAGAGAGAGAGAGAGAGAGAGAGAGAGAGAGAGAGAGAGAGAGAGAGAGAGAGAGAGAGAGAGAGAGAGAGAGAGAGAGAGAGAGAGAGAGATAGAGAGAGAGAGAGAGAGAGATTCAGAGAGAGAGAGAGAGAGAGAGAGAGAGAGAGAGAGAGAGAGAGAGAGAGAGAGAGAGAGAGTGAGTGAGAGAGCAAAAGAGTGAGAGAGGAATAAAAAGAGGATCTGGATGTACCATCTGCCCCTCCCTAGTTCCGGCCCGGACAACTGCTTGTAAAAAATTAATATATTGTTATAAAATGTCTAAAATCCGTTAATGCCTGAGGGGTTCTTGTCTAACAAACTGGTATTTACTAGGTATCGATCTCTAATGAAGGGAAACTAATAGACAACTCCAACCATTTCATGCTAACTCAACCGTTGGCGCCTCGAGGCAGCATTAGCATATTTGATATTGACTAATGCTCTAATTACACATTCTGTATTATCATCAGGTGGGTTGTTTCAACTAACAAATTATCTAGAGGGATAGATAAATTAGTAGACATTTAAATGTGTCAGCTTTAACAGGATTCACTGTATTTAATTTTCTACGTATCTAACACATTTATTTATAAAACGATTATATATCCTTCGGTAACGAAACAAAGACTTGATTGCGGCTCTTTGAAATAACATTTGACAATACGTTAGTACAATACAAAATTTTATTGACAATACGTATTTATAACTCTTTTAATAAAAGATTTACTCATCTAAAAAAACAAAAGAAACAATATTTAAAGTTGTTTTTTTATGTATTTCAGGAGTTCATCAAGTTATATGATTACAATAATAACCGTCCACTCTAATGTGTCGCTGAACATTACAGTTGCCCATCGTGACATATTGTAGGCTTTGTCGCTAATGCGGCGAATTGACATTTTTTTTCGTTATAGGGGAAAGTGAAGCAAGTGCATCATTAGCTTTTTATAAAACATACGCCAGTAACGCCATCTCAGTTTTTTTTATGCTGCTCGGCTACGTCAGTGCATATGTGATGAACCGATCATAGGTGAAATATTCGAGTAGAGTGCGGTTTTATTTCGATTAATGTGAAAATAGGTATGTCTCTTATAATTTAGCAGTAAAATATATTATTGAATTGTAATCAAAATATTAAATAATTTCCCTAACTCGCATGATGCTAGAGTTGTCTGCACCTACTTTGAGGTGATGATCTTATGTACACTGTTGCCAAGTCGCTACTTGAGAATTACAAAATTGTATAATACACATATATGAAAATGAAAAAATCGATATCAAAGATTCTAAGTATCTTTTTGTGTTTGGTCTTTGGATGATACCCGGTCGCGATTTTTTGACGTTTTGAAAATCTATGTATAGTTTTCGACCCACAGAACCATTCGGTATCAAAATCTCTGATTTTTTAATTTTGTAACAAACAACCTTGTAATACTAAGATAGCGAAAAGCCCTTTGATGACAATTTTTTTTTTTTTAATTTGTTGCTATGGGTCAAGTGCGTCACTGAGGAAAAGCAAATACAAAGCGATAAAACATCTGTTATAAAATCCGTGTTTTCTTATAATTTTAAAACAATCAACGGGTTGAAAAATGCAAAAGTGAGAGAAGTATCTACAGTGAATGTTTCAGAGGAAGAGGGCAAAATTCATTGTATTGTAATGAACTATTCGCCGATTCTCGTCAAGAGGAGTGGATTATGTATGTTCAGTCTGGGCAGTAAATGCATTAAGATTGCACTGGTAACAAAAAAAGAGCAAAATGACTTTGTTTGCTACATTTTCCGTTAATTTTTTGTCATGGCGCACTTACCCGATATATGAGGCAAGAGCGTAATTTGGCAATTGTTCATAAAACTCAAAGTAGTTTTTGTTAAAATATTTTATTTTACTTTTTAATTCGTGACTAAAGATTCTAAATAATATAGATTTATGTTTGTAGACAGCCGTTTTTATCAATACCTTCTTGTCTGCGACCTACTTATGAAAAGGTCAAAGCTTAACCTGACGCACTTGCCCCCACTTCCCCCCACATATATCCGTAATATAGAGGCCCAAGACAGGATATCATCGGAACTACTGAAGGATGGGAGCAAAGGGTTACTAAAAGGTATCGTGACCCGTGACTTTCTGCCTTGTGATCTTCGGTGGCCATGCATGTCCCCATCCGTAAAAAGGGAGATCATACCTACTGCAATAACTATTAATGCATAACTCTCCTTAAAGACGGGTATAAATTTCTATCCAGCACCATCAAGCAGAAACTACTCCCGCAAGAAAGAGAGATAATGGTGTGGTTTTATGAGAGGGGATCAACTATTGATAAAAATTGTTGCGTTGTGGACTTTGCTTGAAAGAAAGTGGTAATCTCATACATCACATTTTCATTGATTTTATCCGAGCTTATGGTAGTTTCATTCATAGGAGAGAGGTTTTAGGCAAATGAAAAATAATTTCAACCTAGTACTGGAGAAAGTAGAACCTAGAAGTAGAAAGTGATAAGGGACTCAGGTGAGGAATGAAATCAAACTATCTTCAATAAATTCACATAACTTTTGTAGGAGATGATGTTGATAATAAAGCTAGAAATTAAAATGCGCCTTCCTTGCAAGAGAAGCCGAAGGACAGAAGATGTGTCTGTGAATTAATCAACCAAAGAACAAATATATACTTGCCGATACTCTGGGGGCCAAACCCATCCACAATAACTTTTGAAGTGTACGCATTTGAATGCGTAAACAGTTTTGTGTATCTAGGATCACTAATGAATGCGTGAAGTAAAGGAACAAAGGAACTTCGGAACACTGCATTAACATCCGTGTTCCGGATGTCCGTAAAATTTCATCTGAATTCTGAAGGAAAGGAATCATCAAGGTGGATCGGTGGAATATAAGAAATATAATGGATCAACGTGGCCAATATAAGAAATCGGTGGTATTTCAAAAATTTAAAAAAATGACGGTCAATCGTACCTATCTTATGAATCTCCTTTTTCGGTTTTCTATTCTTCTTGTCCTATTTTCTTTTCATGTGAATTTTCCCTCAGTTATAAGCTTCAGTAGTTAGTATCTCTCCTCTCAATAGGAGGGATTTTCTTTCATTCGATGCTTGCTGTTACCGTTGTATTTGTGACTCTACCCACCCATGGCATCCTCAACATGAAGTATCCACGCCAGTCTCTTAAATTTCCGCAAAGCTCAAAACTCCATTCCATAATTTAACACTGGGGATACATTTATTTACATTGCAAATCGTTAGTTGTATTTTGTCTATATCTAGTTCTTGACATAATGATCTTAGGAGTTGATTTTCGTTAATATGGTTTTTTCTTATTCCATACTTAAGAAACACAATTATGAAATAAAGTATTGTGATAGTTTTGGTTACAGAAATAAAATTCAATTATAGTGATGGAATAAAATATAAAGTGCTTATTTTTATTATACGTTTTTATACTGATAAATTTTTTAAACCGCTAGATGCTGGACAGTGTCAGGAGATAAGGAAAGACAATTTATCACGGGCATTATCGGAGGCTGAAGAAGACGAGGTTGAGAAATAGCAGTTAAGAGATAAAGTAGAAGAAAAAGTTACCCCCCCCCCCAGCTTTAATTCGGCGGGGGGTCGCCTAGGAGAGGTTTATCGGGCCCTAATGCCCAAGTCCTGTAAACAGCCTCCACCACTCAGGGTCACTCCGATATCAGACCGTTATTTCTCTTCGCGGCGAACGGTTGCTGATTCAGTTCCGCCGTTACAGCATAGTCTACCGATCTCTTCCATTCAGTCTTTCCGCTTCAGATGGTCTCTTTTGTAAGGATAATCTTTTCGTTTGTAAGGTTAATTCTTTTCGCATATTTATCATCCGTTGCTAATTAAAAAACTATTGGGTTATCCGAAAATAATGCAGTGTTTTATGTTTTCTTGAAATGGACCTCCAGAAAAAAAATTGCTAACGTTTTTGGGGCTTTTGTCTGATATAAATGTAAGAGTTTAGATTAATCCTCTTTTTAACGAAAATAATTCAGTATTTTTACTAAGCCAAAGGGTAAATATGGTAATCTTTTTTACGACTTCAATCTCGGCCGGAACTGGGCCCAAACGGCCAGAAATATTAATAAAGTCTGTGCACTGTTCATCTGATTGATGATTCGAATTCGAGAGAAGACATGAGCCTTGAAGCCAATAAAGGCAGAGTGAGGTAGTCACTTTTCGTCCATGACAGTTTCATCCGACTTCGGCGATCACCATAGCCAAGGCTTCATGGTTTATTACTATATGCCCGATTCTCCTGCAGAAGGCTGTCAAATCTTGATGAACAGTCTCAAATATTTTTAAGCCACTTTAACTTGTTTTCTTCCAATTCCTTTTCGACCTTCTTCTCTTCTGCTTATAATCAGCTGCAAAATCTCTTAAGAATCATTCCTCAAAATATTCTCCACATAAGACATTTTTTGTGTGTGTGACAGTCTTTAACAATTCTATACCATCTTAGCACTCCTGGGTTTGTTTTACTGGATGTCCAAGATCATCTCACCATTCACCTGTCTCTGCCATTTCTAACGTTATAATTTATTGTTGATAATCTCCATGCTTGTAGTCCTTAGAACGGACCTACCAAATATAGTACTTAACCACGCTTTGATTTAGTTTCTAGTTGAGGTGGTGATTTCTTAGGAAGGGTCTCCTTTTCGTAAAATTGGTTTTACTCATTGCTATTCTGAATATAATTTCTACGTCTGGATCCTGATGATTAGTGATGATGGTCCCCCAAAAGAAAAATTAATGAATCCTTTTTTTAAATACAAAGTGAAATACAACTAGGTTTAGGGTGAGATTGAGATTATAGATCGAGACTATGGCTAAGAATTCGGTTTTATTCGCACTTTGATGCCCGTTTCTTCTTCAACTTCGTGAATACGATTAGCCGCGATCTGAAGACCTTCAATGCTGACAGATAGATTTGCTCTGTCATCCGCATATCGTAGAACATCCATAAATTCCTATTTATCACGTTTGATTGATCTTGTAGTTTTTTTGTTTTTTTAAATGCTCACTATGAATTATTATTCAAACATGTAAGTGTCAGAATACTGCCTTTTATCCCTACTTTTACAACTTTTTCCTTGATGAGATCGTTTACAATTTTTAGGTTTGCCGTTTCATCCTGTTTCATCCATTCAGGAACACTTCATTATATTTGCGGTAGACGCTGCTGTCGTGTCCAATTTAGGCTTTGCAAAACGTATTAAATACGATATTATTATTAATTATTATAATTTATTTTATTGTAGCCAGAAGAAAATATAAACTAGTCAGAGAAATATAAAATAGTTTCCACAAGAAAACTAACAATAGTCTGAAAACTAAAAAAATAATTGTTTTATTTTATTTTTTATAAATTGCTATCATTTTTAAATATTATAACCGAACCCCGGCCCTGGGCAAATCTTTTCTGTTCGAAATAAAATATGTAAAAAAAAATGCTAATGCACAATGGAAAATAAACATTGTGCGTAAGTTTATTTTTCATCTATTGCTAAGAAGAACATACTTAGTTAACTAAGAAAAGAAATTATAAATATTAGGGTGAGAAATACTATAACTTATACAATATTACTGCAATGAAATAGCGAAAAAGGAGGAGGGTTAAATCTAAACAGATGACATTTTAAAAGATTTGTATCATAAAATGACATACTATTAATAATGTGATAGTCTGATAATTACGAAAGTCCAATATTGTTACTGTCTGACACACACTCTATAGATGGATTCCGGGAAGGGGTTTTCGATGACACCCGTTTGTTAGAGGCAATCTCAAACAATTGTAGTGTTCAATTTAATTGGTTTGTCTGGAAGGGCGTGTAACTTTAATACAAACACTAGCGGACTCTGTTGAAGCTCTATGGCGGCCGAGAATGTAAACAAACACGGGTTAGCCCAAGTGATTTGAATTTATTGCCAAAGCAGTAAAGTTTAGTGACTGAGTGCTCATGGTCGTCCCACGCTGATAGTCGGGCGAAGCAAGGTAATTATGGCTACTTTATTAGGGGGTGGAGTCAACTGATTGGTTTGTCAATGGCCCTAAATAACCATTAGTTCGAATCAACCCCTAAATTTCACTATAAATTATTTATTTTGTCTACGCCGACGCAATATAAATTAGTAGTAAGCGATTTAAACAATTGTGAGACATAAGGCAGAGAATTAAAATAAATAATGAAATACGTCATATGACATCAGAAAACTGAAATTTTTAAACACGATTTTTAATATGTTTCGTGTTCAGGAGTCAAAATTGACAACGGCGATTTTATTCTAAAAACTATTTATTTAATATCGGACTATGATTGGACAAAAGATATGTATGTTCTTTTAACATTAAAAATACAAGAACTGATAAGACGCTACAAACAACGATCACATCTTCTGGATAACACATCATCACTTGACTCACGAAACAGACGACTTATCTATAACAATATGCTTAGACCTATTTGGACGTATGGAGCAGAACTTTGGGGTTCAGCGAAACACGTCCATGTACCCAAGATACGAACAACAAGTCCAAAACTCTAAGAAAAGATGTTAATGCTCTTTGATTTATTTCGAATCACACTATACACAATGACACGAACATTCCCACAAATATAAAATCATAAATTGGCAATAAAGGGAACGCTTGGAACTATTATATACCTCTTATATACTAATACCTTCGGGTAGAAAAAGTATTGTTTTTATTTGTTTTATATACAGCAAAAAAATATATATATGTGCTATGTATCATTATGTATTGTATATATATTGTATTGTAAATATTTTTATTTAAATAAACGGAGATTTGAAGTAAAAAAAAAAATTATATACATATATATATATATATATATATATAAGAAGCAAATAGAAGAAGAAGAAGAAATTACGAAAACATTTTTATAATATGTTTTGTCTATCAAATATTTGAGTTTGTAAAATATAATAAACGTATTGAAAATTTATTTTTCCTGCAACCATTGAGTAATGCTATCCATTACTCAACTAAAATTGGTGTGGAAAGTCCCACTTGTGGGGGAAAGTAACAGCCAACAAGATCGAATTTGACAATCAGCACTCTGTTATTTTAAATGTTAAATGCCGTTAAAATAAATATTTTTAGAACTATTTCATATTTAATTCAAGATAGATTTTATTTATTTTGAAGCGATTTTATAGAAATATTTAATATAACCTTAAATCTATTAGAACCTTCACACATCAGAAATTTGGAGATCTAGCATTAAAACAGTGATCAGACCACAAACAAAATAAAAAATGGAAATAAATAGTGATGAATTCATAGAATTTACTCCTCCATTCATAAAATAACAGGCTGAACAGGCAATAAATCAAAAACATCTAAAGTCAGATATGAACAGAAATATAAATATAAATCAAGATATAATATTACACGTTAATTTTATTTTTGTATGTGTTATCAGAATAGTATTTTCTAAATAATAATAAATAAATGTTTCAATGAGTGAACCGTCCTGGAGTTATAATTTGCATGATTAGTAATAGAAAATTGTAAGAGACAGCAAGTGTCGTTTTAACAAATCTAAAGTTTCACCTTTAATTTCTAAATTTTTACATGGATGCAGGAAAAATGTAATATATAACACGTGGGAAAAGTGTTTATAACACCCTCGTTTAATTACCACACTCGCCTTCGGCTAACTTAAATAAATAACTATTTAACAAGACCTATCATAAAAAATTAATTATATATTGTATAAGAACTTCATTTTTTCACGTTTGCACTCACGTTATACTGGTCCTGTATAATTTCTTATAGGCTCAGGTTTATTCCTGTACAAAAATAAAACCCTAAAAGGATTTGGGAGGTATTAATTACCCGCGGCTAACGGGAAGTCATAAATAACAGAAAGATAAAAAAAGGGATTTTCGGGGATACGTTTTTTCCTCACTTAAGCCTCTTGCTACTAAGGTTTCATTTTTTGATTACTTTTTGTTGTTTTACCTTGACTTTCTTCAAAACCCAAATCGAAGTAATATTATTATTAAATTACCAGATATTGTTTTTATCGGAACTAAAATAAAAATGAAAAAATTAATATTAATTAGTGTTATACACTAAATATTACTTACTACATTAAATATTAAATGAATGAAATGAATTTTGTGTATTGTAAATTTTTTTTATGTATATATATATAGTTAATGTGCATTGATCACAGCTTTTAGTTCAATATTAGTAAATTTTAAATCAGAACACATCTAATGAAGTTAAACTGTGTAAAGAAATTGTACTCCAGTCTTTGAGATCAAAAAGAAGTTTTTTATCATTTGATGTCAAAAGTTTATTTTTAGCTTTACGTATTTTAAAGAATGATTAGCATTTATTTGCCTCTTCTCATTAATATGTTTTAAAAAGATTTTAGGCTTTAAGGATTTTGTACATTAATATATAAGTATATGTTATCATATAAGATTTTCTAATGTTATTATTTGTAACTAATAATTTTTTTTTTGTGTATGGTTTTGGTTAAAGACATTGTAGGTCTTTATCATTTAGTTTTGATAATATTTTATTAAATTTGAATTATTGTTAGAACGTTCCATCTGTGATTGAGCCCCCGCGGCGTAAGCAGTTCATAGGTCCAATTCGGAAATGACTCAGGGCTTTTGACGAGCAAGAAGACAAGAGGAAGGTAGGAAATTTTCTCTATACGGTAGTCAGGCTAGGTTTGGGGTGAAGCCGGATGGTGGCTCAGTTGTTGATAGAGCCAGTTAAATATTTTCTTTGTCGTTCGTCGCGTTTCGGCCACAAAACAGATGGGAATCTTTTATTAAAGCTGTAATTGTTATTATTCCATGTGGAATTGTGGTTAGGGATGATGTTTTAGGTTGAAATTATTATGTTATTAGTGGTTTTAGGGATTATGATTATGTTGTTAATTTATGATTGCAGCCCCACCTATTTCCATCCTCCATAACAAAATAGTAATTTAAAAAAATGTATAATAAGTTCTTCAACATTCATTATTAATTCAAATGAATTTTCAATAATTCGTTTTGATAATTTAAAACAGTTTTTATATTTGTCCTCCTTTTGATTATTTATACTAGCAATGAGTGATTCGTCCAATATTGATTTTCTTTCGTCCTATTTTTTTTTATATTTAAGGAATGTAATGATTTTTCCTAGAGCTCTTAGTAGGAATTTTCATTGTCAAATATTAGTAATGTTTTTGAGGTAGTTATGATGATCTATGGCCATTAAAGCTATTATCAGATATAGAAATGAGAATTGACATTTCTCTCCCCAGTTATTCCCTGTAATAACTCTACCTCAAATTTAAAAATTTTATGTTTATTTTTTCTCAAATAAGAACAATATTTTTATTAATATATCAAACATAGATATGTTTGAAAACTTTAAATAGGGTGCTTATTCATATTTCCGTAAAAAAAAAGTAGGAATTGTTAAACTAGCCCACTTATACACCGTCACAATGATGATAAGAATAAATCTGAGAATATTTTTTCTCTTTCAAAATCGACATCTATTTTTATTTTATTTTTTATTATCAGTATTCAGCACTCTATAATACATACTTACGAAAACCATTATGCAGGAATTGTTTGGATAGATGAGTGTAATAACTAAATGAAATAATGTTTAGCCTGATATATTGTTTATGACAGCCCTGCTGAAAGGCACACAAATCCAATTATGTTTAATAGCATATATTTATACAAAATATTCAGCTGGGCTGATACGCTACGTTATTCTTTTGTTTAATTGTCTGCAACTACACCTAGGTTAAAGAGGGTTGGTTCTGAAAATTCTTTGGAAATTGAAAAATTATCTCTTTTTATAAACATAGCGCAATGTCTTCCTACAGAGAATATATCTCTGGTTCTTTCTGAACTTTCGTTCTATGGATCTTTCTGCAATGAGGGTATTAAGTAAACATGTTCTGGCCATCTTGGTAGAGCTTGGAAGAGAACCTTAAGATACCTAAGAGTCCATTTTTCCATACAGCCGAACTCTTCTTACTTTACGTATTTGCATACTTAAGTAAATCCAATATTAGTACACCCTTGCAAATCTTCATTGTTGCTATATTTCTGAGACCGAAAAAAGAAATTCCCTCGGGACAAAGTTCGTTCAGCGATAGCTTCACATCTTTTTCTTATTCCTACATGTGAGATATAGCTCCTTAGGCAAACTAGATGAACACCTTACTTGGATATACTCGTTCTTATTACTCTCACATGAGGACCTAACTTCACGCGAAATGCTTAAAGGGTTAACAACGGTCATCAGCATTTATTTGAGTCTGCCCTAGGAGATCGGATGGTCCTGATATGTAAATATATCTGATCAATGTCGGTGATTGTTCCATTCTATTGTTCAATTTGCGGAGTGAACGTGGGGGCTACAGATGGGTCATTTACCACTACTAATTGTTATACAATGAACTGATTAGTTTAATACTCCTACTCGTTCTGATGGAACTAAAATGAGCTCCAGGAACTGGTGCCCGACTGGTATCTTGTTTCTAGTTGTCTCTTTGATAGTGGGAATACCTTCCTCATTATTGATCCCTACCGGTAGATAGACCTGATCAACAAAGCAATCCAGCAATATCTGACGAAACTATATCTATATATAAAGACCCATCGAGGGAGATATGTATTATATTACTGCAGCTATAGTAATATAATGCATATTACTATACATACATACATAGCATTGCTGATGATGGCTATTTCCCCTTCCCGTTTTCCCCTTACTCTTACCGTTTCCTGATGATGGGCGTAGTTGTTAATAAAATCAGTTATAAGACATTAATAATATTACTGTGCACATGGAAAAGTTGAATGATGGAAACGATTTTTCCGCGTTTATACTTTTTTATATCAAGAATTAAAAAAGAAAATCGAAGATATTTAAGGGATGATTCTGGACATAGTTGGTTTAGAAAATCCTTTAGCCAGTGTAAATGATATGACAGACGGTTCCATATTTTTTTATTTTATTTTTAATTTTTATAATAATGCGTTGAAATAGGTCACAAAGTAAGAAATATTTCGCCAGTGTTTCATCCCACCGAAAAGTACCCCCTTCCATTATTTTTTGTCGAAATTGAACCAGCTCGTAATAACCCAGAGATATTTCAAGTTGTAAGAATGGTATATTCAACAGTAAAATTTGAAGAACATAGGCGTAAAAATACTGTAGTCCAGTGTACTAACTGTCAAGCCTTAGGTCATACCAAGGCATGTTGCCATCCCCAAACTATGTGCGTTAAATGCGCTGGACAACACTCATCTGACACTGGTCAGAAATCGAGAAACGAGCCTGCAAAATGTGCTCTTTGTGGTGAGGATCACCCAGCGAACTATAGAGGCTGTTCAGTCCAACTTTCAACGTCTTAGAACCAGGAATCATCAACTAAAAAGTCATGAGAAAAGCACAATGCAGGCTCCGGAAGTTGACAACACTGCCACCTTTCCAGAATTGCCTACACCAACCGTATTACAACCGTATACCACCGTAAACCCTACAGATAGACTTCTAGACAACAAAACCTTGGGAACCTCAAGCATTCAGCAGCAGCCTCGAACTCAGACGCCTCAAACCTCCCAAATCAAATCTCAGCATTCTTTTACCAAACCCCTGACCTCCCAACCCAAGCCTTAGGAACCCATATTAAAGCCCAAGGCAGCCAATCCCAATCCTCAACCTCCGCGTCAACAAATTCATCCCTACCATATACCCTTACGGGTCAAATTACCACCTCAACATCCAAATCCTCTCCCTTCCAATCACAACATCCAAACGAAAGGTGTAGTTCATCAAACATTGAATGAAAATCCAGCACCTCGGGTACAACCCCCAGCTAACCCTCCTTTACCCGTTAATTATCCCTATCAAACTCAAGTCTCATATCCATTCCAAATCCAAAACCCGATCGATATAAATTCTATCCTGTCATCTTTCCTGAAAGACTTTCAAGAGATAATCAAGCCTCTCATCAACCTACTCACGAGAATCCTTACCGAAGTTCCATTTAATTACCCTCGATGAGCGTGAAGCCCCTAGATATCGTTCTGTGGAATGCTAATGGACTGCATACTCACCGTGACGAACTTGATATATTTCTACACGACAACCAAATATACATTGCTTTACTTAATGAAACACACTTCACTCACCGCACACATTTCTACATACGAGACTACATCACTCACAGATCAGACCACCCAGACAACACTTCACATGCCGGATCTTGTATTCTCGTTCATAAAAACTTATCCCATTCCCTTATTCCTTCCACTCCATCTGATGCTATTCAATCAACCTCAGTAACCATAACGACTCGTCCTATCCATATCACATTTTCAGCTGTATACATGTATGAGTTATTCCATCCTGGCACCAAACAACCCCACCTATTGGCCTACATCCATCAAAAAACGTCCCGACATCCTTGACATATTTATCACATCCCAGATTTCCACCAACCAAACCGATCTCAAATCCTTGGACGACCTTTCATCAGATCATAGCCCAGTTCTCCTTTTATTACATTCAAGTTTCGTTCCCAAGCCTCCCCTTCCTAGATTGATTACAGGACGTGTAAACTGGGACAACTTTTCTTATGATTTAGAGAACAAACTGGAGTTAAAAATTTCACTAAAGACAAAACAAGACATTGATACAGCATTAGAAAAACTTACAACATCAATAAAAACCACTTTAAACGATAATACCTCAAATCATAAAATTAACAATTCTCAGAAGACTGGCCTCCCACAGCATATTCGTACCTTAGTTAGAAAGAAACGCAGAGCATGAACGAAGTGGCACAGAACTCGGTACCCAGCAGATAAATCTATCTATACTCAATTGACTAACCAACTAAAAGCAGAAATTAGATAATTCAAAATTCATGAGTTAACGAACCTAACTGACAATCTAAAGTCTTCTGACAAATCATTATGGATGACCACCAAAAAGATCCTTCACTTCAAAGACTTTAACCATCCACTCCTTACTGAATCCAATGACTGGACAAGATCTGATGAAGTGAAAGCACAGTTGTTCGGTCAATTCCTTTCTAAAACTTTTTAGCCTCATCCTGATATCATGAATCCATCTCACCATGAATATATACAAAGAGAGTTAAATATTTCCCTTCAAATGACCCTTCCTTCCAAAGCATTCCATCCTTCAGAAACGTCGAATATTATTCACAGACTACCTTCTCGCAAAGCTCCTGGTCACGACCTCATCACGATTCACATCCTAAAACATCTTCCTAAAAAAGCCATTCTATTCCTCACCTACATATATAATGCTATACTTCGCACTACATATTTTCCTAACCTCTGGAAATTATCAGTCGTGAAAATGATACCTAAACCTAAAAAGAAACCGGAATACCCTTCCTCTTACCGCCGTATCTCACTTTTGCCATCAATGGGTAAAATCCTGGAAAAGCTCATCCTGAAACGATTGTACCCCATCCTAAATGCAAATCACATTCTCCCAGATCACCAGTTTGGATTCAGAACATCCCACTCCACTATTCAGCAACACCATCGTGTGGTGGATGTTATTTCCTCAGCTTTGGAACGTGGATTGTATTGTCCAGCGGTCTTCCTTGATGTCGAACAGGCTTTCGACCGAGTCTGGCACCCTGGGTTGCTTTACAAACTCCGTGAATTCCTACCTCCTACATACTTTCTCATTATCCAATCCTATCTCTCCTACATATCATTTACAGTAAATCATAATAATGTCTACTCACCCCTCTTTCCTCAATCTGCCGGCGTTCCTCAAGGCAGTATCCTCGGCCCAATTCTCTACATAATTTATACAGCTGACATCCCAACTCAACCTTACCACGTATGCGGATGACACATGTCTATTATCTGCCAACACTGATCCAGTTAAAACATCCCGTACTCTTCAATCCCACATCCAAAAACTGGAGGATTAAAACAAATTCCCACAAATCTCATCAAATCACCATTACCCTCCGTCGTAAAAAAGCGACTTCCTGCCCCCCCCCCCCCCCGTACCGTTTAATAACAACCCTCTAAATCCTGTAGAACCGATCCGGTACTTAGGACTACACCTTAACAAACGCTTAACTTGGAATTCTCATACTAGACTAAAACGACAAGAAACAGCTCGCCGTTTCAGGCTACTTCAACATTTACTAGATAAACACTCTAAGCTCCCAATTAATTACAAGAGACTCATATACATGACAATCATTAGACCTATCTGGACTTACGGAATAGAGCTTTGGGGCTCCACTAAGCCATCGAATTCCTCTCGTATGCAATCCTTACAATCCAAAATCCTTCGGAAAATCCTCAATGCTCCTTACTTTGTTACGAACAAAGTAATCCATAATGACCTTAACGTCCCGTTTATTGCTGATTTGGCCCGAATCCGATATCAATCTTTTCATGAGAAACTTCATTTCCACTCAAACCCACTAGTTTCAAACCTCGCAACCTCTTCAATTCCTGATAATCCTCCGAGGCGTCTGAAAAGAAGATGGCCTTGTGACCTTCTAAGCTGAACTTTTTATTTGAGTACTACCACTGGGTAGTTTCTCTACTTGTCTTTTCATGTCAATGTACTCACTCATTATATATACTTGATGTATTTTGTATACTGTTGAAAATTTCAATAAATATATTTTTAAAAAAAATAATAATGCGTTAACGTTAAAGTTGAAGATAAGGTCATGGAACAAGTGCAGAACTTCAAATACCTGGGAGCGCACCTAAACGATAACGGTGCAGGATTCCTCCTCACACCACTTAGGCGGTTATGAGGATTGGTTATGATGATGATGAATAATGCGTTAACAGCTAAATTTCGACTTCAGCAAGTTATGAAAATTCAGCAACTAAGTACAAACAAATCCGAAATATTTGTGTTTTTTTGTGTGTCCTTAATTTTCCAGAGGTTTGTCGAATTGGAAAACTTGGATTTTATTTCACATAATACCACAACATCATCAAATTCGGAATTGTGCTCAGTTTACCCAAATATCAAAAAGAAGGTGGTGAAACGAAATAGAAATTTTATAAGTATTTGTAATAATTACTATCAGTAAATCCTTAAGGCAATTTCAAGATATCAATATCAGTGGGAACATCGCAAGGAAAGTCCATTAAAAGTATTGCAAGGTCTGTAGTATAGTAATTTAAGAAAGTTCTATATTTCATGTAATAGTTATTTAATTGACAAGTGAGGAAAGTGCCACTTTATCACACCCGCGTGAATTTTACCACACGATACGAAGGCGGGTGTGGTAATTAAACGAGGGTTTTATAAGCACTTTTCTCACGTGTTAAATATTACATTTTCCTGAAACCATATAAAAATTAATAAATTAAAGGTGAAACTTTAGATTTGTTACAAATAAACTAGCGCTATCTCTTACGATTTTCTATTACTAACCATGCAAATTATAACTCCAGGACGGTTCACTCATTGAAACATTTATTTATTATTATTTAGAAAATAATATTCTGATAGCACATACCAAAATAACATAAACGTATATTATTATATCTTGATTTATATTTATATTTCTCTTCATATCTGACTTTAGATGTTTTTGGTAAAAGTTGATTTATTGGCTGTTCAGCCTGTTCTTTCATGAATGGAGGAGTAAATGCTATGAATTCAACACTATCTATTTCCATTTTTTATTTTGTTGTGGTCTGTTCACTTTTTTAATGATATATCTCCAAATGTCTGATGTGTGAAGGTTCTAATAGATTTAAGGTTATATTAAATATTTCTATAAAATCGCTTCAAAATAAATAACAATAAAAATCTTGAAATAAATATAAAATAGTTCTAAAATTATTAATTTTAACATTTTAGGAATATAACTCGAATATTACTATATTACCGCCATTTAACATTTAAAATAACATAGTGCTGATTGTCAAATTCGATCATGGTGGCTCTGACTTTACCCCACTAGTGAGGGAATGTTGTTTTCCTTTACTAGTGGAGGAAAGTTGGAGTTTCCACACCAGTTTTAGTTGAGTAATGGATAGCATTACTCAGTGGTTGCAGGAAAAAGTATTTTTATACTTTATTACGCCTTAGTTGGAATTTAGTTCCGAACCTTTATGCTGCTGCATGATTATTTTATAAATGTAGTTATATAACGTCTTTATTGTGTAGTCAGATATTTCCACGTTTCTTTCACTTCTCTCTTAAAACTTTATTTTTATCAATATTAAACAAAAACAAAATATTTAACAGAAGCGACAATATATCGGAAAAGTACAGCTCCAAGTATTTTTATCTCTTCATTTCATTTGAATTATCTTTTTTTATGTCTAATTTTATGTCCAAGGAAACAAGCTCCGAGGAAGAATTTTCACGTGACAATAAAAATATAAAACTCTCGAAATAGACATATTGCATTGCGTTCTGACTAATAAGAGAAATACCCCAAAGTACTAAAATGAAAATATCAATACGGAAGGAGTGGCAGAAAAACATTGAGACTCCCGAAACATGTCATAAAAAAATTAAAATCAGGATAATTTTTAGTCCTCATACTAAGTTGTTTTCGATTGCAATAAGGAAAATTTCTATCAAATAGGATGGTAGAACGGTTAAAAATGTATTGTATATATATATATATATATTACAATACAATAATAAAATATCATTATCAGTGCCGTTATAAAGCAAATAAATAAATAAAGTTTGGTTTATTAATACTCTAAGGATTGCAACTTATTTTGTGGCACAGTAAAAAATAAATAAAAGAGTCAGTTGATGAGATAGAATCATATCTCAGATATTTATCAAAAACCTCAACCATTTTTATGGGAATATTACTTGATAGTTATTTATTTCTATTTGAAAAGTTGTTTTACAGTGCTACTGTAATTCTGCATAAACGAATAATTCATTCTATACAATCTACTTTCTGTTTATAGTAATCTTGCCAGCAAGGAAGTTACACAGTTAAAGCCTATTCAGATTCAAGACATGAAGCACACTCAATAAGTAGCTTAAGTGGGGGAGCCGGGGGGTTCAAAGCACACAGCAACAAGTGTCATAACACTGGCCCTTTTCTTTTTTAATAACTGATGCCAATGCTTCAAAAATCCAGAAGCAATAACGTGTTGAATACCAGACACCGAAATTAAGTAGGTTATACACAACAAACTTATAGATTAATAACTGATAATATATAAATACAATACATGAATTACAATGATTTAAATTAAATAATTTTGTTTTGAAGAGAAAATATTTATCCTGGCCGGGATTCGAACCCGGATCGTCTGCATGTATAACGAATCCCGGCCAGGACAAATCTTTTTTCTTCAAAATAAAAATATTCACTATCTCAAAATAAATTCAAATTAAATGTTTGCTTAAAAAGAAACAAAAAGAATTTATATTGACTATTGTGCAGTAAACATTTTTACATTGTAACATAAACTTATAATAATAAATAATATCACAATAATATTTATTTATTTATATTACTATATAATATAAATGTCTAAGTACTAAATAATATACTACTAATAAATGAAGCAACGAATAACTAGGTAACAACTATTCGGTTATTTAATTGTTACAACTATCAATGTGTTTCGCTTTTAATAACTCTAAGCAATTACTTATTACTTATGTTTTTGGTTCGAATTTATAATCGTACAATAACAATAATTTAGTGTTAAATGTTAACAGCAATGGATAAGGCATTAAAAAATTACAACACTCATGGTTAAAGTCGCTAAACCAAATTCTATAAAATAGAAAAATTATATTTAAATATTTTTATTTTGAAGAGAAACGATTTGTCTCTTCGGCGCTAGATACGCGGGCGACCCGGTTTCGAATCCCAACTAAGACAGATCTTTTCTCTTCAAAATAAAAAAATTTAAAAACAATTATCATAAAAAGAACAATAAATAAAAATAAAAAATGAGAAAAATTATACTTTGAGCAGAATTTCCTGATGTTCGCCCCATTCAAATTGTTTACACACATAAGTCTAAATTTGTAGAATTTTACTTCTTTTTAAACTGAAAAATATATTTATTTTATAGTTCATAAAAATCTTGGTTGTTGTCCATTAGAATAAAATAAAAAATATAAACGAAATTAATACGGTTAAATCAGTTATTTTAAAATTTAAAAAATATTTTGAGCACCATTCTGGTTTCACACAATTATCAAATCAATCCTCAATTCTTAGCCGTTCTTAGATATAATTTTAATTTCTTTCTATCTTGTATATCTTGCCTAGAAGAATACCTGTTAGGTGGGTCCAAGTGTTGGTTTCCAAATAATTAGTTCAACTCTATTAAAGAAATATTATTATAACTTGAACTGAATTTCCTACCGCTAGGACTCGTAGCATTAAATTTTCTCAAGCACACGAGACTAAAATGGAAGCGGCCTACTTGGAAGTTACAGTAATGAAGCCTTTTGACAAAGTGTGTGGTGTCGCCATTAATGAAAGTGATACTGGCCTTTGTTTACTTCCCTTCAAGGTAGGACCTTTACCATCCTTATAATTTATTTTAGCCATTGGTGTTACACTTCCTGTTCTATAGGAATTATATCATTTTATAAAACCTATTAAGTTGAGCTATTAACACATAAAATAATAGTTGAGGATAAATCACAGAGTGATACCTTTCGTTTTCTTTTAAACCATTTGTTCTAGGAGCGAAAGTTATATTTATTAGACATTTTTTTAAGAATTGGGATAAATACTAAAGTAGACAAACATGAACCTTAAAACTAAGGTAAAATCAAGGTAAGAGAACCCGTAAGCGAGCAACGTAGAGTAGGGAAGGAATTATTCAATTACCTATCTCATACCAAATTTCCGATAGTCAGCCTGGTTATATAAATCACGAAAACAACACATTCTATGATTAATAATGCAGTGTACAAATAAATAAGTTTTAAAAATATATTAAAAAAACATGATGTGCATGGTATGCATCCTACTGCAGCAGCCCAACAAAGAAGGTTGCCTTGGCCCGCTTGAGAATAGGCCACACTCCTTCAGGCCAATATTGTAACACCACTCTCGAGTGCTAGCAATTGAACACACATTTTAAGAATGCAATTATTGTCTAAAAAGGACTGGCACCAAATTAATCGGTGACGACGAAACCGTTGGTCTTTCAATTTACTGTCTCAATTATAGCTCAAACTGTATCTAAATTTTTCTAGCGTCCAGATTGAGTGTACCCGAAGTCATTCATAAACACACACATGTTTATGAACGACTTCGGGTATCTGCATCGATGACCAAAGGTTTTACGTCTGTAAACACCAACACACAAGCAAAAGTTCTAAAAACATAGGAGAAAAGATTATTACAATTATTAATATTTAAACAAATAAACATCATCTAAAAAATAATTGTCCATCGATTTTCAACTGAGTACCTCTTCATGAATAGTCCATTAAATTTTCAAAAATAATTATCTGCCAAAGTAGCTTTTCACAGATTAATTAGCATAATGGAAAGTCCGTACAAAGCTGTAGGGATGAGACGATACAATGCAGCCATAAGTGAGTGATAAATAAGGATCCGAACAATTTCCTATCGGCCTTCTCAGCATAGTTTTATTTGATACAGAATAGAAGGAGGTAAAACAATGGTGTAAGTAATAAGTTTTATACACTTGGATTATAAAGTTACAAATTCCATGCATAATTTAAGCCGTAAGTTGCTCCTAGGACAGGAGAGGGAAAGTTTCTAATTGCTGGATTAACTCATTTTGAGGGAAAATTCAGGACGCTACCAACTATTACTTTAAGCGAGTTCCAGAATGCCGAAAGGAAGAGAAATAATTATGAGTTTGAGTGAAATATCGTGAGCTATTTGCTCTATATGGCTTTTTTGTTATATCAACACTTATTAAAAAAATACCGAAATATATATATATATATATATATATATAATATCTTCTTCTTCAATTATACAAAATAAAATGGACAACTGGAAGATAAATGTTTGGTTTTAGGTAAACAGCATAGAGGTAAAATCTAATCTAAACGAAATTACGAAAACGGTGCTTTACTCTAATCATCCATAGAAGATGTTATCAACAGAACAGAGATAAATTGAAATAACTTTATTACTTAATTTATATGGCGTTGTGATTTTTCAAAATTATTATATTAAATAAATGAAATGGATAAAAAGAATCGTCATAAAGTCAAAAACACTTATGTTGAAGATAAGCTCCGCCTTCAGGTACTGGTCGTAATATCCTTCATCGGCTGTATTGGTCCGCATCTACCTCAGTATTCTTGATAAACAAGTCCAAACATCTTTAAAATTTCATCAGAACCCTTCTCTGTCGTGTGATCCTTTCTTTTAATTCCAATACCTCTCACAAATTTCTACAAATAAGTTTTTTCTAACGATTTCGATCAAATTCATAATTGATAAATGGCAATGAAATTATCTCAATCAACACCTTATTGTTATTATTTGGAATACCTGTCACAATAGGTACTTAACGTGTTAGTTGAGGCCACAACAATATTGTACTACGAACTGAAGTCCAGTACTTACTTTTATCCAGTTCAGTACTTACTTTTTATCCCGCTAGTGATCTACTTAAAATAAGAGTACCACTTAGTATTATGTTGAGATATTAATTATTCTGCAATAAATAAAATAAAATAATTTACTTTTTTATTGGTAGGTTAACTTTATTTATAATTCGTATAAATGTCTTAATCTCGTTCCACTGCATTCTCAAAATTATAATAATAATCCTAAAATCATAATATTGGAAAAATCTATAGCCTATTTAATTTCACAAATCGATGCATTCTAATTTTTCCATTCTTTTTTAAATTAAAAAAAAAAAAAACATGCTAGATAGAGTGTATAAATTATAAGGAAGAAAATGGTCCGAAAATAATTCTCTTAAATAGGAGAAACTATTCACTGGAAAGCCAACGGCTTGAACCACATTGAAGATCTTCTTGAAGGCTAAATATTTAAAATACAGACAAATTTAAATTATACATTTTAAATATATAAAAAGTAACAAGGTGACAAGCATTCTAAAGGTCTAAGTCATCTAAGGGTTTCCTCCTCATCTTTATGTTTTATCACTCAGATACCTTGATGTATTTTAATATCTACCATTTATAATTTTAATTTGTCTGTATTTTGTATATTTTGCTCTGAAGAAGACGAAAAATGTGGATCGAAATGTTGAATTTCCAATAACCATTTTCACTATTTATGAGATTTTTTTTATCTCCACCAGGACCATTTTCTTCCCCATATATATTACTCAAGGTTTCTTAACTAAAAGAAATGAAAAGATTTTTAAACTATAGTGTATTAATAATACAGGAAGTATTAATTATTCGAGAAGTGAATTATTATTTCATTTCTACTTGTACGATGAAAACAGTAGTAATATTCATACTTAGCTACAATAATTAAATCAAAGATCACTAAAATCGAAATATAGGCAATTATTTCAAGAATTACTTCGAAATGCTTCGGTACACAGCTTTGCCAACTCTGAGAACGAAGTACTGCGTACGAACCTGCAAGGGCTGTAAAATACAATGTTCAAAGTAAAGAACATATAATAACTTCTTGAAATATATTCAAATGTATAAACTATTAAAGCATAACACTAAAAACTGTTATATATAATACGGAGAAAGTAAACATATTTTATCTGGTTAGAATCAATTGTATAGAGATCAGATGAATAGTATTGATGTGTAATATACTTTTGGACCTTTTTTTTAAAGTTCCATCGAACCTCTACCCTTTTAAATCACTTCTCGATATAGAGGATAAAAAAATACGAATAAAATAATAGTCTGTTAACATAGAGCTTCTGAATCCGATTAGAACATGAAAAGATAATGCGAATAAAAACTATAGTTACAATTGAAAAAATAGTTAGTAGACAGAACTTTTAAGTGGAATGGAAACGCTGTTTTCCCTTTGCTTAAAATGGCTATCTTCGTTTTTTAATGTATTTATAAAAAGAAGGCTTAGAATGAAGTGCTTCTGTTTCCCGCCTTTATATCGTTTTCCACGAGCTAACGGCTAGTCCCTCAGACGAACGAGGGAATTTTTGAGAATTATTATACAGTCACAATAAAATGCATGATCAACAAATTAAAATATTTTTTAAAGTGTATCCTTAAGATCCAAATGTTTGAACATTTATTAGACTAAAATAAAAAGTAAGTGTCAAATAACAAAAATTTATAAAAAAAATACAATTAGAAAAAAATACCTAAATTAATGATTCTTTTTCAGAATCTTGAAATTTAATGATGTGAAAACTGACAGGATAAAACAAAAGACTGTAAAACATATGTTACAGAAAACTTGTACTTCACTAGTATCTGTAGATTACATTATTATTTATTTATATTATTTATTTACATCATTATTTACACATCCTACCTATCAACTTAAAAAAAAAAAAAATGTTCTTTGCTTGCCAATGTTGTCTTTCAGCTTTAAATATTATATTCGATCATCATATTTTTTTCAATATGCAGTTAATATCGGTATTTTTGGAATTCGGAAAGAAACCTTTCAGCATTGTACGATTTCTTGATGTTGATTGGTTTTAATGTTTATTTATATACGGAAACCCCAGTTAAAATTAATTTAACTTATCTGTGATCTTAATGAATTTCATTCAGAAATGGTTGTGTCTATTTAGAGTAATTTCTGAATTGATTAACTTGTCGTTAATCAAGTAAATAATTAAGCAGTAGAACTAATACAGCATTTCCCTCAATCAGCTCTGCTTGCTTTGGTGATTACGTAATTTTGACAGTGAAAACCGGCTGGGGTTGGTTCCTGTGCTTGCACCTAATGGCAAGTGAGTGTCAATAGAAGCTGTTAATTGAGACGGTTGCCATTTAAATGGCTCCAAAGACAGCCAGCTCTCATTTTAATGGCATTCCTAATTGCAACAAACACTGTTTACAATGTACCGTAGGCAACCATCTCTTCCCAATGATTTGAGAATTGGGTTCTCTCAAACACACATAACCATTCATGACAATGTGTCATTTAAAAGAAATTACTACCATCCCAGACATATTGAATATACCTTATTTTATGAATAAATACATTTTATAATAAAGTTGTATTTGCAGTCAATCGAACTATGATAGGCTTAGAATCTATATTTGTAACCTATTTTATTTCAGTTCTGAGGTATAGGAGGCCTCAACAATAGATCTACTTAAAAACCCAAAGATTGTGATATCAAATCCGGGCCCCCTCGGGTATGTGAGATCCGTCCGCCAATTGGAGGTAACTCGCAACTATCGATAATAAGAGTGATAACAAATAGGTTTTTTTAGGATATCAAATAGCTGCTCGGAGGTTCGATCCACGGCAGGTCTGGGACATTGTAAGAAATATAGGTTCTCGTGCGCCGGCTGGCTCTCAATTGCCATATTCTATGAACCGAGGCCAATTTATCATACTACTTGAAACCGACTCTAGGTATAGTAAAGAACATTGGTATATCAGCATCAAGGGACTGGTAATGGGACTAATGTATATCCTACCATGCTGTCTGTATTTTAAAGCAAAATGAAGTTAGGTGATACCTTTTATGATTTGAGTCTTTTCAAAATCAAAAGACGTCTTCAAGATGAGCCCATCACCGAGAAAGAAATTCTTCACGGTCAATAGCACCAGTAAATAAATAATAAGAACATAAATTAGTTAATTTATAATTTAAATAGTTTATTCAATGAGACATTCAACTTCAACTTCATCAAAGGAATTGCCAGTAAAATAATGAAAGAGATTAGGGACTACTAATTAAATCTGAAACTTCTTAAACTTCAAGCCACGGTCTTCGATTGATAAGTCAATACGCTAAGAGAACTGATGGAAATAGAATTTCTATCTAGATCAAAATGTATCGTAGCCATGACTTCTCCGATATTGATGACCTACTTTTTTTTATTAACTTTTTGTAGAAAACATTTTAATTATATATTTGAAATCAATGTAACTTGAAACGTAATAGGAAAGTTGGCACTTAGGGAGTGGGTCAGTCATAGAGCGCTGTGTTGCCGTGACGAATGTCCCAGGTTCAAATCCGAGGATGGATCCTTTGGGATCTGAGACCCTCCTGGGGCTCATCCAGCTTCTATAAAGTGGGCATTTAAACGGGAGGAACAATCAGACAGTCAAACGTGAAGTAGGACAAATCACTTCCCTGCACATCCGTTGACCAAGAGCCAGTACTGTCTCTTCCACGTACTGAACTCTATATCCTTCATGGGTTGTAATAGTACAGGATTACAAAGAATAATTATCGAGTTTAATAAGCCTGAAAAATTTATATCGATTTTTGTTTTCAATTTTGACGGTATATTGATTCAAAAACTGTTTATATTTCTTTACAACCCTTTATTAATGGACGATATGCAAATGTATCATATTATCAAAAAGGAACCGTGGCATCAACATATATTAATATATTAATTGTTTTCTTAATCACTTTTCTCTAAGATTTTAAGATCCATGCTTAAGTATTAGTGCTATGCTTATAAATTTAATTACTAAAACTCAAACCTAAACTCATAAATTTGTAATTTATTTAATAAAGTCCTTTATTTCAGGGAAAATAAAAAATAAATGAAAAAGCAAAATAAAGGAACGCTTACTATCAAGTGTATTCATGGAAATCACACCTTATACATAATATAATTTTATTAATGGTTAACAGTAAATAATACAAATGGCCACAATTTTCACAGTAATTAGAATTTTTGTATTATACATTGTACGCATTCTTAAATATTCGCTGTACTGGAAATATAATAAATTCAAAGAAGAAAAATCTCGTAGTATACCATCCGTCTTCTTTATTATGGTATATAAAAGTTGTATGTGTAACATGGTTGTGCTGAAGGTCATAAATAAAACGCAAAGTTCATAAAAGGTTTAGTAACTCATGAATATACATATATCAAAGTCAACAAGTTTTCATGTCAGGCTTTGCTTACAAAGAAAATATGGCTACTAGAGAGAAACAAGGTAACTGCAACAAACAACTAACAAACTACTATGTTCATCACATCAGTCTCTTGTATGTATAATTTTAATTATAATTTTTACAGTAGGAATAAAATAAAATTAGAAAGCGTATCACACGAAGGTCCATTTGGGCGATAATATGCAGAGGAATATCATTAAAAATTCCCCTCATGGGAAATTTTCCTGCAATTATGCCAACTTTATTAGCAGAATAATTTTTCACAGCTATCAAGATAGGATAATGCAGACCGTATATTACACACATGGGCTCCCTTAAGCTGCCCTAACACCTAACTCCTTATCTCTGGCACTTAACTGGGTTCACGTAGAGGGACTTATTTTTTTTTTAATATATAGTCACACTAAGCTTTTTATACTTATATCAACGATTAGTGGTTCAAGTCTTTCCTCTCAGATCGCTCCCAATATGTTCGCGTCCCTGGTCATGCTCCTTCCAAAACTCTTCCTCTGTCCTGTGGTGTCCCATACGGTTCGTCACTATCCCCCACCGTATTTTCCATTTACATAAACGACCATCCACTTCTTATCCAACACTCCCAATATCATGTCTATGCTGATGATTTTCAAATATACCTATCCTTTTCCCTTCCGGTCTATTACTAGCCACGGAAAAACTCCAAGATGATCTGAATCGAATAAGTCGATGGGCAATTGATAATAAGCTAAAGTTGAGTGTGGACAAAACTAAGGAAATAGTAATAGAGTAAAATTACATCCTTAAAACTATTCCCCATAAACCAACCCTCTTTTTAAACAATAATCCTATCAAATTCTACCCAACCGTCAAAAACCTTGGAATTATTTTTGACCAAACCCTCTCCTGAAAAAACCACATCTCGGAAATTTCCCGTCGTACCATCTCCACCTTCGTCATCTTTTCTCTTTTGAATCCCGTAGACTCCTTGTAACATCCTTAATTTTCCCTCATTTCGACAATTGCTGTATAGTGTATGGGGGGGGGGCATCGCTGGGGATCTCGAAGCAAAATTATAATGGTTGCTTAATAGCTGCGTTCGCTACATCTTTGGGATCCCGAGAGATGTCCCGGTCTCCCGATATTACGAAGAGTTGAAGTGGGTTTACCCTTCCTATCGCCGTAAGTACTTCCTAGCATCCTATCTTTACCAAATTATCCAATCCCGCCGACCATCATACATTTTCGATCTCCTTCAATTCAAAACCCCAGTCCACTCCCCTAACACCCGTTCTCGGCTCTCAGATCTATATTAAGCATCCCACCGAACAGCAGCTTTTGACTGAGCTTTCCTTATCCGATCCTCATCTTTTTGGAACTCTATACCTTCTTCCATTCGTCATTCCAATAATCTTTCAACCTTTAAATCCCGTTTATTCAATCACCTAATTTCCTTAGCATTCCTAAAAAATCGAAAATAGTTTGTTCAGTTTTGAGATTAAAGTTTTTTAAGTGATGGATGGATGATGTATTTGATATATATGTGTGTATCTGTATAATTGTATGTGAATGAGGTGTGTATATACTTACATTTTCTTTCTCTGCTAGTTTGGCTGTTTACACTCCCAGTCACATATTTTTGTATTTACTGATTTTATTTTTTTTAATAGTTATCATAGTTAGTTTTGTTTATATTTTTTCTTTCATTATCTTAATTCTTTTTTTCGTTTTTATATTTTTTTTCAAAAATTAGTATATATATATATATATATATATATATATATATATATATATATACATACATATACATGTGTATATGTATATATGTGACTGTCAATTATTTCTCTGTCTATAATTATTGTTTCTTATTTATATTTTCCTTTATTGCTTCTTCTATTTTAAGAAATAGTTTTCTTTAAATATTCTTTTAGGAGGTAATTCATATATTTTTTTATTATTCCTCATCTATTAATTTCAATTGTAATTAATTAATGTAATGTCATATATTTTACTCTAAGACATTTTAGTTTTTACATTATTCCTGTATTGTTATTCTGAAGGGACTTGCCCCAGGATAAATAAAGTCTTTATTATTATTATTATTATTAGTGCGTACATGAAAGTAAATTGTAATTAAGAAATTAAGTAAGTTGTTATAAACTTAAGGTTCTCATTTGTTGTTGAGACGTGCTTACAAATCGTTTCACTCGCCCAGTTCTGTAAACGTAGTCGGAAATTAGTCATAAATTTTCACAGGAGCAAAAGAAATTAGCCAAATCTGTCCATTAGGGCGCATCGGATTACAAGAAAAGACTTGAAAATGTTTATATTAGCAGAAATAAGCGTTTTTAAAAGCATTTTGCCACAATATGTCAGAATTAAGGACTGGTACTCCTGGCGGGAAGTAATCCGGCAATTCCGCGGTCCGACCGGAAGGAAGGTGAACCTTAAAGGTAGGAATCTCTGCTTTTCCGTTGTCTGACTAGATTCGGGGAGTAGCCAGACGATAGTACAGTTTATTATAGAGCCAACCAAGTATGACACTTACTTTTTCTTTTCTTCTTCTCTCTTTTTCTTTTTGTAACGTTTCGATCACAAAACAGAAGGGTTGGTGAGACTTGCTTTAAATTATAGTTATTATTATTATTGAAGAAACAGAAGGCATTGAGAATAAATGGGAGAAAATAAAGAGAGCTGTTGTAAATGCTGCGGAGGAACCAATAACAGATGGAACAAATGGGAAAAACTGCCACTGGTATGATCAGGAATGTCAGGCTTCAGTTAATGAAAAGAAGAAGGCTTACATCAAGATGATTCAGAGAAGGACTAGGCAAACTGTTTAAAACCATACAACTAAGAGAGAAGCCACCAAAAAACTGTGCAGAAGCAAGAAGAGGAAGAAAGAAGAAGAAGACCTGAAATCAATGATAGATGATTTTGAGGGTAAAAACAGTAGAAGCTTCTACTAAAGGTTGAAAAGGATTTCAACCCCGAATAGGTTTCTGCAAGGATAGGGATGGCACTCTATTGGGAGACAGAGAAGATATAGCCGAAAGATGGAAAGAATATTTCAATGATTTGCTTAACCCCGGCACAGAAAATTCTTAAGAAACCACAACAATAAACCTATCGGAGCCAATAGTAGATGATATGTCTCTAGAACCACCAGACCCAGAAGAAGTGGAAGAAGTTGTCGTAAAATTAAAAATAACAAGGCACCAGGATTTGATGATATTCCTGCAGAAATGCTTAAATATGGGGGCGACCTGTTGCACCGTGAAATTTATGAACTAATCCTGGAAATATGGATTAAGGAAGAAATGCCCAAGGAATGGTACAAGCCCATTATTGTGCCGATACACAAGAAGGGAGACAAATTAGAATGCCAAAATTATAGAGGGATAACACTGCTTTGTTCAATCTACAAAGTGTTATCAATACTACTATTGGGAAGATTAATCATAACAGCAGAAGCAGTTTTGGGCGACTATCAATGTGGGTTCCGCCCTGGAAGATCTACTGTTGACCACATATTTACCATCAGGAATATGCTTGAGAAATGGAACATGCTTGAGAATGGAACGTAGAACTACACCACCTCTTCATTGACTACAAACAGGCCTATGATAGCATAGAAAGAAATGAGCTCTACGAAAACTTGATGTTTCTTGGGTGCCCTAAAAAACTTATCAGATTGATAAGGATGACACTGCAGAATAGTAGCGGTGTGGTTAAGGTCCAAGGAGAAATGTCCAGAGACTTCCCTATTAAAAAAAGGAGTTAAACAAGGTGACCCTATATCTCCAGTGTTGTTTAATTTGGTGCTGCAGAAAATAGTAGTGACAACGAAAGCAAGAAGACAGGGGTGTATATATAACAACATGACCCAACACCTGACATATGCTGATGATGTGGTTATCACAGCAAGAAATGAAAACGTGCTCTTGGAAGCATTAGGGGAATGTGAAGAGGCAGCTAGGAAGGCAGGGCTCATTATAAATATGGATAAAACAAAATATATGCTCTCATCCAGGAAACTGTCATCCAGTGGATATCTCCAAGGAAGAGGGTGCAGTTTTGAAAATGTTAAGACATTTAAATATCTTGGCACCATTATTACAGAAGACAACATACTGGAACACGAAATAAAGGTGAGGATTGAAAACTGTAACAGATGCTATTGGTCCCTCAGGAACGTGTTCCAAAATAGAGCTGTACCCTGTAGTCTCAAAATAAGGGTATATAAGACGATACTTCATCCTGTCGTTGCCTACGGTGGGGAGGGGTGGACTCTAACCAAACAGCATGAGAGATTATTGAATGCATGGGAAAGAAAGATTCTTAGAAGAGTGTATGGCCCAACCAAGGAAGGAAATTGTTTCCGCATTAAAAGGAACCAAGAACTTCAACACCTATATGGAGAACCTGACATAGTTTCTTATATTAAAAAAGCAAGATTGAGATGGTTGGGACACGTTCACAGAATGGATAAAAAAAAAAGCTCCCAAAGCTGATTCTGGAGGGACATTCAGACGGAGAAAGAGGAAGAGGAAGGCCTAGAATGCGATGGCTGGACGATGTGGAAGCAGACCTTAAGCTCCTGGGCGTAAGGACATGGAGAAGAGCAGCGAGAGATCGGTCAAAGTGGAGGAGAATTGTTGAGAAGGCCAAGGTCCTTCATGGACCATAGCGCCATGTGATGATGATGATGATGATTATTATTATTCATTATACTTTTTGATAGTGAACTTTGGTTTAAATTGTGGTTATTACTTTATTAGTGCCTTAAAGGATTAATCTCATCGATAGTAATCGGGTGAGAAATATTTTAGTTTAGTTTTAATATAGTACAGTTTTATTTTTGATATGAGGATATTTTATTTCTTTACCAATTTTCCATTTGCCCTTGACTATACCTTGTTTTATATACCATTTTTCAGGTGTCCATAAAGTCTAAGAGAGGAGTGCAAGGTAACAGAAGCATTTCTGATGTTTTATTTCTGTCGGACTTCTGGTACTAATGATTTAATATTCAAATAAATTTAAAGATTTAGAGGAGGATGGAAATTGTTGGGGGGTGCAGTCAAAATATATACACAAATAAGTGAAAACTTATTTTTTATTTGTGCCGACGTTTCGACCGTTTTACTTGGTCATCTTCAGAGCCAATAGGAATGGCTGCTCAGTGAAAAATTTAACTCTACAAAGGAAACGTCGGCACAAATAAAAAATAAGTTTTCCCTTATTTGTGTGTATAATTTGACTCAACAATTTCCATCCCCCATTAGTTCTCCCCGTCAACAATTTCCTCTCTAACTTAAAGATTTAGAGTTTACGACGATCAATTTCTTTTTATTATTTACGTTTAAGAATTTTCAGGAGTACGATGGAATAATTTCAAAAAAAAATTATTCAATCACCAAAATAAAAAAAAATTCTCAGTTATAAATGCAGAACCTAAAGTAACTAAGAAATAAAAATGCGGTTAATATACACAAAAGTATTTCATAATTCAAAGCCATCCAGTTCATCACTCCGCCTCTTCAAGAGAAGTTATATCCAATGAAATCGAGCTGTCTTAATCACAACTGGGACGTCTAACTTAATCAAGGGAATATTCAGTCTATTAAGGCGGAAAGGGGGGGTTCCAATTCAAGAATATACATTAACGATCGACTTGTCCAATAATCGACCTAAAAGTTATCGTTGCAGATACTTTTCTATGGCATTTCGAAAAGTAATATATTCATATTTATATACAAAATATTGAAGATACCGGAATAATGACTTGGTAAACTACAATATTAGTATCTTTAAAAAAGACTGATATTTTCAGATTAAAAATTAATTAAATTAATGAAGAGAATAATTCATTTCAAACTGTCTATTAAACTAATGCTACAAAACATTATGTATATCGTAACCATATTGTAGTAACTATATCCACCGATGTATTTTGAATATTTTTGAACAATTTTATATTCATCAAAGAATTTAAAAGTTAGTATTATTTACTTTATCAATCATGTTTCACAGCATTCTTTAGTACAATGTATTTTCTTTCGCTTTTTTTTAATAACAAGTAATATTTTTTATTAAAATTTATATTTTAATAAAATCTCGAAGGTAAATTATTCGCCCATTATAGCATTCTTAATACCTGAAATTTATCTTCTTTCTAAGAAAATTCTTAAATTTGTTTTCGGCTCTAGCGTCCTCACTCAGTCTCCACTGGCTAGACTGGTGACGCGGCTGACTGAGAGGCGCTGGGATCTCCTGGCATTGTGCCTCGGCACCCACTTCTGGGTGTAGGGGTTTGATTCGGAGTTCCCAGGGGCAGTATGTAAATATTGTATATAGATATGAATGTGGCCGATTATTATTATTATTTTATTTTATTTTTATTGTTATGTACATATGGAATGAATGATCTCTTTTAGCTCTAATACTCATTGCCCAAGATAGTGGCAGATTGTATTATTTCTCAATAAAGCAATTAAAAAAAAAAAAAATTTGTTTTCAGTTAGTAATTAATCAAATGATTTACATTTATCTATGTTTTAAAATTAATAACAATGAGAGACGTTACTTCAAATAAACAAGAATAAAAATATTATAATTTTTAAACATTTTTATTTAAAAAGAAAATATATGTCCATGGCCGGGATTTGAACCCGGGTCTCCCATCTTTCCGTCATTGTGGTCTACTACCTGAGCTATCCTGGTTCGTACCTCAGTCAGACACATCCTTTCTCTTCACTGATCCCATATCCCCGTTTCGGGTTCGAACCCCACCCCTGGACATATATTTTCTTATCAAATAAAAATTATTACAGTTAAAAAAATTAAAATAAATGAATTGCAATAATATATAATGACGTAAGTCAACAAGATCCTAATTAAAGTAATGTTCAATGAACATTCTTCCCCTTGTATACATCGAAAATTGCGAGAACAAGGGGATATGGGATCAGTGAAGAGAAAGGATGTGTCTGAGCGAGGTACGAACCAGGATAGCTCAGAGGTTCGAATCCCGGCCCTAGATATATCTTTTCTTTTCAAATAAAAATATTTAGAAATTATAACAATTAATAAAAAAAAAAATTATAAGAATAAAAATACTTTAGAGGAGGAAATTTTGAAAATCGGGCAATCAAACACTGCGAGATTACGTCAATGGTAATACGAACTGAATGATGTTAAAGACCGTTAAATTGTACATTGTTATCAGGAGTTTAATCAAAATTGTTAGAACCGTTATATAATAGACTTTAATCAAAACGTTGTATCATTGCTGCAAATTCCTTGAACAACCATATATGGAAAATTCTGAAAATATACTTTCAAAAGTTCATTTATCTCATTTGTCAATTTATCCATAGGTATACCGTTTTGAACCACTAACCCTTTTTGAAAGGAAAAAAGATAAAGGTAGTATTGTGGAATATTTTTAATCATGTTTGATTTGAACATTACATAATAATATTTATCATTAGCTACAACCCTTAGTTATTTTTTTTCGCTATAGAGAAAAGAAAACGTTTCTTTTGTAGGAATTCACAATATAGAAAAAAATCTTTTTCTAAAAACAAAAACTGACATCGGGTCCACTTTAGGTTTTGTCAACACTGATAGGAAAGTTTTTACAGCAACTAAGCGGGAAATAGGGAAGTGTTCAATCTCCTCCTCGTCCAATATTCCCCATTTTTCCCAACTTATTATTTTCTTCAAAAACAAAAGTTTATATAACGAATAATATAAGAAGAAAAAATTCAATTATCAAAATTACGACAGGGTTAGGTTATCCTCGCTGGAAAATTAATTACTAATGCTTGTTTAATCAATCTAATGTTTCCTTTGGATTAATTGGAAATATGAGATTCTTTGTTCTAACAATCTAATTGCGATTTGTTGAAATATTGAAATGGGTTATTACTACTGTTTTATTATTAAATGAATATGGAAATGATTCATACACATAAACACGAAATGTGATAAATCATATTTATAATTTAGTAAGTATTATGGTTTCAATTTTTTGTATTTTCTAATTCTTTTTGATGGCCTATTTAGGATTGATACATTCTACTTAAGACTATTTTCGTGAATAATATTAGTTAAAGGCTTCAGTGACTAGGCTTCATTTGAAAGCATTTGAATATTATGAAACGTTCATAGAATGCAACACCATCAGACTGTTCCGGAAGTTCTATATCATTGTATACTTATGGGTTTTTAAAATGCAAATTGTTTATTTTCCAGTAGAATACAAAATTTTCGCTATACTTTGTTTTATAGTTTAAAATAAAATGTCTACACATTCATAATTTTATGTTCTCTACTGAACAAGAAAAATAAGTGCCACAAACACAATATCGAACATTAATTAATATCAGCTAAAATAAATAATATAGCATTATATTTATTTATAATTATTATTTTTTATACGATCCCATGATTGTATTATCACTTTTGGTTAAATATTCGCCCTTTTGAATGAGGATAATATTTCAATCATTCTCTCAATATTCTAGTCTATACTATTAAAATCAAACATAAATGATAATACATTATGTACGATAAAAAGATACATTAAAAAAAAATAAAAATGAATTAAAAAAATAATGATAATAAAATAATTAAAAATAAAAATAGAAATCGGAAACTTCCATTTGTCATTTTTTCACTTCTTGACGTGACAAATTCATTGAAACATGTAAACAAATTGAATTCAGTGCAATTTATTTGTATATTTCAAATTGTCAACTATATTATTGACTAAAATATACATGCAAGGTTAATACGATATGTCAAAGGATACAAGTAATGGTTTTATTTTCAAAGATAGAATTGAGTGTGATTTTAGATAATTATTGTGTTTGTTCCGGGAGTGTGGTGAATGTTACAAACAGCTGGGTGGAACAAAGGTAAAAGCCGTATATAAAGTAAAAGTCAAAATCACAATTACCTTGCAACAAAAAAGACAGAAAGTAATAATCCTAAAAAAAAAAAAAAAAACTGCAGTATTGATAACCTTCGTCAAACTCCCGTCACAACTTTATTACGCTTATAAAAGGCAGACTTATTTCGAAGGGATCTTAGTATAAAGGACGTAAGTCTGCTGTCATCATACAAAATATTACTGCAATATCTCTAAAAATATGGTCATAGTCTCGAGAGAAAATTAGAACTACTTAAAATTCTTGAGTCATTTTTCTTAAATTAAGCACTGACAATTTTAAGTAGTAAAAAAATACAAAAAAAATATTTTCTTAGTATAGGCCTATCAAGGGTTGAATTCTGCACATTATTTAGTTTTCCCGAAAAAAATTCAGTTTTCCAAAATACAGTTTTTCTAAATTTGGCAAGAGAAAACGAGATGTACTGCCATATTTATGTGGAACGTGCTATGGTGTTGTAGTTCAAGTATGATATAAACTTCAATACTTTAGTTAAAGTAGAAAATAGTTGACTGGATAATTGTAACAATGGAAACGTTGGCATATTAAAATAAGTTTTCTTTTTTGTGTGTTATCTTTGACTGCCCTCCGTGACCAGTTCAATCCAAATTAGAAATGCTTAATTTTGACAAATGAATTTAAATTATATTTATATAAAATGTATTATTGCAACTTGGCTTTCCCTTCTTCAGGCGGTTTTGATCATGCAACAATAATTCACACCAGCAACAAGCACAAGAGCTCCGAGCCCGGAGTTACTGTTTTCATTTTCTTACTGCCATCCCTCTCCCCTTTTCCTGGAGAAAAGTATATTTTGGAATTGGCTGGAAAAAAAACAAGGACTGTCTCAAAGGAAGAACTACCGCAGTGTGGTTCCGGCCTGAGATGGGATCATATCTAACCCACCCGCTTCCTTCCCACTTTGTAACATCTCTTTCTGTTTTTGCATATCTAGCTTCGTTCCCTCAACTCCTTCCAGTGAGCGAATAAATAAAATATGTATGTCTAAGAGAAACTCGTCTTGGTTTTGAAAGAAATTTGTATATTATCCGAGCTCCCCAACTCATTATAGCCAATCCTGATTAGTACCTTTTGGTTAACCAATTTGAATTGTTATAATTAAGAAGGGAATGAAGTGGTTCAGTGATTGAAAGCTGATTTGCTATGACGAAGGTTCCGGCTTCAAATCTGGCTATGGGAAATTTTATTTAATCTTCTAACTGGATAGTTTGAGATCATGTCCTGGGATCACAGTCTCTATAAAGTGGGTACCTGAAATAGAGGGAAAACATGGCGATCGAGCATGGTCACAGACGCCACCTCCCAACACTACAATTTTCCAAAAAACAACACTATCTCTAACCAAAACTTCACGAGGTACAGATTTTTGTTTTTTATTTAAGAGAATCTTATTTTTTTTTAAATCATCGTATTATACAGAGACTATAATATGATAATCATTAACTACTCCGTCTCGAAAATTAATTTTAAGACATTTCAATTCGTACTTTCAATTCCAATTCCCACAATGAAGAGAAAATAATATGACTGCTTGTAACATATTTTAATTTCCAAATTGCATTTCATTTTCTTTTATATAGTGTATTTAATTTATTTTGTGTATTTAGGTTATAGAGTAAAATTCAATGTAGTGCTTTAAAAACGGGTACTTGTGTGTTAACGCAGCCGCAGTTATTTTTGCCTACTTGTTCGCATGGGCGAGGAGTTACAGTTTGTAACAGTTATCTTCAATAACGTTTTTAAATCTATTTATTGGGGTTAGAATTTTAAATAATCATCAACAATTACAAATCAATATAATTTATTTAAAAATGGAATATATCATGAACAATTAAAATAATGGATAATATATAAATAAATAATGGAATATTTTTCCATTTCTATTTTTGCATTTTCAAAAGTTACGTTGATCAAAATACTGTTTCATTTCATGAGAATTGCTACATTTTCTTTTTTGTTTTGTTAAATATTTCGCTCCTGAAAAAAACCATAGCTTCTTCTTCCGTTTTTGGCAGTAAGTAACAGCAACAACAAATCTAATAATAATTAAATAAATAAATAAAATAATAATAACAAGAAATCTAGAACAAATCAGCAACAAACAAAACTTAGCGAACAAGAACAAATATAGAACAAGTCACCTGTTAGAAATATAACTGTTACAAAATATAACTGCTCGCGCATGCGAACAAGTAGGCAAAAATAACTGCGGCTGCTTTCACACAAAAGAAAACCTTTTGGTATAAATATAAATGATGTTAATATAAAAAAAAAATTAATATCTTTTGCATCCTTAAAGCTAATAAATAAAGAACTTTAAAGATCTTTTAGGAGAGTGGCCTTCTTTAAACTCATGAAATCGAAATTTTTATGATTGCATCTTTCATCTTGAGCTTTCAAATTAATGCTAATATCATTCTTTCTTTCGACGTTATTTTAATACGTTGCTGAAAAATAAAGACACTTCCTTCTTACCTGATACTTATTTACTTATTTTTTAACAATTCAAATTCTCAGATATTCAGGAAAAATGTTTGCTGAGAGGCCTTCTTGCTTAGAAGGGGTTCGATAATTCACTCCAGAAACCGGGGAGAGGGGAAAACATAACAAGAAAAAAATAAAATAAAATGAAGAAAGAAGAAGAAGGGAGACGAAGCACATTGTTGGAGCAGATAACTCCTCAAGGCTCTGGAGCTTGTGCACAAAAATACAACCCTCTCCTAAATTGAATAATCGTCACAAAAGAAATAGCAGCACAACTCGGGCTAATTTGATAATTCAACTGCTCCACTTATTCCTCTCTATTTTTTTAAATTTAGTTTTTCTTTATTTATAAATCTTTTCTTTAAATTAATTAAGACAGACACGATAAATTAACACATAGATCTGAGACAAGGCTTTTCTACGATATGTGAGCACTTGCCACATTGGAATATAACTTAAATGAATGTTAATTGAAATAGTTTGTGTATCTTTAACTCATTCTAATTTGTCAATTAAGTAGTTTCCGTCAAATAACTTTAGCTACTTTAACATTCAAAAGGCTAAAATAGTAGGATTTCATTATATTCTTTTAGATATATTTTTTTCTGGAAATTGCATTTTAAATCTTTTTTTCATGACTTCTAAAAGCGCATATGGAGGTTTCCGGGAGATATGATATTTATATTTTGAACTGAAATCCGATATATATGTTTTTTTTTCAGACAATTTCATTTATAACTTTGTTGATCATTTTCCATCCCTGTAAGCAATAATGTAAATCTTGTAGTAATGAACATATTATATTTTCAGATTTTAACGGGTAAATCGATTTTTCTTATGAATTAAATTTAACTCTTTTTTTGTTAAGTCTATATAAATGCCTGTTCTAAAATGTCTAAAATGTTCTAAAAGGTCTATAAGCGTTTCTTAAAATATTGGAAACGATACTTGACTTAAACTATTGATCAAATCATGATCCGAAAATAATTCAGATTTTTAAAATTTAGTATTTAATATAGAAGGGAATAAAGAAAAGTATAGAACATACTGAATGTTATACATGGTTGAATTGATACTTTACTTGATACATAAAACTTATTTCTTACCGCCCTCTACAAGGTAAGAGAGGTATAGGTTAGCGATAAAAATCATCCTACGCCGTTTTTCTTTAAGATAAATTTATTGACATATTATTTTTACCTATCGTAATATTATTTTTAAAGAAATGAGTATTTATTTATTGTCAGAAGGTGTCCATCAACATGAGCGAGGCCCAATGAAAGGTAGTCATCAATATAAAATGATAACGAACAAGTGTTGACAGCTTAGTATCCTGTATTAAGTGAAAAGTGATAATTTAGCGATACTTGATGCGGAAACATACATTTATTCCTTTATAGAAAGCTAATAAGGAAATATTTGTTTGCGTCAAAAATATATCTTTACATATCCCCCATTCAAAAGGATAATAATAACTCTAATACCTAATTTTTCAATAAAGGTATTGAAAGCTCCAGTTAACAAATTAAAAATTAGGTATTGGAAAAGCGAAGAATTCCTTTTATGATTATGGTATTGGAATTGTTTAACTCACCATTTGGACATTTTTAAAAGATTGAAACTTGTTTTTATGTCAACTTGTGTCAGTATCCCACTTAAACATTAAGTTTAAACATGATAGAACTCAAAATATTACTATATTAAAAAACATGTTGGAAATGGAGTATCAGATATTTCGTTGCTGAATTAAATAGGTTTAACCAATACAATTGTTACTGAAGGCTTAACTCAAAAATGTCAGTTTTGGAAGGAGAGATATAATCCCAGATAATATAGTTTCAAGATGATTTACTTTATTTTAAACTTTTTTTTACGTGGGTTATCTTCATATACATCTAATTTATTTATAATTAATTGTATTTATATTGCTTTTTCTAGGTAGAAGATGCCTATATTACTTTTTCTAATAATTTCCATGTAATTTGATAATTCCAGAGTTCTTTAAGCTTACTGCTTAAACAGAATCCATACAGGGGGGGACTAGTTTCGTAAGCGGGGTGTTGTCTGTTACATAATATTCAATATTTCGAGGCCACCTCTGCTACAATCTGCATGGAAATAGCAACTCATTCAAGCAGGCTACTTCAAGCGACGGCAACATCCAACCAAACCGGGTGTTATGTATCCAGCTTTCTGGATAACCAGGCCTTTCAAGTACGATCTTCATGATTCACCATGGCAAATAGAACTATATGTAAGTATAATATGATTAATCCAAATGAACCAAATATTAAAATACAATTTGAGGGTGGAAATATTGATATATTTCGACTCTGTACGACGTCAGGTACTTGTTAATGATCACGATCCTATTTTTTTTAAATATAATTTATTGATATTTGCAACTATTATAATATTACAAGTAAATCTGCTAATTACGATCCTAATTAAACTTGGATAAGTAATGCAGAGCTCCCAAAATAGCATCGTCCGATTATCCGTAGCAGCATTAAGTGCCGTTAAATAAACAAACAATATTTTTAGGTATAAAATTCATTTTATTCCCCTAATCTCCATACTAGAATTGCTCTTTACATCCATTAAATAATTTTAGTCTTTAAAAAATTATATATTCTGGGTTTCATAACAAAAATAGGTTGTACAAATTGTAAAAATATCCTCAAACCTTACTTTTCAGCAAAGCTTTACAACTTCAATATCCAATAATTTCACAAATGCTCTTTAAATGTATTAATAAGTTTGACGGGTGAATGAATATAAAATTGAAAAACGGCTGGAACAGAATTTTTACTTTATTGTATTTAACAATATATTCAAATTTTACTTTTTATATAAAATGCTGGAATTACCATTTTACCAAACCTGGAATTACCACAAGAACCAAAACTTCTTAAAAATCAACCAATATTCCATTTGTTGCATGTCATTAATTTAGGAGCATTAATTATTTATCTTTCATTTTAGAATCATTAAAATCGATTTTTTTTAGTGTTATTTGAAAAGTTTTTTATAAAAGACAATACAATAACCTATATATACTTAAAACACTATGGCTGTATGGTATTACTTTAAAAATACTTTAGAAGTATTAATAATTTGAATTGTAATTCATATTGCTCTTCCTTAATATTAGGAATTTTTTATTTATTATTGTTAGGACATATTTCATTTAAGAATATGTTTTTTACAATATTTGGTGTGGTTTCAATGCAGAATTTAAAAACAAACTGAATTATGAATTATTATAACAATTTTTTCACCCTTACTAATTTACTAAATAATACAGGATATCTGTTACGATTAGTATACAAATTTAAAAAACAACAGAATGGGAATGTAGCGGGAGTGTGGTGAAGGCTACAAACAGTTGGGTTGAACAAAGAGGTTTGTGTGAAAGGGATTTGCGACTGATTCAATCACTTCTTTTATTTTATTTTTTTATTCCTGATACATTCAAAAAATAATATTTATGTTTTAGTTCATTATTTTTCAGTCTTTATTTATTTAAATTTCATTGTCAAATCCATTGGTCGCTTATCCCAGCTGTTGTATTTTCTAGTTGAGTGCAGTTTTCTTTGTGAATTATTTTCTTAATAATTTATCTGTTTTATAATTTATTATTACATGATGACCTGCTGTTTGTATACGGTTGTTATTCTTCTCTAAGTGATACAATATTAAATCTTTTAACTGTTAACGTACCATTATTTACAAGAACCTCGCATCAATAGGAACATAAAAACCAGTTGGAAAAAATTTTAAGATTTTTAAATATAAAAAGTGAAACGCATATGAATGTTTTCCAGTCACATTAACGTTTAGAAATCAGGTAAAACTGTATTAAAGGTAACAAGAATGCCATATGTCAAATTTCCTTGAAAAGTAGAGACTTTAATAGAATATGGCTTTACTTAATGTATCTGACTTGAAGACCGACAGCATTGAAATATGATCTATTAGGCCTGTGATCTGATATAAAATAAAAGTAAAACCATTTTAATACTTAGATCAAATTTAATTTTTAATATTTAAATAAAATTGTTTAAATATAAACATTACGACATTAAATTCTGAAGTAATGGCTAGCAATATCACATTCTGTAATACCCAAACAAACATATTACTATAACGCTTCTGTATTCTGTAATGAGGAGCAGTTGATTTTGAACTGATCAGCTACACAGAATGGATGTTGTTAGGACACAGTGTTAACTGTTTTCCCAGTTTTAACAATGGTCAAAAGGTTTTCCTTGAACAAGGTGACGCCTCAACTAACTTCTCGTTGTATATAACAAACGAATTCACAACTGGAGATGGGGTAAAACTTTTCTCCCACCCTGCTTACGGACACGACTTACGCATGTTCCGGCTACACTCTGTTCCACCTAATGACACCAGTTTCCAGGAATAACATCAAATTCTCTTGGAGAGGTACAATATGGAGCTGTAGAAGCCCACTCTTCTAAATCCAAAGTTTGTATTGTTTAAATTAAATTAAATTTTAACTACTTTATTTAAATTACTGATAAGGAAAACCGTGTTTATTTTCGAACAACACTAGAATCGATTATAAATTCAATTAATACAAGATTTATCAAATGTCCCGTAAAAGATTACTTACACAAAACTCCTCAATACTGCTCATCTATATGAACTCACCTGAAAAAAAATAAAATAGTTTAAATGATACATATAGAAACGGAAATTTGAAATGCTAAATTAAGAGCTACGGTTTATTATTACTAAAATTTCGAAATTAACTAAAACAATATATCAATGTTATTTGATATATCAGGAAGCGTATAAGCTATGTATTAAATTTACTTTTCATTTTAAATAATAAATTTTACTTGTTCACCTTATAATATTAGCAAATCAATGATTTTTTTAACTGCATGGCTCCTGAGTAGAATATACAGTTCATGTAATACTATACTGTACTCTACCTATATGAAATAATCTATAAAATAATGTTATTTAATCGATATTACACATTACGCATTTATATTAACAATAATATAAATACAATCAATTCCATTTTATGAGCTGGGTGATCATATGATGTGAACAGTAAAACGGTAAAGCATTGATTCACCGATACCATAGTGAGGGTTAGTATTCCGTATCGAAATCTAAAAATTTCGAATGTTTGTAAGAGTTCTTCAAAATTATTTAGGAGAATTTCGCGGTTCTAGTTGATGTTTTGTTCAAGCTATCATATTTAAATCATGACTTGAAGCTCTGTATTACATCATCTGAATGTTGCTTTTTACTAACCATTATGGAGCAAAAAAATTGTATGTACTTTTTCATGAACATTTCTTCTAGTCTTAACATATGTCATTTCAAGTAGATAGCTGAATTTTCTGAAACTCTTCTGCGTTATATTTTAATTGGTTCAATTTCTACATGTATGTGTATAAGTTAATTCTAATCAGAAATATATAAATTATTAATTTAATTCACCTGTAAACTTTTAATTTCTTATATTATGAACTTATAATTAAAGGTATTTTTGTATAACTTAATAAATTGATCCACTAATATAAAAATCACATTTAATAACATGTAATATTGTGACAGCCTTTCTTTCGCAAATAAAAGATTGAGCACCGCACTGTCGAGGAAAAATATATTGGCTCGATCGTTACAGGTACTGATAGAATAAAATAAATTATTTACATAAAAATAAAATTTCATAACAATATTTATAACGTCATATTATTATTTATAACGTTTTCGAACCTGTTGCTGGGAGCCAACACTAGTGAAGCATTTGCCCTCTTCTCGCCCCGTGGCATTGGTTGCTGCGGGGGTCATGCAGGACCGACAGCATTCCGTTGTAGTGGGATTGCCACATAGCGAGGTAGAAAGCAACGATTGCTGTACTCCTACTCCCCCCTTACTATAATCCACTAGCTCTCGTGGCTGACTGACTTGATCGGCACTATGAACGTGACCCAGCCGATCATGTACGAGCAACGGTTACCCAGGTGACAAATAATAAACGAAACAAAAAATATGATACAAATGCAAAAAAAAAAAAAAAAATTACTACCTGTACGGGCGTGATTAGACTGAATATAAAGAAAAGAAAAGATAATGAAATGAAATATAATAGCAAAATGGAGTCGGGGTTTAAATCAATTGGCGAGATACTGAAACATGTGGTTTATTAAATTAATGCACAATAACATATAAGACTTATAACTAGGTCAGAACAAAACAAATAAATCTTAAATTAAAGTTAAACGAAAGAAAGAATAGTAATACAAAGAGAAACGAACACTAAGAATATAATTACATACAAGAAACAAAAAATTAATCCAACCGTAATACTCTGTTTTGCAATAGTCTACGTTAGTCTAATAGTTGCATTAATAGTCTGGTATTAACTATGGCTGGGCGACACGGCAAATTAATTTAACTGTCTTCAATTTTTAAAGTTGTGGCACTCGGCGAACTTAGCTATGGCGATCATTGGTCAGAAGGTGCATAAGATTTTTAATGAGAAGGAACTTACTGTCTGGTCGTGTTCTCTTCCTGAGAATTGTTACCTCCAATCTATCGTTTACTTGGGAGCTTCAGGTTGCTAAAGGCGACAGCACGCACTGTGAAAACAATAAGCGCCCGTCTATCGTCTCCTTGTGGTGATGGAAAGCGAGCAGAGTGGAGAGGTGTTGATAGCTTGAAGTCAGCATGTGGAGAGAGAGCCTCAAGCGAAGAGCGTGATTCGGCCGACAGATGGTGTTTCAATCTTCTTTCCTAATCTAGGTGGCTATAGCCGATCATGGCGGCGGTGACTAGTGACTTTGAATTTACCAGGCTTTAAATGTTACGCTACTGAACATCCCCCCACCCATGGCACGACAGTGGCATTATTGAGAAGGTAAGGGGCATAGGCGGGTGACCGGTCGTTTTATGACGCCTGTCGCGGTTTGGAGGCTTGCGACTCGGGCGATGCCGTCCGCTCCAGGATGCAAGTCGAGAACCCGCGCTAAGGGCCAACGCAAGGGCGGAGCATTGTCGGTCTTGATGAGAACGAGAGACCCGATTGTCAGTTCGGGGGCCGATTCAGTCCATCGGGATCGTTGTTGGAGAGTATGGAGATACTCGATTGACCATCGTTTCCAAAACGTTTGATGGATCTTGGTTATGAGTTTCCAACGAGTCATGCGATTGACAGGAACCTCCGTTAGGTCATGAGCTGGGGCAGCGTTTAGAGGTCGGTGAATAAGAAAATGTCCAGGAGTTAGAACTTCTAGATCATGCGGATCCGTCGAAAGGGCACATAGAGGTCTACTGTTCAGCACGGCTTCAACCTGGGTGAGTAGGGTGGAAAACTCCTCAAAGGACAGAATTTGAGTACCCATTACAGTACGGAGATGGCGCTTAGTGGACTTGATAGCGGCTTCCCATAGACCCCCAAAATGAGGCGCACTTGGCGGAATAAAATGCCATTGGATACCTTCACGCGAGGCGTGATGAGTGATGGCTTCCTGAGTATCTGATTGGCGAAGGAAACGCCCGACTTCGTTGATTTGGCGACTAGCTCCTACGAAATTGGTCCCGTTGTCGCTATAGATATCTGAAGGGCGTCCCCGTCTACCACAAAAACGTGTGAAGGCGGCTAGGAAGGCTGCCACGGATAGTTCGGAGGTGAGTTCCAGATGGATGGCCTTAGTGGTGAAGCACACGAACGCGCAGATATAGGCCTTGGTTACCCGGCAACCCCTAATGCGAGCGGAGGAAACGGAATAAGGACCGGCGTAGTCGATCCCTACCTTCGAAAAGGGGTACGTGGGTGTAACACGGTCCTTGGGAAGCCGCCCCATAGTGGGAATGAGTGGTTGAGGATTGACTTGAAAACATTTGTTGCATTTAGCTAGGCGACGACGAACCACGTTTCTTCCGTCTAGTATCCAGAATCGCTGGCGGATAAAGGAATGCGTGGCAGACGGACCAGCGTGCAAATTCTGAAGGTGAGCCCAATCAATAACCAATTGGGTGAAAGGGTGATCCTTGGGAAGTAAGGCGGGATGTTTAGCGGAGAACGGTTGCGAGGCCTCATGAATTCGTCCACCTACGCGGAGAATTCCCTGCGGATCGATGAACAACTGCAGCGTGCGTTTGAGATGCGATTTAGATGTAGGTTCAGCGGCGGCCTGATACTCATTCGCAAGGGCGACCCTTTGGACCCCCTTCACTAATATGTCACGCGCAATGGAGAGTTCGGCGGCGGAAAGGAACCCAGTAGCGCGGCGTTGAGGATTTCTGCTGTTGTGAGTGAAACGGAGGCACCAAGCGATCACGCGTTGTAGTCGGGAAAGGGACGAATACCGGCTTTCCAGATTAAGGGTGGTAAGTGCTGCGCAAGAAACAATTTTCTGAGTAGCTCGACGTTCAGCGTTAACGACGTCAAGTGGAGAGTCGACGTGTGATTTGGGCCATAGAGATGGCGGGTTGGAGAGCCATGAAGGGCCTGTCCACCACAAGGCATGCTGGGCGAATTCCTTAGGAGAGAGCCCGCGAGAGGCACAATCGGCGGGGTTTTCCTTTCCATCAATGTGACGCCATTGGGAAGGGGGTATGATTTCCTGAATTTCAGTGACTCGGTTGGCCACAAATGTTTTCCAGCGGTGTGGTTCGCCACGAAGCCATGCAAGGGCTACGGTGGAATCAGAAAAGGCAACCAGATCTTCGAATGGCTGAGAAAACATGCTGGTGATTTTGGCAGTTAGTTTCGCAAGGAGGTGAGCACCGCATAATTCCAATCGCGGGAGAGATACCTTTTTTAAGGGCGCGACCCTGGATTTAGCCATGAGTAAGCTGACGGCGATTTCCCCTGCGGAGGACGTGGAATGCAAATATATCGCGGCGGCGTAACCTAATTCGGATGCATCACAAAAGGCGACCAGACGATGGCAATTACGAGATTCCTGATAGTAAGGGAAACGGCGAGGGATAGCAACTTCCGATATGGCTTTGAGTTCCTCCTGGAAGGAATTCCAATCTCGGCTGATATCGGGGGGAGCAGGGTCATCCCAATCAGAGTGTCCGACCCAGAGGCGTTGGATTAGTAATTTGGCGGTGAAAGTCACGGGAACTAACCATCCCGGAGGGTCATAAATGCGGGCGAGCTTAGAGAGAATAAGCCGTTTCGTGGCTGGGAGATTATCAGAAGACACGAAATAAGAAAAGGTGTCTGTGTCTGCTGACCATACGAGACCGAGTATCTTGATGGTTGAACCGTTTTCGGAGGAGAAGTCAAATGAATGGGTCCCCACTCTACAGTGCTCGGTGGCTAGATCGGCGAGAATTTTAGGGTGATTCGCGGCCCATTTTCGGAGTTCAAAACCACCGGATTGCAGTAACGAGATAACATCGTCCCGTAGTTGGATTGTTTCCGACAACGTGGAAGCTCCGGTGATAATGTCGTCCACGTACGTGTCTTCACGGAGAACAGAGGCGGCGGATGGAAAGCGAGCCTCTTCATCATGTGCTAATTGATGAAGAGTCCGGATGGCGAGAAACGGAGAGGAGCTGACACCGTACGTGACAGTTCGGAGGCGATAGGAGCGGATAGGTTCATTGGGTGAGAAACGCCATACTATTCGCTGCAAATCCTGATGTTCTGGAGGAACTAATATTTGGCGGTACATCTGCCGAATGTCGGCGGTAAAAATGTATTGGTGCGTTCGAGCACGCGTGATCAAGGTGACAATGTCTGATTGTAATTTAGGTCCGGTGTAAGAAATGTCATTGAGGGATTTCCCGTTGGAGGATTGGGCCGAAGCGTTAAACACTACTCTGATCTTAGAAGGTGGATCGTCCGAGCGGTGCACCGGATGGTGAGGGAGGTAGAAAGTCACTCCGGACGCATCATCGCGTTCCGGAACTAAGGACATGTGACCTAATTCTAAGTATTCGCGCATGAAGGCGGTATAAGCTTCGTGTAAAATGGGCTCACGGTGAAGGCGCGCTTCCAGTCGGTGAAATTGTTTGACGGCTCGATAATAAGATTCGCCCAAGTCGAGCGATTTTAGTGGTAATGGTGTTATATAACGACCATTGGAGTCGCGGGAGACTGATGCCCTAAATAAGTCCTCACAAAGTTGTTCTTCGGAAGAAAACCGGGGAGAAATGGCGTTAACTTCCTCTAAATCCCAAAAACGTTGAAGGTCTCGGTTTAGTTGTAAGTTGGTGAGGGCGTTAAACGCCGTTAACTCCTGACGCGCAGGAACGACGGCAGTGGTTACACGCGAATGACTAGGTTTATGGTTGTGCAAAGGCCTAATTGGCGCGTGACGGCGTCGAGGCGGTGGCCTATAAGTCTTGCCTTCGTTATCCTTCACCTCCTTGGACCAAGTGATATGGCGTTTGGCCGCAGGAGGGCGACAATTCCCCATAAAACACCACCCAAATACGGTGTTTAGAGCAATGGGTCCACCCTTTGGTGAAGAGTCAATTCCTAGGAGGATGCGGGGCAGGGCGTCCACTCCGAAAAGGAGGTCTATTGGGCCAGGCTGGCATAACAACGGATCGGCGACCGGTAGTTCCCGCATGTGTGGCCACAGGGATAAATCTACATACGTGATGGGAAGTGCTTGTGTGATGTTCTCGATCACGAATAACCGGAGCCTTAGCGGAGAAGAACCAGGGACTTCAATGGAAGCGGTGATATAACCAGGGCAAGTGATATTCGAAGACCCCCCAAGGACGCTGACCCCGACCGGGGCTGGTGAAATTGGTAAGCCAAGATGAGACGCGGAGCTTCTAGTGATGAAACTCACCTGGCTTCCCGAATCGAGAAGGGCTCGAAGCGATTTGGAGTGGTGATTAGGGCGCGATACTGAGACCTGCGCGGTGGGAAGAAGTGCAGGGGTTAGACCACCGGAGGATCCTAACATGGTTAATGGCGATGGTGCCATGACGGAGGCTAGAGAGTACGAATTATCGGCGGAACGGCGATGATGAGGGGGCGAATTACAATGGTGATCTAAAATATCGGAGTTCCTCCCCCCTGATGAATGGCGAGGATCCCTATCACAAGCGATCGGTGAGTGTTGAGGGCGAATGTGAGGGGGGGTAGGTGAAACGGCGTTAAAAGAAAGTCATTGGGGAGATCTGGTTATACCTGAGGCCGGGGATCGGCGAACTATGACTTCCTCAGGCGGACAAGTATCGTGATGGGAGGTCCGGTGGCAAGGACGAAGAGACTGCAGGGGAGTCTGGTAACTCATAGGTGCATCAAAATGGCTAGCTTCATAAGGTGATTGAATGCTTAGAGATTCCTGAGAGTGATGATCCAGGGTTTGTGATCGGCTAAGTAATTCCTGACCAGGTGGTGGAGACGATGCATGAAAGGTATGGACTGTTGGTGACGATCGGTGTCTTTGCTCGGTAGTGCGGCGTTGAGCAGAGTAGCGGTGCGGTTGAATTGGCCTAAAAATCGGAGACTCTGACCGGGTGAAGCCGCGCGGTGAGCTAGTCGATGATTCCGGTCGCGATTGCGATTCGGTAATGCCCCGATGTAGCAGGGTGTGATGAAAACCCTGGCATTGATGACATCGCTGATTTGACTGACATTTCCCCGATGTATGGTACCCGAGGCAATTAATGCAAAGGTTTTCTTTTCGAATGAATCCAAGACGGTCCTGGCCGGATAAAATTTTAAATTCACGGCAATGATATATATTGTGGGGTTCATGGCAATAGGGACACTTCAGGGATGTGGCGAATGCGCGAGCGAATCGGTTTATAGGCGGCGATTTACGGAGCATTGGGGATGACGCCTGTTTCCTAGGGGGAGATTTGCGGCGAGTATTAGGCGGTGGTAATTCAGAAACTGAGGCGGTGGCAACTTTAAGTCGAGTAATATACTGGAGCAACTCGGCGAAAGTGGGGAAGTCTTCCTGATGTTCTAATTTAAACTCTTTCTGGGTGACCGGATCCAGACTTCGAAACGCCAAAAAATACAAAAAATAGTCCCCCAGGTCCGGAATATATATTGTTTTCAATTGTTGGCCCAACTCGGAGAATAATTTTAAAAAGGATTCTAGTGCCTCCGGTGATGGACGAGCGATGGGCTGAAAACCTAGCATTTCGTTTACTATGCGTGAAGAGAGCGCAGATAGGTTATCATATCGCGCGATCAGGGCGGCCCAGGCAATGGAGTAATTCGAATCTAAATTGTCCAAATGGCTTACTACCGATAGTGCCCCGCCCGAGAGGCAACTCTTAAGATAGGTCAGCTTAATTCCGTCATTTATGTCTTTATTATTATGGATAAGCGGGACGTATGTCGTTTTAAATATTTGGAACTGTGTAATATCCCCGTTGAACATGGGCAAATTTAGGGGCGGAAGGCGAATTTCCGGTATACGAGGCCCGACAGACACGGCCTCCTGTTGATTTAATATGTGCACCTCTAAATCAATGATTTCGTCTTGCGCCTGAATGAGTTGTTCCTTAAAATCGGCAGGGATAGACCGCTCATTGATAATGCATTCGGTAACTAACGCCTGATGAGATGTTCTCATTTCGGCGATTAACTGCTTTAATCTATCAATCTGAAATTTGGCTACTGGAATTTCCTTCCTAGTCACTGCCGCCTTACACTTTTCGGCGTACATTTGGAACTCGTTGAATAATCCTATTAATATTGTTTGTTGGGCGTTTTTAATTTTAGATTGGCGACGATTAGCCATTTTAAACTATTAACACTTGATAAAAAAAACGGCTGAAAGAAATTACAATGAATAATAGTATTGAATAATGAGCCTTAAATTTAAACAATTGTAACCTAAATAAAATTGAATAGATAGTCACATGTGTGGCGGAAGTAACCTAAAACAATATGGCCGAATAACTAAGTAAACATGAGGCAATATGGCCGTGAAACACCAATGGTTCAGTATCTGCCGAGAAAAATGAATGCTCTTATTAATTCCCGGGTTTCGGCACCAAAATGTACGGGCGTGATTAGACTGAATATAAAGAAAAGAAAAGATAATGAAATGAAATATAATAGCAAAATGGAGTCGGGGTTTAAATCAATTGGCGAGATACTGAAACATGTGGTTTATTAAATTAATGCACAATAACATATAAGACTTATAACTAGGTCAGAACAAAACAAATAAATCTTAAATTAAAGTTAAACGAAAGAAAGAATAGTAATACAAAGAGAAACGAACACTAAGAATATAATTACATACAAGAAACAAAAAATTAATCCAACCGTAATACTCTGTTTTGCAATAGTCTACGTTAGTCTAATAGTTGCATTAATAGTCTGGTATTAACTATGGCTGGGCGACACGGCAAATTAATTTAACTGTCTTCAATTTTTAAAGTTGTGGCACTCGGCGAACTTAGCTATGGCGATCATTGGTCAGAAGGTGCATAAGATTTTTAATGAGAAGGAACTTACTGTCTGGTCGTGTTCTCTTCCTGAGAATTGTTACCTCCAATCTATCGTTTACTTGGGAGCTTCAGGTTGCTAAAGGCGACAGCACGCACTGTGAAAACAATAAGCGCCCGTCTATCGTCTCCTTGTGGTGATGGAAAGCGAGCAGAGTGGAGAGGTGTTGATAGCTTGAAGTCAGCATGTGGAGAGAGAGCCTCAAGCGAAGAGCGTGATTCGGCCGACAGATGGTGTTTCAATCTTCTTTCCTAATCTAGGTGGCTATAGCCGATCATGGCGGCGGTGACTAGTGACTTTGAATTTACCAGGCTTTAAATGTTACGCTACTGAACACTACCAAAGAGTAAAAGAGAAGTATATTTATATATGGTTATGTGGCATATGGTTATCTTAAAGGATCTGGTCCCAGAATAAAATTATTTTCCTATATTATGCTATTATATTTATATATAAAAAAAAAACCTGTACTACCACAACCCATGAAGGGTCTGGGGTTCAGTACATGGTAGAGACTGTACTGTTTCATGGACAACGGTTCTGCAAGGAGGTGACATGTCCAAAGTCACGCTCGACCACCAGATTTTTCCCCCTTATTTTGGGTACCCTATTTTTATAATATTTTATAGAGGCTGGGTGGGCCCCAGGAGGGTCCTAGATCCTATATGATCCATCTCCCGCTGCAAACAGACTAAATAAAAATCATGGCCTGCAGCGGGAATTGAACCAGGATTTCCGGCATGGTAACTCAGTACTCTACCACTGAGCCACTCCTCTCCCTTATATTTATATATATATTAATAATTTTACTACGGGACCATATTCGTTTTATATTTAAAAATGTCAGATTTTTTTATGCCAAATTTAGACTATATTGACAAAAATTTATATCTTATTTTATACAGATTATATATAACATTCTTTACAGCTGAAGAAAAATGATGTACTAACCAGAGGTCTTTGAGGAAAATATGATATCGTTCCAAATACTGAGGTAGAGATCGGTCTGAAAAATTCGTCAATGGGATTCCGGGAAGAATGACTCAGCCAACCTTCTTGAGAACACATCGCTTTCGTTATCAATTTAGAAGCTACTTACATATGCAGCGATTTATTCCCAGTTTTACTTTACTATATATGAACATTTATGTCCGATTTAGTTTTTTCTATCTAATTTTTTTCTATAAAAGGCGTTTCCACATAATTATTATCACTCATATCGTAATTATTCTTACTCTTACACTTATAATCGCTGGAACCAATGTTATATTATGTAATAAAATTAATTCCAATTTACCTTTCTTTTATTTGTTTAAATCTTCTCTATAAAAACTCCACGTTTATTACAATCTAATATAAATATAAAGCAGAAAAAGATCAGAGTAAAATGGGCAATAAAGTGTATGAAATAAGGCAAGGAGTCAAATGATCCGTTCCCTCCTTCAAGGTGGGTGAATTTTCTCGCCCTTCTGCCTAGTAAGTCGGAGAATTGATGAAATGGAACCATATTTTATTTAATCGCAAGCTATCAATTTTAAATTAAATATTTTTTTATAAAATTAATAAAAAATTCAAATCAGTTTTAATGTCTCAGCCAAGAGAATTGGATAATATGGAATTGCTTAAGTTTTTATCATCTTAAATTTTTCAATTAGAGTTTTTTTTTGGTTTTAAGTCAAATATTAACATCAATAATGTGATATTTGTTTTCCATTTTTTCTTTTCAAGCTTTGACTAATTAGTCTCCTTCAATTCATTATTTGTTATAGATACTCTTTCCGCTGTAAATTTTACTTATCCAGGTGTTCCTTAAATTATTAGGTTCTATCTTGAACTGGTATTCGGTACGTACTAGAGCACATCGAGATAATATTTGTTATACCAATTTGAAATGATATCCTAACATTATAGGCATCGAAGAAAAGGTTTATTTATACTAAAAATAAATAAATAAAGCGATAAAAAAAGAAGAACAAATGAACATTAGAACGGGATATTGTTTACTTATTAGCGGTCATTATCTACAAATTAAAACACATTCTTATCACTTAAGACACAGTATTATTAAATTACAATATTAAAGATTACCATAACATTCGGAGTGTTATTAACATATCTCTAGCCTGGCCATAAAGTATGATTATTGTTTTTATTTAACTATACAGACTTATCTTGTATTTATTCTACAAATCTGGTTGTAGGCTCTAAGATGTTTATCTTTAACATAATTGATATTGGGGAGCGGTGTGGCTCAGTGGTAGAGCGGTGAGTTGCCGTGCCAAAGGTTCAGAGCCCGCTGCTTGACAGACTTTTATTTAATATGTTAGCAACCGGAAATAACTAGGACCCTCCTGGGGCTTATCAAGCCTCTATAAAGTCGGTAACCCATATAAGAGAAAAAATCTTGCGAATTAGTGTGATCTAGGACAATAAACAGGACAGTCTCTGCCACATACCGAACCCCATTCATAGCTCTTGGTGGTACTGGTTTTTTTTTATTTTTATAATTGATGTTTTAGACTAAGAACTTTTATAAGATAATATCTTTTCAGGTCTATAAAAATATGCAAAGAAAAAAGAAAAAAAATACAGAAAAAAAAGGTTACAGCCAATCGTTATCAAACCTCTTTCTGAAAGCAGCTAGCATTAAAACGATTCTAAAAGTCTTTTGAAGCAAGGAGACGACCCTTCTTGAGTCAGATTGGCCAAAGATCATCATTCCTTTCTTACTTTTTTCCGAACCATTTATTTCTGAGTTATTTTTAATATTATTTTAATCATTTATTCAACTATATTTCTACTACATCTAGCATTAATACAGAACACCCCAAGTGTGCATGGTTCTCACGATTATAAAAAAAATATGGGGACTAATCGAATACAAATTATTTCTATGGAATTTATGACTTGATCAATGGATTAATTAGCTCACACAGGTATGCTTAATACAATAAGTAACTGAGATCTGAATTTAGATTGAAGGAGATAGAGATTGAATCGAAGAGGGAGTGAATGGGCCAATTTAGGTTCCTATTCAGACAGGAAGGGCTTGGGAAAGAGAGCATCGCAACCAGTAAATCATATTCCCTCTCGTAAGATAGCAAACTTAAAACTTGTGTATTCGGGAAAGGATCGGATACAACTTGATTTGACATTGGCTAAATGAGGAATTATCGGCCTTAATAAATAAAAAATATACTTAGAACGTCCCGAATTCGATTTAAAATATGTAAGAAGGCAATAAAATTAATTATTGATATTTTACTTTACTCAACAGTCCTACAGCTCTATGATAATAAAACCGCATTACCGTTTTCACCAGTGTTTTATCGAAATACATAAACTTATGTGAACGAAACCAAAAAGCTTAAAATTTTAATTAATAAAGTATAATGACCTTACGTTTACCATTTCAGAGCGGAATCAGTTTTGAATTATAATGGACAAAGTTATTTTCTTATTTTTTTCTCTTCATGTTATGAAAGTATAGAGAGGTATTTAACCTTTATAATTGGATAATTCGGACCAACCTTCTGGTTTTTATAGGGTATTCAATCTACAGCATAGAACTGCAGTATAAATGCTAGCGTACAGTAAAAAGGTAAAAAAGTAAAAACTTAAAAAAAATGCTTAAAATTATTGAAACAATACTAAAATGAAACCTAAAAACATTTAAAACACCCAGTTTTATTAAACATTGAAGCTTTGGTGACTAGAATTCCTTTTACCGTTTATCTGAACTATGAACTTTTTAAAAAGAAACTTAATCTCTAACTTAAAGTTCCGAACTGGTTAAGTAACCGTTTTGGAACTTATAGGGCTCCGATGCATCTTGTTCTGATATTATTTTCTTTCTAGGGAATAGTAAAAAGGCAAGTCTCACTTTCCTGATTAGTTGCCACCTTCGCCAATTCTAGTACAAGCAAGTGTTGAGGCAATTCGTCTAAAAAAACTTAAAATATTTATATTTATTCAATATTTATATGAACTTAAATTGAACTTATTATATTTTTGTATTTCTTACATAACTGCTGAAAATTTAAAATTATTTTGTTGGTATTCTCGATTGGAAAAAAATAAATAAAAAATAAACAAAAATTAAGCACGTATACATACTTACTAAAACCAGTTTGGACTTATGCAATCCACATTTACGGCATCACTAAAATGTCACAGAAAACGATTACAATATTTTCAATCAAAAAAACTTTTCATTCATGAAGCGTCCTTGGCCAGCTCAAATGCTCTTCCCCAGTCTTCTCTTAGTTAGTTAGCACGGCTGATGGATTCACAAGTTCTCTTCAGATTCTCGGCGACAGCATCCTTCCATCTCCCACGAGATCATACTCCATCGGGTTTTCCGTAGTAAAGTCTTCTCCTTACCCTTCCTGATTACATGACTAAGCCGTCTGATCGTTGTGCCCTTACAAATTGTGATACACTTAGGTCATCATAAATTGTGTACAGCTCTTGGTTATTTCGTAGTCGAAATGAACTATTCTCCTAGACAGGTCTAAAAATCCGTAATAAATGTTCAAAAACTATCCATACTGACTTAATGATACAACTGGTCCCGAACACAGACGAACATGCTATAAAATATTTTAAGAAAGCTAAAAGGCCACGAATCTCATGCTTGAGGAAGCTATAAGGAAATTAAAAATAACGTGGATGAGGGATCTGTTTGCTTGAGAATATTATATCAAGCCGCGGGAGAGTTACCGCCGGGTGCTGTTCTTCTTCATGCCTCTCATGTTATTTAATGATAATTTACTGACAACCAATCCGCTAACTGTTAAATGCTTGCGTTTAATAGGTGTGGATACAAATGAAGGTAAAAAAAAAAAAAAAATTTTCACATTGATGAATACATTAATAAATTCTCCATTGCAACTATCAATAAGCCTCCGGGGAAGTATTAAATTCTCATGTGTACTCGAGGGAATCAAACTTATTCCGAACCTAGACACGTCGCTAACTTCCGAATTGGAGGGAAAAGACCTGAGAATAAAGTTTACCCTAAACCTCTTAGACTGTTTCCACCCCCTCTCTTATAAACAACTATCTCCTGACCCGGCTCCCAAAGAACAAGTGGATCAGTCTCAATATATTATCAAGTAGACATCATCAATATGGATCTATTCCCCTCCTTTCTCTTAAAGAAATAATAGTTCTATCAACTTATTTATATGCAAATTCAATGTGTTTAACCCAAAAACAAAAGTAAATTAAGAACTTATAAACTGCTTTTATTTAAAAAAACATATGACATAAAGAATAAACAAAAAAAAGATATTATTCCTTGTAAACCTATTTTCTCTACTTTCTAAAAAAAGGTTCAGGCATGTATGCAATTGAAAGAATCTGGCGTAACCGACAGACGTTTGCCTGTCTAATTAATACATTTATGGTTTTACTAAATTAAAAAGTTATATGTTTTCAAAAGATATATTGTAATCATTTCATCAACATAAAAAAGATATATGTAAAAAAATATCATTCAGCAATCATTGAATTTTTTTTTTATAACAACCAAATCATTTTAATATATAATACATTTTTTATGTTTTTAAGCTTGACTGGAGACAACTGGTTCACAAGCATTCCTCTCGCCGAAGAACTTTTAGAAGAGTACAGTATCACGTACATTTATTTAAGTTGGGTCCTCGTTGTTTATTTTTAGAAATAATCTATCTTCAGCTTCGCGTATGCCGAAGAAAAACAAACTTGTATCTTTGGTATCAACCCTCCACGATGACAATGCTATCAACGAACACTCCGGGAAACCAGAAATAATTTAAAATTATAACCAAACAAAAGGCGCTGTTGACACATTCGACCAGATGTGCCAGTATATGAACTGGGGGAAAAAACAAAGCGGTGGCCAGTTGGGATATTTTATAATGCGCTAAATACAGCATGCATAAATGCATTTATTGTATATCAATTTAAATTTTTATGATAAAACTCGCTGAAGAATTATCCGAAGCGTGGATGCACTAACTACTCCAAATGCCGCTGTCGAAAGCATTGAGGAGGAGTTTATAAAAATGTCTAAAAATATAGGAAGTGACCAAGACAAGTAAGCAGGTTGAAAAAAAATGAGAGGTAAAGATCTTACTGGTCATAAACTTAAAAGAAAATCCAAAACGGTGTGTGACGGTCGCGGGGAACCTATTTGTGGAGAGCATCACAAAAAAATGTGTCCTAGTTGTACATAAAATTTTAAAAAAATTAAATACATTCTATTTTTCTACTAATTTTTAAATATCAAAAGACAGAAATGTTTTATCAAATAAAATGTTAATTTCTAAAATTATTTTGTTTATTTGCCTTGTCTAGTAGTAATAATAACCTTGATCAATGTGAAAAGCGTTTGAAGTGTAGAAAGTAAATTATTTTTGGGCTTGAAAAGCCGAGCATGTCCCGTAGCGGTTAAAATTAAGGGTGTTACTCTCAGGGTTAACACCTGACGCCATTACGCTTAGACTTGGAGCTCAGTGACATACACATGAACAGTAGAATTTTATATACTCGTTTAAAGATATAGCGGACCCATCATACTTTGTCCTTTTAAAATGTGTTATGATTAAAATAAATCATACCGTTTTGTAAAGGGATAGATTTTTTTTCCAAAGATATACATATCTATAATTGTGTTTACGAATTGTTGATCCAATTGAAAGTTTTTTTTATTTTTTTGTTTATATTATGATCTGAGATTGTAATATTTTGTATAGCCATAGCATTGTAATGATACAACTTTCTTATGGTTTATCAAAATGTCATGCTATAACTGGAAGGATCATATTATGGAAAATATAGACAACCCTTGAGCAGGCCAATGGATCAGGTAGAGTGAAATCTCATCGGATTTCCCTGAGTCTTTATCTGAAAAAGCGAAAGGGGAAACGGCATTTTAAGTAGAGAGATAAGAGAGTGAAGATCTATGAGTAGAGACACCTGCCGCAGGGCCTTCCATTTATAGCCGCATCTATCTTCCAAACAGGTAATTTGCGAGCAGATTCTATGATCAGTATATCTTGAAAGACTGATTGGAACAAATAACATTTTTCTATATGATTATTTTTTTTGTATATTTGTATTCATGCATTAAGTAACTACTACACGCACTTTTCATTGATACTTTAAACAGTATTATTATGAACGCATGACATTGCCTAGTATCTCAGTTGTGTTTACCTCATCGTGGTATCCAATGTTTCTTATGAGCTACATTGAAGAATATTTATTTTGGTTTCTATTCCCAATGTTATCGCTTCGAGTTGAGTTACACGTTTTAACTGTTTATTCTTTTCATTTTTAAAATTTTCCAAAAATACAAGTTATCGTGAGCTTTAATATGGAATGTGGAATGTAGTTATTGGTAATGAGTAGGTTTCGGTAATCATTTCATCAAGAAATAACAATTTCAACTAACATTTCGAAGAATAGATATGTTTGTTGAAACCTTTATTTCTTGATGAAACGATTACCGATGTATACGTGTTTCATATAATTACATTATGTTTTCCATACTCCATTTCTTGGGAAGTTTTATCCATCAACACTTTAACATGAACCCCATAGGAGAGGCTTTCCAAAAATGTCATTTGTATTTCTCTCAAAAAATATTTATTAGTATCACATTATGATTTATGCTGCTATATTGGCACCACTCGCTATTTCTGAGTGTTGAAAATATCCTTCGCTAGTCTACGTTTTTCTATTTCTAGTTGTTTATGTAACTGTTAATCTTTCCTCGAGCATCTTTGTTCAATGTGTTTTATTCACGATGATATATTCAGTGACAAAAATGTAAACAACTGTCAGATAATGTACTTTCTTTAACGGTCAGTATCCTTTGATATTTTTATAACGGTGATAAATATAAATATTCTTGGTTACTATCGATATTGTTGGAGTTGTAATCGAACGTAAAGCTACCGGATATCGTTGAAGTACTCAACGAAATTGAAGAGCTTCCGGCTTTAACTATGATGGCGTTCCCCGTCAGTCGGCATTGAGCAGGAATCAGATGCGGCTCCCGTCAAAGAGTATTATTCCCAATACAGGTTTTGAGTGGAAGGAAGCATCACTGACCTTTTGAAAGGGAGTCGATACCTCTTGAAATATCAAAGGCTCCCGAATGCTCCAATCGTATCTAGTTCCAGCCGACTTATGCTGGTTTATCTTAAAACTTACTTTAAACTCTGGAGAAAATGCAGTCGTTAGTCATAATTTAAATTTTATTGCCATGTTATCATTTGTTTCAGAAATTATAGTCACTCTGCCATTCATTAAAATTTGAAATGATAAAGTATGAAAGCTGTTCAATTTTATCCAATTCCACAGTACGGTGGATGCCCAGAAATAGTAATATCAGCAAATAAAAAAACATAGACTAGCAATAACATAACATGATATTTAATTATTATAGTATTAATAATACAATAACAAATTATATTATATGAGAAATATTATTACTGAGAATAAGAACGATGCTCCCCTGGCATTTTCCTCCAGTGTACTTACTACCTCAAACGACGTTTCCTGATTCTTCCAGTTGCGGTCGCCTCCAAGCATATTCGCTGAGTAACTTCTGACACTGTCCATGCTTGTTATCTGGCGAGAACCTCTTCAAAAATTCATATCCGCAATCTAGAAACGTTTATTCATTGGCATATGACCTATGTCATATTATTAGTACAATGATCTAGAGCCGATAATTTAGAAATATTTAAAATAGCGAAAAATACTTGAATGCAGATAAACATATCAATGGCTTATTTGATCGTCATGAACTTAAATTGGAAAACATAATCAGGGTTACTACTTATGCATCTAATGTATTTAAATCACGCAATATAATTTCTACTCATTTTTTTTCAAATGTGAAGATAATCAATCATTAAAAATACTTAATTATTTTAGTATTTATTAAGAATCATTATAAAATATATAATAACTAAACTAGAATCATTTAAATAAATTTTCTGCAAAATCATACAGTTCGCTATGTGACCATTATTATTATTATTAGACTTGAAACATTTATTATCATCCAGGGGAGGCGTAGCTCATTCCGGAGAACATTGCGTTACTATAGTGAGGTCCCCGGGTTCAAATCCAGTTGTGACTGACAAATTGTTTAATCTGTTAACTGGCTCACCCAGCCTCTCTAAAGTTGATACTTTTAATTGGTGAAAAACTTGACAGGTGATCTTGGCCAAATCACCTGCCTTCACAACCATTAGCTTTTAGAAACAGCACGATCTCCAATGTATGAATAGGTGTAAATAACGAATTTGGTTTAATTATATCATATCCGAGAGGGAATAATGTCCGAGAATGAAGTAATGTATAGTATAAATCCGGAAAATTAAATCTTGTTCGGGGCAGAAATAATTGATTAAGGGTCGGACCAATGGTCTGGAATCATGCGGATTCAATACAAACAAAGAGCCATGTTATATGAACAAACTCTAATAATTCATACCCCTTCGACGGTATAATAATATTTTCAAAAACATTTCTAGAGTTATTTTGTACTTTTATAAAAAATATTTTAAGCTTAATGGTATACATCAGTATGTGTGTAATAAAACACACTCAGACGTGTGCATATTTTTTCATGACTTTTATTATGAAAAAAATATTATTTCAAATTGAATTTTTATTTAAGAATTGGCGTTTGACAAATTTTCAAATTGAAAATAAATGCAAAAGTAAATTATAGATATTTTTTGAGCTACTACATATTTGAATTCTAATTTTATTATAATTCTACTTCCAAACAGAAATGAACAAAGCTTAAATAAGTGAAAACGCCATTTTAGCTAAAATTTATTTTCTAGCTATTTTATGATATCGAATTATATATCGATTTTACAAATATTTACCTATCTCCTCCGAGCCTAAATCAATATCTACTTAAATCTTATTTAATATTAGCTAATTCTTTTCTATAAAATATTTTTCTTAAATTTATTTGTTGAATTTTACAACTGTAAAACAAGTAAATATTATGAAAGATATGTAATGACACGAAATAGAGGCAAGTATATAAGATGTATGAATATATTTCCCTAAACTACATCCACTTTTCAACATTTGAAATAATTAAATGCATCTCATTGCTAATAACAATAAAAACTAGAAAATAATCTTAAACTGTGCTTGAGTTTTATAATTCAATAATGCTGACATATATAATATGTTCTGTACACTCAACATAATCATCTTTATCGAACTGAAATTTCATAATAAAACATAAAACAACTTTTATTAATAATAATATATAGACACATTTTAATAAAGGGGAATGAAAAACAGGAGTATATTATCTTTTATTAAAACCATACGTTAAAGAAGTTCTAATAAAGGCAAACCAACAGGGTACAGGTGTACAAGTACTAATTACACCCACATAAACAATCTCTGGAACTCAACGCACGTTATGTCAGGGACAACTTGTGTTACTTATCTATTGCGTCACTATTATTTGTTAACATTTTTCTTATGCCCTTTCCCGTTTTCTTTCTTTAGGATTCTCTTCATCTGTCTTCCATCCTGACCCTTAACCTATAGTCCTTTACTTATAATTGATGAGAGGTAGGTGTGTACATATATATGCTTAAGATAATGCAGATTCGAAAAGAAAGCAGAAATATGCAACGTTTAATGTCATTGATCTAATAATGTAGCTTCTTCTTATATTCTACTTACGGGATGGACCATGTCATGTCGGTGCTATTAACCAAGCTTTCGCTTATCGTGCTGTGAGCTTCCTAAAGGTTAGTCAGTTAATGAATATCGGATGGTCGGAGTCGGGGTATTTATACCTGGGGGCGTGGTCTCGATCGAAGTCGGCCTTCCCATTGGCTGGCCTGTACTGGTCGTGTTGTGTTCTGGTGTATTCGTGTGTGTTCGGTGGGGTGGGGTTCATATGTATGTGGATAGTGAGGTAATGGGTGGGTCTTTCGTTGGATGGCCGGATAGCAGTTTTTGCTAAGCTTATAACCATCTTCCCTATTGAAACTGGTGGGTTCTTTAAAAAATTCGATAGCTTCTCTTATGTTACGGAGATGGTAATTAGCTCATTTTACAAGGATAGTAGTGTTTTCAAAAGGTATGTGGTGGTTGGTGTTGTAGAAGTATTCTGCTACAGCCGATTTTTTTTTTTTTTTTAATTCTTGACGCAAGATATATGTTCTTTAATTCTTTGCTGGATGGTCCTTCCTGTTTGTCCTATGGTAGACCTTGCCGTAGGAACAGGGTATACTGTATGTGCATGGGGTACGTAGACCCAACTTGTCTTTGGGATTCTGTAGGATGTGGGCTATTGTTTTGAGAATATGGTTTTAATGTGGTGGTTCTTACAAAGAAAGGCAACTAACTACTTAGGACATACCGTAAACCGACCCATACGTATCCCAGGCATTTACAGTTTACCCTGTTCCTGCGGTAAGGCCTACATAGGATAAACGAACACAACACGACCGTTACAGGCCAGCCAATGGGAAGGCCGACTTCAATCGAGGCCAAGCCCCCCAGGTATAAATACCCCGACTCCAAATATCCGCTATTCACTAACTGACTAACCCTGTGGAAGGTCACCGCACGATGAGCGAAATCTTGGTTAATAGCACCGACCTGACATGGTGCATAAAAAGAATATTAACGACCGTGGAAGCCTACGTGAAAACGTAGTTTCTGTTATAATATTGTCAATGATTGAGTGGCTATCACTTAATTATAAACTACTGCAAAAAAAGTTTAAAAAAGAACAAATAGAAACGAATAATTTGATAATATTTTAAATTATTGGCAGCGAAAATCATTGCCAGCCATAGTATACCACACTAATAATATCCGTTCTTTCATAAGATATCCGTTCATGAATAATATGACTCGATTATTATATTAATAGCTGTAAGCTGTAGCTTTTTAAAATTTAATTATTGTGATTAAAAGTAATAATATAGTAAATAGCTAAGGAAGATAAGTAATAAACTTTTAATTGAATTTTGATTAGATATTTTAACTTAATGGCACCTCGCCTTGTCTTTATTACATCTTGAAGTAGCTTCAGCATACTTTGTTACTCTTCGGAAATGTTTCTTTCCTAGATCTTGGCCCATTCTTTCTAAAGAATCTTTAAGATACTGGAATGTAACATCAATTACTGAATGTTCATCATTCGTCTTCCGAGGATAACCCATGTTTGTAAGGTAGGGTTCAATATTCGAGAAGGAAGGGATTACAAAAAATTCCATCAAGGATCATGAAGTTCTCCAATTTCTCCAACATTGCAAACCGTCAACAAGAATCTAATAAAACAATCAACTCTATGCGATTCTGAGCCTTGATAAAACTGGCTCTGAGTAAAATTATAAACTGCCTTCTATGTATCATCCTCATATGAATTCATATTCCAAATCTAGATTCATGTATACGACCTACATCACATCATTAGTCCATATAACCATAGCTATGTTCTCAAGTACACTCGATCTATGTAATGATATGTGTTATGGCCAATTCCAGAAAAGCTACCAATCCACACTGATTTAATCTTCTTCAGCAGTGCCTCCAGAAATGTTTACGATTCTAACTTCCTGGAGCTAAAAAATCGCTTGAACAACAATAAGGTGCAGCATTAGTCAAATTAATAATGTTAAAAAACGATCATACTAGGATTTGTTATCCAAATAGGTCAAGAACCGTGTACTCTGTTGTTAAGACCTAGATAAAAAATTAAATTCCAACTCCGATTGCATTATACACACACATTTCAAACATCCATAATGATTATATTCCAAATCAATCGCAACGTCCTCAGCACTGTCTCATTTTTTATTTTAATTGAAAATTATGCATATTCTTAATTATAACTGAGAATTTAAAGGAGAAAATATACAGAGCATTGCTACATGCTATAAAAAATGGTTTTTGCTAACCTCTGTATTTATGAATTAAAATATTCAAAAAAGTAAATATATACATATTTATATATTAAACAATTTTTAAAAAATGATGTCTTTAGCCAAGAAAATGGGATATTTGCTAGAATATTCTGTCTATTAGTCCATACACAAATATTTTTAGTGATAGAAATCATTCTTTACCCAAAGTTTTAACTTCATAACTACATAGGATGATAGGAATAAAATATTTAGTTATTTTGATACAGATTTATTTTAAAAAAAAGAAAGTTATCTCTTTTTATGATGCTACCCACTTCCGCAACGTCTGATACACGGTTCAATCAATATACAAAAATCTCGCATACTAGCTGAAAATTCTTTTGTTTTACGATAGGGGAGATTCCTGTTTGTACAGCTGAGGGCTAAAACAAAGCCAACCAACAGACGGAGTAAATACCCAAAACCCGATCCATATAGCAAAACGCCCGGCTCTTTGTTCAGTTAGTAAAACAAAAGGCCTCGCACTCGCTCGGAAAACAAAACCAGTATGTTATCAAAGCATGATCTGATTGGGCCTTAGAATAAATCATACGAATAAATTAACAAAAACAGAACTGTATTTCAACCAGAAAACTAACGTTGTATGAAAGAGGTAACAGTTCTCGAAAATTAAGTTATTTACACATTGTGATTGTTAGTCATTGTAGATCGATTGGAAGAGGAATTATTTAAGTATAACTTGATTAACTTTAAAGTATAACTAACACAAACAGATAATTCTATATTTTTTTACTATGAAGGTATTGAGATGGATTATGATAGTAAAATATTTATTATGGATCCAATAATATACTACCATAAGTTCGTAAATTGAAGAACACATTTATAATAGCAGTATAATCTTTCCTAAAATATGATTAATGTCAAAATACATGGCGCCACCACCACGTTCAATTAATCATTCAAAAGGGGGTTTTTATGTGCGTTCTTTTTAAAGCACCTGGGGTGAATTCAAATTAAATAATAAAAATTTAGAAACCTATAATATAAGATTTAAAATTTAAATTGTATTTTTTCCTCGAGGTAGTATCCTTTGCCCAATCCTTTATACAGTTTATACAGCTGACATCCCAACTCATGCTAATACTATCCTTACCACGTATGCTGATGATACATGGGTATTATCAGTCAACACCAATCCAGTTATTGCATACAAAAGCACCCAATCCCATATCGCTGATCTTAAGAATGGTGTCAATACTGGAGAATTAAAATAAATTCTCAAAAATCGCATCAAATCACTTTTACCTTGCGTCGTAAACCAATGACATCCTGCCCTTCATTATCCTTTAATAATATCCCACTGGTGCCTGTAGAACAGATCCGATACTAAGACTCATCTACATGACCATCATACGACCTATTTGGACTTACGGAGTAGAGTTTTGGGGTTCCACTAAGCCATCGAATTCCTCTCGTATCCAATCCCTACAATCCAAAATCCTTCGTAAAATCCTCAACTCTCCTTATTTTGTTAAGAATAAAGTCATCCATAACGACCTTAATGTCCCATTTGTTGCTGATTTGCCCCGAACCCGGTATCTATCCTTTCATAACAAACTTCATTCCCACTCAAACCCACTAGTTTCAAACCTAGCTTCCTCTTCGATCCCCGATAATCCTCCGAGGCGTCTGAAAAGAAGGTGGCCAGGTGACCTTCTTAGTTGAACTAGTGATTTGAGTACTACCAGTGGGTAGTTTCTCTACTTGCCATTAACTCATGTCATTATTTATCACATAGTCCATTTACTTGATGTATCATTGTAATACAGTTGCAAATATTAATAAATAAATTAAAACAAAAAAAAATTTGTATTTTTAAGTCGAGTATTTAACGAACTCCTATTAACATCTTCTGGATTTCTGATTATATGATTTTATATTTCAGAGAATCTTCTGTATAATTAATCAATATAAGGGCTAACCTAATATGCGAAAAAGAATTACAAAATGGATTAAAATATTTAAAATAAAGGATCAGTTAAGCTGGACAAAATAATGGTTGTAGATGATACATAGCTTAAATGATTCAAACTTATTTTATCACCATTACATTATATTCCTAAAAAGATATATGAATACTTGTGGTAGAATATGCTAAAAATTTCTAGACGGAATGGAGGCCTCTAGGAAAGAAGAAAATATAATCAAAAATATCATGTTTAACTTAATAAACACAGTGAATTTTTAAGACTTTCTTTAATAATTAAAAGTAAGCAGCATTTTACGAAAAACGGATTAGGGAGGGACATTTGCCTAAGAAGTACTTATATTTTTTTGGGTAAATAAAAGTATTTCCCTCATTGATGATTTCATTACAGAAATGTTTGTTAATATAAAACTAAAATAACAATTAATAGTCTCCATGAAATAAAATATTAATATTACATTATATTTTTGACTACATAGCATTGAGTGGGGCAATGCCGAACACTCGGTTTTACCTAAGAGCTATTACTCGCAAATAAGAAAATAAAAAGCATTTCGTTAAAAAAAAAAGATTAATTATTTTGTAAACGATTTTTATAATGTTTTATATTTATATAAAAAACAATGAATCTATATTATATATATATTAATCAGTATGTATCCATCAACATACCCTTAACTCTTTCCAGAAGAGATAGTTTGGCCTTCTGTAAATACATGATTTATTGGGGCCCATTTAAACCTAAAAGCATATTTAATGCACATTAAAATCTGTATGTAGTACATGTTATCTAATATATTGTTTAAAATAACTAAAATTAATTTCGTTCAAATCTCATTTTGACAGGACATTATACTTAATTTGAATATAAACACTAAAAACAAGAAAAAGAAGATATGGAAAAAGAGGAAATGTTGTTCGTGTAAAGTTATACTGAGAGAATTGAAAAAGTAGAGGGAGCAGAAGAAGTCGAGACGTAGATGGATGGATAGAAATAGAAAAGAGGCAATGAAAAATTACAAGGGCTTCGACTGCCTGTCGGTCGCCGGATTCTTCAACCAAATGTTGTTTCGCCTCTGATTCAGGACTTCAGGTCTCATAGAATGATTTTTCGTTCCTCGCCTATTTATTCAATGATATAGCATTCTAAAAAGTTTATATGATATTTAATATTTTATTCAAATTTCGTAATAAAATTTCCTTTTTTTAATCTTGAGCAAATCGGAAATTTTCTTCTTTTTTTATTTAATCATGCTAAACTGCGGGATAAATCTAAAAGTCTAAATCTACAGATTTCGTAATTTCTCCTTTAATATTATGAAAAAATATTAAACAGGATAATTAGTTAGTTTTGTAGACGACTTTATTGTTTGATTAGTAGGTATACATAATTATTTAATATTGGTGTAGTAATCGGGTGCTAGCCAATGTAAGTGTATATATTGCGCCCCTTTCATGGAAAAATACTGAAAGCACTTGGCATATGAAAAATCCAGAAGAAATAAAAGCCTTTTCTTGTGGAAATAAGAGCATTTTCGTTAGAGTGTTGAAGGAATATCGAGTTAAAAAATAATGGACGTATATTTTCTGCCTTTAACCAGAAACTATGTATAGATATACTCAGGTAGATATAAAACTGCACTAACCTAATTGATTAAAAAAACAAAAAACAATTGCCCTAAGATGTTAGTTCAGGTACCAAAGTTCCTTAGCAGTAAACCTTAGGACTAGGAAGGAAACTATCATTGCAGCTTAGAAAGTTATATGTTAAAATACTACAGCTTAAAAAAGACGTTACTTTTTACTACTTGCTAAAGTCTCGTGTAAAAAGCCCTAATATCCTTAAAAAGATTGCATTAAAAATTAATGGATATTTATGTAATACAGTTTTCTAGAATTTTATTTTATTTTTATAATTCTTTCTAAACATAACCGCGAGTGAACTTCTGCCTCACCTCAGCTCAATTCCTATTTCTTCAAATCATGGATTATCATATCCTATGTAATGAACTCTTTTATTTTGCTACTCTCTAAAGTAGGGCGATTTATTCAATACTAGAAACATTCTGCCCTATCTCGGAAAATATGAATATTCAGTACAAACGATCGTCTTTTATCGTTGTCTACTTTCACCTAGAATTAGAAGGGATTCTTTGCTTTGTATTTATCCTTATTTATGCTAAGAAATACTAATAGTATTACAAATTACATAAATATGCAACTACTTTTCTTAAAATACTTGATAATTACACCTACAATGTAGGTTAATATAACCTTTTTTGAATATTAATAAATAAGTTTCACCTCGAACATCAAATCGGATGTTTCTTTTTTTTTTAATACATAGAATGACTTAACTGATATATTTTTTTGGATCTACTCAATTTCATTGTAGAGTATGTGCAAATGTTAAGTTATGTTGTATCTTAACGTTATTAAACGTATCATTCCAAAGCAACCATTGCCCAATTAACATTTATTATTAAAAAATGCACCTATGAAAATTTATTAAATTTCTTAACAGAAAAATGAATAAATAAAGAAGGAAGAAAATCACTATTGAATTTATAAAGACAGGAACTTGTAAAACTAACCGCAAGGGGAAACTGTTGCATCCAGTCGCCTGTGGAGCAGTGACACTACGGTCTCCTGAGCCCAATAAACCATGCGCAATCACCAGAAGAATATACCCTCAAACTACAGGTAAACACGTACGCATGGATTCACACAACATGCAGACAAAGGCACAGACAGCACCACAGTTTAGGACTACCATCCTTAAGTGGACAATCTGCTCTGGGCCAGATCTTAAAGGGAAAGTTTAGTTTCCCTTAAGGTGCAGTCCCCCCCCCCCCCGACTAAACTAGGATGAGACAGGCCGATTCCCTACCTTTCCGAAACTCTTAACATCACAAATAAAGAAAGAAATAGAGCAGGGCAGGGCTTAAGGAATCAGACTTGGCGAGGAAAAAGGTTTTTAAGTATAGCTACTTGGAATGTGGGAGGTAGAAATGGAAAGGAATGTGAACTTATAGAGGAGATGAAGAGAGAACAATTATATTTGCTGGGGATCACGTAGATTAAAAAGAGAGGTAAAGGAGAAATCAAAGTTTTCAGGTTACACAGAGAGAGGATCAGTTTGAGGAGGATTATATTTTATATTCCCGGAAATTTGAGGTACGATGGTCAAAGACTGGAAATTAGTTTGCAAGCGGCTCATGGTAGTAGATGTCTAAAAAGGAGAAAGACTTGGCTTCATAATTAATGAATATGGTCCAAACGATAGCGCAAGCATTGCAGAGAAGGAAACTTCCTTCGAAGGCCTTCAAAGAGAAACAGACTATGTCAAAGGAGAACCAATTATTATGGGAGATCTGAATGGTAGAGTTGGAAAGGATCAGCCTCCGTGGCCAAGATATATTGGGTAAATATGAAGAAGAGATGACGAACAATAATAGAAATAGAATATTGAACATATGTGCAACCAATAGGTTACTTATCACTAATACGAAGTATCCCCACAAGGAGGCACACAAATATACTGGAGTAGAAAGGAAAAATACATTATCAATTATATATTGATCAAAAATGAGTCAAAAAGATGTCCTAGACGTAAGTATTAAAAGAGGCTTAGAAATAGGAAACGTGTTTACTATGCAAGAGTAGAGGGCAAGCCAGGGAGAGGAAGGCTAAGACTAAAGTGGGAAGACGGGGTTGAGGAGGATTTCAGAAAAAGAGAAATGGAATAATATAAGAAATGTGCGAGTACAGGACAGAGACAACTGGGTCAACCTCAATAAAGGGTCTCCTCACACTGCTTAGGCGGTAGGCGAGGATAAATGATTATGATGATGACCTGTAAGACTCGCAGACTGCTTTAACGTTTATTATTATTGATAATTGGGAAAAATATTGATATCCCATACTCAAGTTTTAATTAAATTATTTTAACGATATGCCGATTTAAAATTATAAGCTGAAAATGTCGATTTTTTTAAATATCGATATTTTCCAACATTTCTAAAACGTTTATATAATATTGGTTTTTCTATATATCGAAGCGTTACTATGGTGTATTTGGTAGATATGATGAATATTGGAATATTGTTCGATGTTCGCATCCATACACAACCTCGGATGGAACCACTTCTTTTTCCCCGTCGGAGCTAGTAATTCGTTTTTGATAACAAAGGCACTGAACGAATAGAAAAGTAATGAAATCTCTTCTATTTGACAGTGTGTCACAGATATCTTGATTATTTAATCACTTCTGTTAGAAGCATAACAAGTGTTTTCATTATTCTGGTCCCTGTTGCAAAAAGCAATAAACGAAATGGCCTGGGGTCAGTTTACACGGAGTTATTACTTTCTGGAATTCGATCTCCCTCTATTGCGAGCCTCATAGTATAGACTTTTTTCAGTTATACGAAAATGTTTGAATAAAACAGTTTTATTACTTCTAAGTTATAAAAAAAAATGCAGATACGATACAGATAATGTAAAATCATGTCCTTAATCAATCATGAACATGCAAAGTGAATCATATAAAATTATTTTCAGAGAAATGGTAACAGAACTAGTTCCAAATTTTTCAAGAGTAGAAAGTATTATAAACAAAATTTAATCTAAAACTAATTTAGTGGATATAATAACAGCAATGGTGCAGTAAGTGTAATATTATTTATTCTATGAGATAAAGATTAATGGGAGAAGTAAAACGCATATTGATAATGTTACAAAAGAAAATTACATATGGACAACAGATACATTTGTGGTAATGATATAAATAACAATACAATTAAAGTAAAAATGATATAAACACAACAGGAGACTAATGAATTCATACAATTTAATGGGCTAAAATAAAAATATCTATTGGTATGGCAAGACGTTAAGAGCTAAAGTTAGAGAAGTGAGGCGATGGAGGTTGTTTCAAAAAACTGTGAACTAAATAATAAATTACTATAGGTGAAGAGAGGAATTATATTAGACATTTAAAATATATGCTGAGATATAAAGAAATCATATAAACACAATAAGAAATTGTTACGATAGGACTTGGTGAAAAATAGAATGTGACATTATTTTAAGTACTGTTTTCAATAAAATGTGATTAATACAGGTCCAGTGTTCTACAAATCTGCAACTAGACTTCTAAAGTCTGATGTTAAAATCTAGGAAAATACTAAAGAGAACATTTTTTGTCGGTTATTTTTATACTAAATTGATGGCCATATATATATATATCTTATATAGTACTTTCATAAAATGCCCGGGATAAAATAAATAAAACGATATGGGAAGGAATTAGGACTTGTCTGTAAATACAGGATCCATATATCTATACCGATTTATCTAGTGAAATATTCCAAATCATGGATCTTCCATATGTACATGTGTCCAATGGAGAGTCCGAGTGTCCTGGTCCAGCAAGAGTTCGCGCCAGAATCCTCATGTTTCTTTCTTCTTTAACCGCCCAGTTTTACTCATTTTTCTCTCTTCCCCTTCCGTCGAACGTTCCTTGAGCGAGAGTTAATTAAAAAATAATTCTCATTGTGTGCTTAAGGTCGGGTGGAGGCTGCCTAAATGTTTTAAACAAATATCTTCAAGTTAATTAAGCCTTTTTTTGATTTTTTTTATTCTTTTTTATCCGGGGCAAGTCGGCTTCTTAATCTGAACTAAGATTATTTCATCATTTCCGCTCTCTGTGGGTTTATTTGAAAGTGAAGCAATTATGTTGACAGCTTCATATTTAGGCGGCGAGGTACCAGGATCTTATTTTAGTCTGCCTTAGCGTAGTTAAAAAATTGCTTCGTTGAGGAGAAATAAAAATGCTTTATTACTTCTGTTTATTTTGGGATGTCATGATAATTATCGATGATAATTACTCAACTTGTTATTTATTTTAATGCCCTAACTTTATTTTAAATTGGACTCTTTTTCAGATATTGGTTGTGTATTTACCAATTTACTAATCAGTCAATTTAAAACATGAATAATCCATCAATATATAGTGTATCTGGGTTTACTTAACACCTAAATAATTATAATGAATATACTTTATTACTGCAGTGGCTTATTTTGAATACAATTTAATAAATTCATTAATAATAAAAAAATTTTTGATGCCATATGGCACATTTTGTATCTGTGATCTTTCGAAAATCTCCTCTAAAAGGCACTGGAAGCATGTTTCATCTCACACTAGGAGATCCCTGCTCCAGAGATGTTTCAGTTCCCTGTCGGATTTTGTGTCTGAATGTGTCTGTCAGTTATGTTAGTACCATTAACATTTTTTGGTGTCCAGAATGTGATTCGTGAAATGTTTCGTAATAAAAACAATACGACATGAGCTATAATGGTCCATACAAAAAGAGGATTTCCATAAAATGAGTACATAAATTAAATTAACACTTATCTGATTTCTACAAGAGTGTACGTCTAGATGGTTCTTGGTTAGATACAGCCGATATTTATCCAAGTCATCTTCCCCATTTTTCCGAAGCCAGCTTCTTTAGCCAGTCATCTCTCATGCTGGTCTTCCTTCCAGAAGTAAACATTATCAACTCTGTAGAAGCAATCTCTCCCGAGTCGCCATGCCCTTCAGTGGCCTTTCCCCCCTTTTGGTTTACCTCGATGGTTTTAAGCTTTCCACCGCTACCTGTGCAAACGACCTAGTTCTTATAAGTTATTCTTGACAATGCTTGTTTTAACTTGGTACTTTATGTAATGCCTAACATGGCCTGTACGCTACCGTAGAAAAAATGAACTAAATAGTGTAGTTGATTTATTCCATACATACTAAGGCAATTTCTGCTGTATTACTGCTGTAATACACGATTTATTACGTTTTGTTCTTCTGCACCAATTGAATACTCACTACATCCATATTTTGAGGGACAGGATTATTATGTATTATTAAATAATGTAATAACATAATAATAAAAAGCACTTTGAAGGGGAACGGTAAGTAATCTTGCTCTGGAGTGTGATTTCTGAATGTGAGATGTGCAGAAGCCGAGACAGAATACATGGAATATTGAGAGCTCTCCCAAGGATGACAAATCTGAAGCGCGGGCTTTTAGATGCCTCGCTTCCTTCTCTTCCTAGCTCGCTCATTTTTGATGAGAGTTCCGCTCCATTGGGCTCTCCTTAATCTCCTCGCTGCTTCTATTTCACCAGGCACATCCAGATAGTCCGATTCTTCATTATCTAATATCTGAAGAAAACTATAAAACCACTCTTCATTTTTTATCAATTCTCAATCGCATCTTCGCTCTTACTTAGCTGTTTATGAATGGTCGGCTATTTTGGGAAGTAATAACATTTCTAAATATTGTATGATGAAACTCGAGCTCGCTCACCTAGTTCTGTTTTAGACGATTTGATTCTATTCTTTCCGAAAAAATCGCTACTATAATTTCAAATCATTTCCGTTTCCTCATCAGTGTCCTATAAGTCTGACGCTGTATCTTTCAATGTAGGCTCTGTCATCAAGATCTGATTAGAAAATATCGACTAACTTGTCAACTAACGTTTATCAGTAAACCTCGGATCATCGTTCCAAACATCTATTTTTAATGTGCTACGTTGGGATTCAATATTTGTAATGCAATTAAAAAATAATTCAAAAAATCGAAAAAATAAGGAAAATAGTTTATATTTTAATGAATATGAAAGTTTGCATAGATAAAATCAAAGAAGTCTCCCAAGCATTGAAATTTGGTTTATTAACAAACTTTATATCCAATATTTCTTTACCACATTCAAAAGTGCTGACGGGATAGGAGGATAAGCAGCCTTACGGGGATTTCCCGTAATCGGTAGGCTGGGAATTTTCAGGAAATGGCTACCATAAGGTCACAGGGATCATGAATCACTACTTGAGGGTCAGAGGGTGAGAGCTAACTAAGCCATCGAATTCCAATATAACTCAATCTACACTCCTTAATGATTCCTTCCTACTTTGTTACGAATAAAGTCATCCAAAATGACATCAATGTCCCATTTGTTGCTGATTTGGCCGGAACATGATATCAGTCCTTTCATGAAAAACTCTATTCCCCTTCAAATTCACTGGCCTCAAAACGCAGCTATCTCTTCGATTCCTGATGAACCTCCGAGGCGTCTGAAAAGAAGATAGCCTCTAAGCTGAATTCGGTATTTGATTACTACGACTGGTTAGATTGTCTACTTGATATTATACATGCCATAATGTATCATTCATGCCATTACATTTACTTGTTTTATTGTTATAATCCAGCTGTAAATTTTAATAAAAAAATTTAAAAATTCAAATGTCCCACAGCACGCAGAGCGCCCCTGGAAACTAGGCTATTCCTTGAAAAGAAAAATGAAAAATTTAGTCGGGACCTCCTCTTATTTTTTCTATGGAAAAAAAAGGATTCGTGCTAAAAAAAAACAGATTTTTAAACTTCAAACTTATTTATTTTGTTATCTCTATAAAATTTAATTAACTTTATACAGAAAAATGATATTAACCATTATTAAAATAATAAATTACATCATTACATTATCATCCTTCGTTTTCGTCCCATTAATTTATTACACATTGGTCATATACAGCGAGTGATACCTAATGTTCATGTTCGGAGAGGAGTGTTCGATGTTCTGCGATTAGCCCTGTCATGCAAAACATGGCTTGAGAGTTCAGACCCATATCAGGTACTCTGGGATGTCTGATGAAACCGCATAAAAGCATCTCTGTTCTTATTTGTTTCAAATCTGTTTCATTAAAAATAATTCTTGTTTTACTAATATTTGTTGATTTTTAATAATGTATATTTAGAATTTTAAATAAATTCTTTATCAGCTCCGGTGAATAAGTGGTTAAGTCGAATTTCCCCCCAAATGAGTTTCATGTACTTGGAGTACTATAATCGTGTTATAAAGAAAAAAGGGCTTAGTCAAGTATTGACTTGAAATAGAGTTATTGCTTACATTAGAACTTAATTCCTAGCCAAAAACTAAGAGAATTACTCAGTTTCGATCTCTTCATTACATGTGGCTCAATCTGGACTAAATTCGATTTAACTACTTTTTTTTATTGGTTTTTATTGGATCGTTTATTTATTAGCCCGTTCCATACTTGAGTAGGTATACTATGTGCCTTTTAAATTAATGTTTATAATAAGGATTAACAACAATTGTGATAATTCTAACTTATATACATAAAACATTGTTACTTATATACTGTTACAAATTAACAAAATTAAAATTACAATAGTTATATAATGATTATCTATGTTTTACATTGCCTCATAAATAGATGCCATCTTTAAATGAATTTAGTTAATTCTGGTCGATTTTTAATTTAACGACTTATTTATCTGTATATATTATGCATTGATAAATATAAAGAATATTACTAATATAATGAGTACTACTTGTAATAACTTCATTGTCCTTCCTTTAAACTTTTGTATATTAGAGACTACATTGGAATTATTTAACCAATGTGTTATTGATAAATTTGCGAGATTGTTCATGCAGCATTGTTGCGATACCTAGTCGAACTCTTGTAAAGGTTTTGGATGATAATTTTAATATTGACCATTTATAAGATAAGGGAGCGGAGTGGCTCAGTGGTAGAACACTGAGTTTCCGTGCCGGAAAACCTGGTTCAAATCCCGCTGCGGGCAAGACTTTTACTTAATCTGTTTGCAGCCGGAGATGGATCGTATAGGATCTAGGACCCTTCTGGAGCTCACCCAACTTCTATAAAAGATTATAAAAATAGGGTACTCAAAATAAGGCGGAAAAATCTGGCGGTTGAGCGTGACTTAGGACAAGTCACCTCCTTGCAGAGCCGTTGTCCATGAAACAGTACAGTAACTACATACAGTACAGTACTGAACCCCAGACCCATTCATGGGTTGTAGAGGTACAGATTTTTTTTTGTTTTTTTTATTTATAAGATAACTAAATGTAGCAAGTAATCGCAGCTGACTACATAACCCCCCCCCAAACATAGTCCCAGGAATCGACGGTCCCCTGGAACCTGCATTCCTTTCCAGCTTCTCTTTAAAGGCATTCCATTCCTATATTGCCCTTGTAGCGTCAACTCCACAGGCTTTTCGACTAAGGAAGATGAATAAATATAATTTATAATCGTAGTCTTATATTATATAAATAATATTATACGATAAAAAAAGAACAATTTATTAATTATGTTTTTTCAAGTCTCAGGAGCAGCCATACGCGAATACCAATCTACATCCTGTATTATACCAACAAGAAAACAAATTTAGAATATTAGCTACTAATAGGGAACTAATCCTTCCTATAAAATAAATAATACCATCTTCATAGAGAAAACACAACTAATTTGAGGTTAGTTGAACCCCGAGGGACCACAGAAATATTTCAAATTACCGAGAGTTCAAAATAATGAAAGCTTAAGTAATAAAAGAACATATAATGTGCAAAATAATGAGAAGACATATTTAGAGCATAACACACTGGTATTTTTAAAGAGATATGACTTAAAATTTGGTGTTTTTATGGTGATATGACCATGAAAAAATGGGCAAATATCTCTTTATTAATTGTCATAACTGTTTCAATCTTGCTTCAGAGCATGTCAGCCAGAATCACTTTTGTCACTCTTAGTTCACTGGTGCTATTCCAAGTTCACTACATATTTTCTTGTTTTTTTTTCTAAAATGTAGGTGTTTGACTTATGCCACATTAGAAATACTAGTCCATTATAAAATAAAGTAAGTTTTTTTTTCATTTGATTTAGTGACTAAAATCTATTTATCTGTAGTGAGAAGAAATCATCATTTGTTTTGTTTTTTAAGCATTGGGAAATATTATTCAATGACCTTGCCCACTCTATATAATAGGAGTTACCATGGAACATAATGGAAGATCGACAACATCAAAACAGTAATACGTTGTAATTTCAAAGAACATGAGTATCCTACATGTACACTAGTTTAGCTGTCTACATGAATTTATTTTGTCAAAGGTTATTCGCCTCAATAAAGCAGATTTCTTCCAATCAAATATATTTTGTTAATTTTCACTGTTCCGATTTTCGTTCCATATTTTCTATTTTCTTTGTAAACCTGTCATTTTTGAAGCTGCTAATGTATAGCAGGGGTAACATTCGCATATACAATTTTCAATACATACTACTTATATAAAAATATAATTTGAAGGAACCTTAAAAGAAAAATGGAGGGATGGGGTGAAACGACAGATATTTCCACAACGTAGTGAATGATGTTCACATATTTTAAAATACATGTAAATGTGAATTTCATAATATTTATGATCAACAAATATTTCTATGTAATATTCAATAAAATACCTGACGTTTAAAGAGATGTACACTCAATTATCCTCAAAATCGTATACAAAACTAATTCAACTAACGATTAGTTAATATCAACATTAACTCTTCACAAAAGAGGAAAGGAGTAATGACTAATTGGACTACTCAAAAATATTTACTATATAAACTAAAACTAAATAGAAATAAATTTAAAAAAATGAATTTGGCCTGTTTGACTTTACAAAATAAAATGAACGATTGGGTCGAACTATATCCACTAAAAATTAACGGGTACCGATTCCTTGAAATTTAGTTAACAAATAAAAATAAAATTAAGTCTATATGTATACTTGTATACATGAAACAATTATGCTTATACAACTATTAGATTTTATTTCTTCAAGGTATATTTGATTTTAAACGGAAAGCATTATATTTTCATTGATTTTGACTATTAGGTATGAGTAATGTTAACTATTGACAGCAAAAGTACTGTTACTGTTGGTTGCAAAGGACCCTATTCAGCCAGTTTATTCTCTCCAGAAAGTAATATCTGTCTGTAAGAGAAACACATCACCTGGCCAAATATCTATAAGGTCTATAGAGTCAGCCGGTAAAAAGATTATATTTTGCAAAAGCTCTAGCATTATATATCTATCCTTCTTTTTAATATATTGGAACTACAAACAATATCAGGGTAAGATATTTATTGGTAAAAATAACATAATATTACCACATATAGTTTTAGTTTAACAATTAATCAATATTAAATTATTAACAACATTGTTAAAAATAATAATTAAAAGCATATAATGTATATTTAAAAAAATGCGTGAGAAAAATAAAAACAATAATTCGAATATAATTAAATAAATGGCTTTAAATTAAACACACATTGATAAATTTTAATTAAAAAATGTATGTAGTGAAATTTGATCCGATAGTTACTACTAGATTTTTTTTTTAACAGTGTAGGGTCATCCTTTTAATTTTACAGTTTTTCACTCCAGACAAGTAACATATTAGTGAAATACATATTTTTATTTACAGCAGCAGATAAGCGCTGTTCCAACAAAATTTAAAAATAAATAAAAAATTAAATCATTATTTTTATTACATTGCAATTCGTCTGATTGTAATATGTTTACGTTATGGCTTAGTTAAACAATTAAAACGCGCTCGTAGATTAACAAATTTAAAAAATATTCCGAAAACCACAGTCTCAGTTAGGTAGCACATTAGATAAAATGCTGTATAAAGAACTATTAATAAAATGTAAGAACGAAGAAGAACCGGCGGTGACACGGAATTCCTTTTTCGCCACTCTTGTTTTTATCTACCAAAAAAAAATGTTATGTGTAACATCAATTAAAAGATTTTATATGAATACCAAGGTAGAGACTAATAATTATAAATACAGCCGAATTTGGATTGGTTTGAATACTTTTGGTTTTTAATGAATAACAAAAAATCAGTTACCTAAAATATTTGTATTATCCCCACATTAATCTAAACATTAAATAGTTTGAGGAAAGAATAGGAAATTAATTCGATTAAGCGAAGAAATGTTAAACAATTGTAGAAATTTCGTTCCTTATTATAAATAATCGTATAAAAATTGAGTATTTTTATGACTTTAATTTCCTATGACGAATAAGTTTTCACATTTAATGAAATCGATGCCCCGCGACTTTTATTGCAGAAGTAAATGTTCAAAAAAAATGAAACAATTTTTAAAAATGTTATTCCTATATGTACTCGATGCAGTAAAAAAAAAAGTAAATATGACAGTTTTATACAGTTACGAAGTTAAAGTTATGAATGTATCCAGTTATAAGTTGGGAATGATCGAGTGTTCTACGCATCATCCATTGATGAAACAACTTTTCAGATCCATCTAGAAGATAAAGCGTACTTGCTTCCACCTATGCATTTATACATATTAATATTATATACATTATATTCATACATTCGTGTATATTAATAACCTTGAAAAACAATTATTATTTTTCTTTCTTTAATGCTTTTTCTTGAAATTAACATAAACGATTAAAATTAAATGTTAAATTAAATTATTAATTTAATAAGTTTAAAAATACATATATTATAGATATCTTCTATATTTGATAGTATTATTTTCTGAACAGCATAATTTTTTTTTGTACTTATAATGAGCATGGAGAAATAGAATATGCTTAAACTTCAGTAAAATAACCAATTATGTAGTATGGTTTTTCAGTAATTATAAATCGGTATTACTACATTAATCCAAGCTATGTATTAGTGGCATTGGTGTTAGATAGGTATTAAAACAAATATTTAAAGAAGCAGTAACTACTCTTCCTTAACCATACGATTATTGCACTCGTGTTGGAACTCATAATTATTAGGGATATATATATATATATATACATATATACATATATATATATATATATATATATATATATATATATATATATATATATATATATATATATATATATATATATATATATATATATATTGAACGTATTAGGAACTAACTACAAATGACAACTAATCACAAACAACAGGATCTACCACATCGAGGATTAATCTCTAAGGTAATTAATCCCTAAATCTCTGAGGGATTAGTGAACTCCATTTTCATAACATTCGATATAATACGCTAAGCTCACCAAGTAGATCGAGCTAGCACGTTGAACGGAACATCTCTGAGTTGTGGTCTACATAAAACATCAGTCCTAATGACGGTTATCAGTCTTGAATGTGAGAATTTGCATAACTTTTTGCAAATTCTCACATTCAATCTGTATTACTACAGATTAAATAAAAATAAAATGTATGTGAACTTCGGCACGGTAATTCAGCGTGTCACTGAGCTTATATGCTCTCTTAAATATTATTTAATAGCTGTTTTTTCTCAATAATAATCTTTTCAGGTTTTCGAAGATAAGTTAATATATAGTATATTTTTTAGACGTTTCTAGATTTTATTGTTCTAAAATTTCAGGAACTCCATTCATGAGGCAATTTTATAACTGTTTATATGTAAACACACACACACACCATTTTGTTCCTGATTTCTTTAATGCTTTAATCACTGACATAACTATTCGATGTTTTACTTTGTTTTCTTTTTTTTCTTGTTCATAGCATTAATTTAAGGACAAAAAATTTGGAATATTCAATATTCTATTTTCGCATATTGTAATTATGGTTTAGCTTATTATCCACAATGTATCTGTACCACTACAACTTTGAATGGATCTGGGGTTCAGTACATGGTAGAGACTGTACAGTTTCAGAGACAACGGTTCTGCAAGGAGGTGACTTGTCCTAGGTCACGCTCAACCGCCAGATTGTCCCCCTTAATTTGGGTACCCTATTTTTATAATATTTTATAAAGGCTGGGTGAGCCCCAGGAGGTCCTTGATCCTATATGGTCCATCTCCCCCTGCAAACAGACTAAATAAAATTCATGGCCTGCAGTGGGATTTGAACCAAGGATTTCAGGCATGGCAACTCAGTGCTCTACTACTGAGCCACTCCGTTCTTTATTTCCGCAATGTATCTGTCTCTCAACATGTATGAATCAACATTGTATTCAGCCTCATGTAATATATGCAAAAATTGTTTAAAATTATAATCGATAAGAGGTATATTTATATATACGATAATTTAAGCTATATTTATCCTATTTTTAATGAAATCGCACCAGATGAGTATTTAGTTATGTCTCTGTTGTTTCAATTATAAATCGGTACTTTAGTTCAAAGTTTTTTAACCTGTGTTTCATCTCTTTTAATCTGCCTTTGAGAAAAACCCATTATGAAAACTAACTAATACAAAAAGAATATAAATCGTAAAACAAAAACGAGTGTGATCGCAAATACACAGGGTGTTATTTTTAATTAACAGTAATGGTTAATTTCTCGAATTTTAATTAAAATCAATTTTTTTCCGTCTCTGTTTTAAGGTTTTTTTAAATCATATTATACCAATTGAAAAAAGTACTCATATAAGACAAATTAAAATAACGACAATATTTATCAATAATATATTAGTATATTTACAAAAAAAAATACAGTTGAATAACTTGTTTAATTTTCATAACACCTAAATTTAGAGTTTTTAATAATAATTGTGTTATTTGAGACATTAAAAGAAAGAAGGCTCACCCTCACGGCGCTGTAGATAGACTTGACCCTCAAGACTGAACACTATTGCGGTAGTGTCTAACAAGTGTTTAAGGGGCCGACTTAGATATAGGATATATTCAGCTGATTCTGAAATAAACAGTAATCTGTCGCTTGAACGTTTCACAATAGAAAGGTTTTTATATAAAAGAATATGTATAATATTACAATTCTGTTAGTATGCCAGATTGTTTTGGAGTCGAGTCCCACTTCCTCTCAAATGTCAAACAAAAATTTCCGATCAATACAGTCAAATCCCTTCTTAAAATCTGCAAATGTTCTAATTATCGGAGCATTTCTCATTGCTTTGTATTTAAATATTGCTTTTTTAATAGATAATTCCTCTATGCCTGAGAGAACAGGGCAGAACCTTGTTTAGTATTCACCCCTTCGGTGATTCAGTCGTTCTTGTTTTCTTTTGTGCTAAGAGGCTCAGAGAGTTTTGTTGGTGACTTGTAGAAGTGAGATTCACATATAATTATTGACCCTTATTCTGACTAAATTTTTTGTTTAGGGTAAATAGGAGAATATTTCCAATAAGTAGTACAATAGTCTTTCAACAACTCTTTTTTTAATGTGACTTTGGGTCTCTCTCTCTCCCGCTCCCTCCCCTCCCTCCCTCTCCCTCCCTCCTTCTCTCTCTCTCTCTATCTCTCTCTCTCTCACTCTCTCTCTCTCTCTCTCTCAATATATATATGTATATATATATATATATATATATACATATTGTTTATGGGTCTCGAGTTTCAGTCAGTTATTTCAACTTCTTAGGCGACGTTTTAATATATATATATATATATATATATATATATATATATATATATATATATATATATATATATATATTAATATGTATACGCAAATGCAAATAAATTGTAAGTACATTAGTATATCACTTCTGATTTTCTCATTTTATTAGTTTCATATCTTCTAATTTGTATTTTTTTCTTCCTAATAAAACAATTCCTACTGTTGAGATTTTGTTCCTTTAAACATTCAATCCAATTAAGTCATATTATGCATAGGTGAAAGGTCAGTGGAAAATAATTAAAATTATTTTAATTACTCCAGAAATTAACGATACTATATTATTTGGATAGTAGTAGATTATGATTTTTTATATTATTTATTTAGATTAAGAGACAAATAATGTGAATTTTTAAAAAAGGACAAAAAACATATATTTCATAGAAAAAAAGGATATATGCGTTTTCCCATCAGGGACTAATAAATCATAAGAGTAATAAAGTGTATCATGATACCCAGCAGAAAGTTAGGGTGTTGTAAATGAAGGTTGGGCTCTTGAAATTAATCTGATTAATGGGCTACAAGGAAGGTGCTTCCATAATTTATTTCTCCAAGGGAAAGAATACGTCCGGCTACTAGAGGCAGTGCAACAGGTAACGCTGGAAACAATTTAGTGACATTATTAGGCTTCTTTATGACCGCTATCACTGTTTTCAGTCCTGAATAAACTGAATAAAATGTTACCAGCAAAGCTTTCAACAGTAAACGGGAGCCAATAAAGAAGAGATTGTATGTGCTTGCTCCACTTATATATAAAAGTGTCTTTTATACTACTTTTGTCTATAAAATTATATCCACTTCGTTTTATATATATAAACAAATTTATTTAATTTTAACAAAATGATGACACAGCTAACGTACATTAACCGTATAGCTAAGCTCATAAATTTATTAGATTCCTAAGTGAAAAATTTGAAAGCACTATACTCATATTTTTTTTAACCGCTCTAGAGTCCAGCATGGACCTTGGCCACCTCTGATATCCTTCTCCAGTCCTGTCGATTCAAAGCTTTTGTTCTCCAGCCTCCTATGTTCATCCTTATTAGATCGCTCTCCACATCTTGAAGCCAGCGTTTACGAGGTCGTCCTTTCCTTATTTTGGCATGAATCGTATCATGGATCATCTTTTTTGGCATTATATATTCGGTATGATACAATGCTATAACACTATACTCATATATTCGACAAAAAAATGGAAAGATCATTTGCCATTATTAGGACAAATTTGTAAAAATAGTGTAACAGTAAGATTTAAAATAAATATCGTGGTAAATGAAACAACATCAAGATTTCTAGAACCTAATTCTAAATAACATTTATATTATAACTTAAATAAGCACAATGATATAAATATTTTAACGAAGAATTTAAAAATAGTATAATTCCATGTACAGTTATAATATATGTAATTCTTTCATTAACCATTAGAACATTTTTAAAATCTTGAAACATTTTTTTATTTTAACTAATGTCGTTATTCCCATAATACATCAAATTCAAATACGATCATTCACAGTAAACGATAATAATGTCTACTCATCCCTCTTTCCTCAATCTGCTGGTGTTCCTCAAGGCATTCTCTTCGGCCCAATTCTCTACGCTGTTTATACATCTCACATCCCAACTCATCCTAATACTATCCTTACCACGTATGTGGATGTCACATGTCTATTATCTGTCACCACTGATCCAGTTATAGCATTCCCTACTTTTCAATCATATATCACTGACCTTGAAATGGTGTCAAACTGAAGGATTAAAATAAATTCCCACAAATCTCATCAAATCACCTTTACCCTCCGTCGTAAACCAATGAGTTCCTGTCCTCCTGTATCGTTTAATAACATCCTATTGATTCCTGTAGAACAGGTCCGGTACTTAGGACTACACCTTGACAAACGCTTGGAAAGTTGGAATCCTCTTACTAGGCTGAAACGACAAGAAACCGCTCGCCGTTTCAGGCTACTTCAACATTTACTAGACAAACATTTACTAGTTCTAAGCTCCCGTTTAAATACAAAAGACTCATATACATGACAATCATTAGACCCATCTGGACTTACGGAATAGAGCTTAGGGGCTCCATTCAGCCATCGAATTCCTATCTTATTCAATCCTTACAATACAAATTCCTTCGTAAAATCCTCAATGCTCCTTACTTTGTTACGAACAAAGTAATCCATATTGACCTTAACGTCCCGTTTGTTGTTGATTTGGCCCGAATCCGATATCAATCATTTCATGACAAACTTCATTTCCACTCAAACCCACTAGTTTCAAACCTCGCAACCTCTTCAATTCCTGATGATCCTCCAAGATGTCTGAAAAGAAAGTGGCCACGTGACCTTCTAAGCTGACCTTTTTACTTGAGTACTACCACTGGGTAGTTTCTCTACTTGTCTTTGTCTCTGGACATGATTTATCTTTCAATATATTTACTTGATGGATTCTGTATACAGTTGTAAATTTCAATAAATACATTTAGAAATAAAATATACTACATACTATACTTGTATAATTATATATACAACTCAAAATTAGGCTTTAAAAAACAACGTAAGAAATGGAATGTCAGATATGTCGTTCCTGTATTAAAAACCTTAAGACATAACTAAGAATGGCATATTTTTGACTTATGTCATTGTTCTTTTGTAGCGATAAGTGAATACATTTGAAAATAATATATATTACAAATTTCGACAAATAAAATGATATATGTATCAGGGCAAAAAAGTAAACAATGTAGTTGTTACGTTAAAAAAAAAAAATTAGTAATTTAAACAGTATCAAAACTTCTAGCGCCTAATCTCAAATGAATTTAGACAAGTATGATAATATAAATATTATAATGAAAAATTTTGTTATAAAATGCCGCTCCTTCAAAAGAACAATGCCATAACTCAAAAACCAACTTTTCAATAAGCGTAATTTAAAAGTTCCATGTGATTTAAAAAAATTAAAATTTGGGTATTGGTAAAGCAAAGCATTCCCACTGCATTTATGATATTGAAATTATTTTATTAACCATTAGAACATTTTTTTAATTTTGATTTATCTCATTATTTGTATATACATTTGAAAACAATATGGTAAGATCATGAGTTCATATATGAATCAGGATAAATAAGTAAAATAGTGTAATACTAAGGTTTTTAAAAAAAAAAATTAGTAATTTAAACAATATAAAAAAATTCAACAGTGGTATTGGTAAGTTCCATGTGATTTATATCAATAGAATATTGGATATTGGTGAAGAAAAGCATTGCTATTGTAATGATGGTATTGTAATTATTTTATTAACCATTTGAAAAATTTTAAACGCTTGAAATTTTTTTTAATTTTAATTTATGTAGTTATTCCCATTAAGGATCATGTTCAAACATCATATCGACCAACATAATATAACTATATAAAAAATTGGTAATGAAATATCAGATATGTCGTTCCTATATTAAAAAGCTTCAACAAATGCAATTGCAACTGAAGGCTTGGTTCAATCAAGTTTAAAAAATGGGAAGATCATGAAACCAAAGCGCTCATGTATATAATACGTAAAAGTATTTTAGTAATAACTTTTTTTTAAATGTCTTAGTAATTTAAACAATTTAAAAATCGCTACAGCCTGTTTTCAAGTTGATTTAGAAGGGTGTGATAGTATAAACATTTTAATGAACAATTAAGTTATGATATATTCCAACGCTCCTATTATAATATGTTGTCATGGTGTAAGATATTATCATCGGTAGTTAAAGAATACCTTTCATCCATCAATAAATAATACTAACTTTTGTGTTTCAAATTAAGCGACATCCAATGTCTGTCAAAATTAATCGTGAAAATTCAGTGGCTATTTTGAAAGAGTCAGACTATTAAATGGTTGGGAATTTCACGCTCTAACGCCTTCCAAAGCGTTAGAATTAAATTGGAAAGTAGGACATGAGCAGGAAATTCTTCAGCCTTGTTCGATTTCAATTTTAGCTCTCCGTAATAAATGACAGAATTTTTTTTTATTGTAATGTTACACCAGTAATTATTTTTCCCCAAGGATAAAAATATAGTGGAAGTTTGCTGTACAAAACATGTTTTTAATTATTTGTTTTAACGAATATTGGATATTGACACCTGATACAAGAGATTCAAATATAAATTGAGCACTTCATCTAAAAAAGAATTCAATGAAATAATAAAAATTAAAAAAATCCAGATCCAAACGAATTTTTTAATAAAGCAGACATGCTGTCTATCGCAGGCTTCTTCTAATTTATTTTCAATAATTTAATGATTCAATTAATATGAAACTGTTATTCAAGTTGTTTAAAGTAATACAGACAAAAAAGATCTGTAAAAGAACGAAATCGGCTAACATCAATATATGTCACAAAACTTATTTTGTCGACTTACAAACATCAAGTTCAAAGGTTCTTCAATATGGTTAAATAGGTCTGATGGAAACAATAAAATTTAATGAATGCGCACATCACACAAATCCTATTACATAATATCATTCCATTATTTATGTAAATTAGCTACAATACGTTCACTAAAATATTATACTATAGATATTCCACTTTTTCAAGCTTTCTCTCAAAATATTGCTGAAATGCAGTTGTATATATAAATGACTGTGCGCCATTTAATTGCTAGGTTGTCTGGGAGGTATACGTAGAACCAAATGAATAAGTTCCGACAAAAACTGATTATTTAGCGAAACATTGTTATTAAAAGATAAGGGATATGTGGGCTCAGGGGAGTTTAAAAGATGCTTTTCTGTTGACAGCTCGGATCAGAAATTTTTAACTATCAATAACCTGTCGCTTACTGCTTATTTCATGGAACATAAGCCTTTCCGGATAATTTTTCTTCTTGTTATCTTCCCAGACCTTCTTTATTATTTTACTTCTAATATTTATTTGATTCTAAGCTATAACCGATTCCAGCCTATAATTTGGACGTTGCTGCTAGAACGTTTTGCTACTATCAACTCTTTCTTTCAAATACCTTTCTCTAATTGATCATATTATTAGAAATTTCAGCTTCAACTGTATCTCTTTTGAATTCTGCCACCCACTTTTTTGCAGTATTTATTTTCATTATGTTTCGAAAATTTTCGAAAATCAAACGTTTCTTATCTATTCTCATCCGGTGTATGTAGAATTTCGGGAGTCAATATCGGATTGTATAGATTATAGAGGTCATCATGTTTTCATCTTTAAATGTTGCGTACAGAAAGTGATATTAAAACAAAAAAGATTAAGATAAATTATAAATCGAATATATTCAATTCCTGTCACGTAAAATGAAAACAATGTTTTTTTAATAATTTATTTGTGAACTGTCGAAAGAACATTTCCTTATTACACATAATTAAAATTATTTTCACACCGTGTTAAAAAAGTTTTGTTATTATTTGTTTTGTTTTATTATAGCTATACTTATGGAGAGTGGTATAACTTTAATGAAACAAAACATAAATGGCTGAGTGGTAGAGCACTGAGTTGTCGTGCCAAAAGTCCTAGCTTCGAATCCGGCTATGTCTGATTTTATTTAATCTGTTAATTTGAAACCCGGAGATAGATTCCTTGGGATTTGGGAACCACTTGGAGCTCATCCAGCCTCAGGGGAAATTAATAAATAAAACAGGGGAAATATCTGGCGGTCAAGCCAGATATAAAACAAATCACTTCCCTGTACAACCTTTGTCCAATAAACATTACAGTCTCTATCACATACTGAACCCAAGACCCTTAATGGGATGTAGTGGTACAGGGTTTGGTTTTTTCTTTCATTTCGCAATACGAAATGAATTTTTAATTGTTTTTTAATTTTTCATCCGGCACTCTGTTAATAATACAGTTAGGAATATTCATAATATATAATGTATTTTTTTTTAATCAATGAATTGAGGCGTTGATTTTAAAAGTGAGACAACTACGTTTTCTAAAATAAAAATTATAGGTGAATATTCTTACAAATCAACATAATTCTATGTCTTTAATAAATTATCAATATTATTTTAAAATCAGTATAGATTTGTTTTCAGAAACGTATTTGGTTAACTATTTTTTCAAATGTGTTGATTTTGAATGTAAATATCTAGCAAGAACATAAAATGTTATTTTAAAAAAAGTCTTTCGTAGTCCTTCCTATTTTTGTAACATGTTTCAGGCCTTAAGATTGGATAAAAAATTAAATCAGAACAATGATTATAAAAATTATTGCAAACCTTCTGAAAGGCGTGAGCAAGATGGGAGGCCAGTCCCACCACCCAAAGAAGGAGAGGCACTAAATTGAAGAAGACATACATAAGCGGGCCGTGAGCGACCTTACGTGCCCTGGCTACAAGATGGACAACCCTCCCAAGATGTTTATTCCCCGACCGAGGGAGAAGCCTCAGATTAAGTTGAACCATCAGCCCTACCTCGGGGGACTTCCTAGGGCTGCCTTGAAGTTAATATCGTTCCGCCCGGTCTCGGATGTCCAGAGGAATTTATGTATTAATCCGTTTAACTAAGTTACCTCTTTACACCTACACCCATTTCTACCGTAAAGTCCTTTACTCTTGTAAATCTATAAACCTACATCTTGAATAATATTAGTTCCTTCTATAACATATATATATATATATATATATATATATATATATATATATATATATATATATATATTTTTATTTTTTATTAATTATAAATGGAATAAACATCGCAATAAATGTTATAGTGGTTACCTACATATATTTCTTTGGAAAATATCTGCCTCTGCATTAACAATGAGAATCTCATCAACATCCTTATAATGAAATTCGAGCTTATTAACACAAACCTATATATGAAAATTCTTGTTCAACGGATCTATTTATTCTGGTTGTAGTTTTTTTTTTGTTTTATTTATGAACTCCCGTCAAATCGCCATTACCCTTTTTCGGAAATATATGACTTCCTGCCCTCCATTATTCTTAAAAAATTACTCATAGACTCTAGTCGAACAAACCCGATACTTAAGACTACTTTTTGAGAAACGCTTAACTTTGAATCAACACAGTAGATTGAAAAGACAAGAAACTGCTCGCCAATTCAGGCTACTTCAAAACTAATTATACAAAAGCTCTAAGCTACAAATTAATTACAAAAGACTCATATGCATGGCTGCTATAAGAACTATTGGGACTTACGAAGTAGTGCGTTGGGGGTGAATTCCTCACGCATCCAATCTTTACTATCCAAAATCCTCTATGCTCCTGGTAAATGACCTTAATCCTCTGATATAAATCCCGTTTCTGATATAAATCCTTAAATGACAACTTTATTCCAACTCCAGTCAATTAATTTCAAACCTAGCAACCTCTTCAATTCCTGAAAATCCTCCGTGACGTCTGATAAGAAGAGGGCTTCTTGACCTTCTAAGTTGAATTTGTTATTTGAGTACTACCACTACGTAGTTTCTCTACTTGCCATTTTAATTTTTTCAATAAATTTAAAATGATGAATATGAGTATGAAGTTTCTATTTCAATAAATACATTTTAAACTTTTTCGTATATATACCACACACCACCTGGTATTTGGTTTATTTTACTTTTTGCTTGTTATGGGAAGGGCATAAGGGAATTACAGAAAAAAATGTTTGTTTTTGGCAGAAACTGATCAGGACACCGACGTCAACAAGATTCCAAATGGCCACGATGCCTTGGTAAAGCTCCCTAAGTGGTAATATACATCGGCGATGAACTGGAGTTATAACGATCTGCTGCTCCAAAAGACTCTCTGGAAAAGTAAGACCCATTATAACTTGTCCTGTAAACTTCCTGTTTTGTTATGATTTCGTGCCACTAATGTCCACTTCGAACGTTCATCAGATGCCATTTCCATTTTATATGTATCAAAATATGGTTCCATCGCACTCTTTTGATAATAAATAATTATCAATAATAATAAATTATTAAGGTAAATAATATTACCGAATTGGGACTAAATTACTTAAGGAAGTAATTTAAAAAACTCAATTTGGAGTATATTAACGACATCGGAAGTATCAAACGCAGCTATTTCCAAAATTAGCAGAAAAACATTAATACCTTAACAAAAAATGTACTTACAATTAGATTCAAGAAGGTTATATTTTAAATATATTTATTGAAATTTACAACTGTATACAGAATACATTAAGTAAATGTAATGAGTACAATGAGTAACATTGACATGAAAAGACAAGTAGAGAAACTACCCAGTGGTAGTACTCAAATAAAAAGTTCAGCTTAGAAGGTATTCTTTTCAGACGCCTCGGAGGATTATCAGGAGTTGAAGATGTTGCGAGGTTTGAAACTACTGGGTTTGAGTGGAAATGAAGTTTGTCATGAAAAGATTTATATCGGATTCGGGCCAAATCGGCAATAAACGGGACGTCGGAAGGTCATTATGGATTACTTTGTTCGTAACATAGTAAGGAGCATTGAGGATTTTCCGAAGGATTTTGGGTTGTAAGGATTGAATACGAGAGGAATTCGATGGCTTAGTGGAGCCCCCATGCTCTACTCCGTAAGTCCAGATGGGTCTAATGATTGTCATGTATATGAGTCTCTTGTTATCAATTGGGACCTTAAAGCGTTTATCTAGTAAATGTTGAAGTAGCCTGAAACGGTTGTTATATATTTCAAATCATTAAATAATACTAACTTTGATGATATTAAAAAGATGACCTGTTTTTTCAACAATGCTACATGTAGCATATGAATTTAAATTAGCTTCAACGTACATATAACTCATATCAAGTCTCTCTCTCTCTCTCTCTCTCTCTCTCTCTCTCTCTCTCTATCTATCTATCTATCTATCTATCTATCTATCTATCTATCTATCTATCTATCACTCTCCCTCTCTCTTTTTCTCTTTCTCTTTCTCTTTCTCTCTCTCTCTCTCTCTCTCACTCTCTCTCTCTCACTCTCACTCTTTCTCTCTCTCACACACACTCTCTCTCACGCTCTCTCTCTCTATTTATCTATCTCTCTATCTATCTATCTCTCTATCCCTCCATCTATCTATCTATCTATCTAACTATCTTTCTATCTATAACTAACTTCCTCTCTTCCATGTAAAAAACGACATGTTCAATTTTACCCAACATTTTGTTACTTATTACATCAAGTTCCTTTAAAATTTTATTTTAAATTCCATAAAATTCAGCTATGGCTGTAAATTGATTTAAATAAATTGAAAAGATGTGGGTTGGTATGAAGTAGAATGGAATTATATAAAATAAATGGGTAGGTAAGAGTGGAATGCCATAAATTGGGTTGGAATGATATGGATTTAAATGAAGTGGAGGAAGATTACTTTTTGTTTATTTTTATTTTTTTTATTACACCAATTTACAAGTTCGTTACAACATCGTGTGGATTAGAGTGTACGTTTTTTCTCGGCTTTTTCAACTTTCACTCTTTCCATATTTTTATATCCTTGCAGTTGGTGTGAATTGTACACACTGACAAGAACTGCTTGAAAAATTGACAAGCTGCTCTCGTTGTCTTATCATCTTAGGTCGTTGAGACTAATTACTTTGACTTATAAGGTTGCTAATCATCTATTTCAATGATCATATAATTTTGAAACAAAAAATAAATAACAAAGATTTGATTTCATTGCCCATAATTTCTTGGTTGATGCTACAGGAGGCCTTGACTCGGCACGAGTTGTAGAACCGGAAAGAAGAAGTAGAAGATAATTTCTTAACTCGAATATACATACTACAATAAATTATTTCAATCTTGATTGTTAATAGTTAAATGATTTGTTCAAGTATGCTCTGGAATAGAACTTGTTTTGACTTCTACAAAACAAAAATAAACAATCACTTAATTTGTTCGTTTAATTTCAATGGAAATTGCTTTTGATAACTGAAACATGCCCCACTCCTGGCTACAGAATATTCCCGGCAACCACCAAATGGTATTAACGGTGAAGGATACATAGGGTAGAAACTGCTATCGACTATAAATTTTGTAGCAGATACATCCTAGGTATTAGAGCTTAGGTATGACCTTAATGGCATATTAGTTCCCTAATTCGCTCAAAGCTAGTGGAACCGTTCTAGGACCTCATGGCTCCAATAGAATATCTTGATCCCTCAAATCTTTATCACGATCTGTTCTCAAACCTTTTTTGGAGGCGGCACACTGAAAAAAAAATTCTAAGCAAACCTACATGTAGACCTATAAGGTTTATTTATGAATAAAATAATGATCATTGGTCTGAACAAAAAATAAAAAATACAATAGCAACAAAACAGGATATGAAATTTCGTTTCCAAATATATAAAATAAATACGCGGATGGTTGACAGCTTCCGACGAACAATGAATAGAATTCTTTGTTCATTTTTTCGATTCTATATTTTGAAAGGTAAACCCTGACAGCTACGGTTCGTTATTAAAAGTAATATTCAAAAGCATTGTTCTTCACATAATTTTTACTGCTTTATTTTTAATTAAGGTTAAGATTTAAACATTATGTAGCTCCCTAACTGGCTAGAAATACTCATTAAATAAGTTATTAACATAATACAAACAACATTTTTATTTAAACTAAAATATTGAAGGTAACATAACATTAATTTTGCTATAAGTATATTTTTCATACAACCAATTAGGATTAGATGTTTTATTGATGGATACTATTGTTTTTTTTTAATTTTAAATCGGACAATGCACTTTCAGTTTTATGATGTTTCTAATAAAAAATAAATATCTTATTTAAGAAGCTTTTTGAAACAGATTAATTCGATGCATAGCACGTTTCAACTTATTTTTGAATACAGACAATTCAACTTCATTGCTATGATATTAACAAATATTTAAATTAGATCAATTCTTATATAATAATGTTGAGGAATCAGTTGCACAAAAAAGTTGCACCATATTCCAACAGCTACGGTACTGATAATCGTTGAATTATTATACTAAAAAATCAATAAAAAGACCAGTTATTGTAAATCGTTCTTTTGAATAATTTGATCATTGAAAATACAAAAGATTGACTTTACTTGATGTATCGAGTTTACAATCTAAGATAGGGATTTCAGATAGTTTATTAGACCATGAAAAATTTAAAAGCTGATCCAAAAAAACTTATGTATTTTATTTTTTAGCGTGGAAAATAACAATGAAGTCCTCCATCGAATATTTGATTTAACAGATATTGATTTCTTAGATAGCACAGATATTGAGCACTAAACCGTGACAAAACATCTGTCGAGCTGGAAAATACAATACTAAAGAGTAAGGTATAAAAAGCCGTCGAAAGACAAAACCTTTTACTCCCACATTCATACAAAAGTTTGCCTCTTCGCTTCCAGCGTTACAAACTATTTCGAAACGTGTGGGATTAGAAGAGAATGAAATTTAGACATTTACACCTGAAATATTCTAGCGTATTACTAATGAACGTTGGTATATTTCACGATCCGCACCCGGAGGCCAAATGATAAAATTTTCACATAAACTCCAACTTTCCTCTTAACATAAAGAAAATAAAACACGGGTAATTAATATCCAAAAAGATAACCAAGCTTTAAAATTAATAACAACCCACGTATGTCAGTACCCATTTAAAAAAAAAATAATTGTTTATAAAATTAGGAAATAGGTCATACGTTACCTTGAACAGCTCACCTAAAATATTAGTTTTTTAGGAATCATATATTCCTATTATGCCAAAATTCAAGAATGTGTATTTTTAGCCGTTCGATTAATAGACAATGATTATATATCTATTTTGATAGCTGATTTGAAATAACAACGTCTTAAGGTCTTTTAGAGTAAAATATTACGCATAATATTTGGCTTGCTAGCGAATTTAGGAGTAATATAAATCGGAATCACGAAGCACCCATGATTATAATTGATATGAAGGCACCCTGACGGTAGAGAAATGGGCTTGTAAAATTTTAGGTTTCAGTAAATAACGCTAAGCCGACTAGCAAACGTTGGAGGGCGTTCGAAGGCAAATATTGGATTGCGTTCGATTCGTTAAAACTAACCGGATCACTGGATTGACGATTTTAAACAGCGATTGATCCCATCCCCATAGAACGAATGAGTAATTAATTATGACTTTTTTAGTATTTAGAGGTATGCACTCTAAGACATTTCGACATTTCAAAATTTAAAAAAATACTTAGTGACAAATAAGGCAAAATTGGACCATGTATTTAATAATTTTAATAGAAACTCATAAATAGAAATGGTACATCGATCAGAGGAGTATTGTAAGTTTAAACAGAAAATTTAAATTTATAAGAATAATTTATTTATTTATAAATAAAGCAGTAAGCCAGCTTATTATCAGAAAATATTTTACGTGAATAAAGAGTTTCTCGAAAACAATTTTTTTATAAGTTATTAAGAATATTCTATGTGTCGAACTTAATCAACGAACTTAACCTAGTTTAATTATTTATTAAAATAGCTTTTAATTTAATCACACATGGAATATCTCAAGTCTTTTATTTTTTTCGTTTGAGTTAATAGAGATGTAATAAAAATAATCCTGTAAATTGGTAAAACGATTCCATCAGTGCATCATCCTATAAAATAAATGGAGTCCGACACGTTTAGTCCAGGAAACAAATTGGAATACAAAAAAATAAATAATTTTGATTTTTGGTTCAGTGATTGATTTCAGTGTCTTATACAACATAGTATATCCCTCCCGTGGGATTGTTCTAATGTAAATTATTTCAGAAAATAGTGGTCCAAGCTATAATACAACTCTGTTAAATCTTACAAATCGCGTCATAAGATTCAATGCATATAGTTTCAAAGACACCTGTGCTTGAGATTATCATACAAATATTTTATTAATAAATCATTAATTATTTATATATTAAGGTATGTTAGATTAAGGAATTTACATGTATTTATGTTACGATATCATGTCAGTCATCAAGGTTGATGACCATCATGTTATGATGATGACATGTCATCATGTCAGTGACGGTGATTATAATATCTATTTATAAATAACACTGAATTAACTTCAAACAAGATTTAAACTGTATCTATACACATGTATTTAATTAAGAACTATGTCGTATGTATGTTAACATCATTGAAATCGTCACTACAAAAAATGATTACATAATTCTAGATTTTGTTTTATATATTCACTAGCAAGGGTTTTCTGAGTACACTTCTATGAACAACAGTTCAAAACCATGGTTCTTTTCCAAGTTATCTTATACCTTTATACATCAAAGTAGCACACACTATTTATACTAAGAAATATATAATATAAAGGTAATGAATAACAGCAATAGAAAGTTAAAGAAAAATTTCGGATGTTATATTTTTTGCAAACATTTCATTTTTAAATGTGAAACTATTATTAAACTACTAAAGATGAAACTATTATACAATCAAAAAGTAATTAGTGTGAGAAACAACTTCCCTTTTCTTGAATTCTTCTGAGTACCAAGGGCTTATTCTTATTCTTAAATTGGATGTAGATTTTTGGTTTCCTGTACCATCCTTCTTTTCCAGCAAAAACTAATAAGGTAAAAACAACGAGGTTAAAGTTTTGACCGAATTTTGGCCATTGTATTCTTTAAATTATCGAAGTCTCATGGCACTTATTGAATTTGTATTTTCATCGATCACTAATTTGCAAACTTCCAGTCGTGATGCTGAAAATCGCTGGAAGCCAGCTGAAATAGAATGAGACAAGAAAATATTTGAAAAGCCTTTCTAACAACTAATAACATTGGGATCGCTTAGGGTTCAGCGGAGAAGATGAGAGAGGGGTGAGAGAGAGAGACAGAGGGAGAGAGAGAGAGAGAAGCCTCCCCTGACAATTATTCGGCCAATGAGGACTTGATTGGGCCGGTCAAGGAGAAGCGACGCTGTGGAATGCCAAGCCTTCCTCTTTGATGAGCCGAGTTATCTGTCAGCACAATAACCGGCGAATTAGACCAACACGGAGCCATCTACAGTTCTCCTTCGTATAATTGGATGTTTCCTCGTCAAATTATATATCTGCCAAGAATCAATCGCCTTTGATGAAAACTATGACAAAAAATGAGGAAATATAACTATAATCGTTATAATATTTTTCCATCATTAATTTTATCATTTTTAATTGAAATTTCAATGCTAGTGAATCTGTCAAACTAAATATATTAGTATTGAAGTAGGAAATTTAAATATTATATATAACGGATTAAATTTAACACTTTTATAAAAATCTAATGCAGAGGTTAGCTAGGATTTATACTAAAGTCTGACGAGTTCATTGGCACTGACATCGCAACAAAAAAAAAATTTAACAGGAAGAGCAATATAGAAACACTCTGGCTATTTTGAACACACTCTAGCTTCTTTAAAAAATAATCGCGCATCAGGAGAAGACTATTTTTTGTATATATCCCGAAAGATATATTGGCCTTAAAATAAAATGGTACTTGGCGATTAAGGAAGATTAAGTCTGTCCGTTGAATCGATTTTCGCTGATTAGATCGGTTTAAAAAAGTAGGACAAAACCAAATGACAAAACTATAGAGGTATCTCCTAAAAATATTAAAAAAAAAAAAATCTTTACCACTACAACTCGTGAAGGGTCTGGGGTTCAGTAAATGGTAGAGACAGTACTGTTTCGTGGACAACGGTTGTGCAGGGAGATGATATGTCCTAAATCACGCCCAACCGAGAGATTTTCCCCCTTATTTTGGGTACCCACATTTAGAGGCTGGATTCTATCTGATCCATCTCCGACTGCTAACAGACTAAATCAAATTCTTGCCTGCAGCGGGATTTGAACCAGGATTTTCGGCATGGCAACTCAGTGCTCTACCACTGAGGCACTCCGCTCCTTAAAAATATAAAAAAAGCCTACTATATTATTGATTTCATCAATGCAGTCATGTTAAAAAGGCCTAAAAATATCAATATATCAAGTTTGTAATGTATAAATCAAGACAATATCAGTATATAAAGTACTCTAAAATTTAATTAAATAAATCTCATATTAAATACAAACACAGGTGTTATTAAGATAATTCTCAATAACTGATTAATATTTTAATATGTGACCTATTATATTACAAGAGTGACATTACTTCTTGAGCGGTTGAACAAGCGTTGAGTTGAACAAGCTTGACAGGCGGTGATTAGATTCTATTCGCAAATGTGAATAATTTCGCTAGTTTACCGAGAGAATATGCAATGTAACAAAGGCTCGCCTTTGAGTAAGGCAGATTAATTTAGATTCCGAGCAATTTACTTAGCCTAAATAATTCCGGTTTTACGTGAGGAGAGCTTTATTAAAAACAGAGGTTCCATGACACCCTCAAGGGCCCTCTTGTTCGAGACGAGCCGCAATGGAGGAGCTTTTAATTGGACTGAGGACGTCGGGAGAGGAGTCGCTGAGCCCAATCTCTAAGCATATTGCAGCGTCGCGCCGGCTCTCTCAAGACAAAGGCGACTTATCCCACTTTGTTAAAGGCATGTCATCAAGCCGCCATACACGAGCAGCAATTGTATAGCCTCTACACACGGTTTAATCTTCCTTGAGGCTTTGAAGAAACAGTCTATAATTAATAGCTAATTTTTCACTAACGACATATTAAGAATCCGGGGAAAGCATTATAAATAATACACGTTGCAGTATTTTTCTCCACCCAAAACATAAAAAGAAAGTTAGGAAGGATATAAAAGGTTAAACAACTTAAAAGGTCACGAGGACATCTTCTTTTCAGACGCCTCAGAGAATTATGTGAAATTGAAGAAGTAGCTAGGTTTGAAATTAGTGGGTTGAGTAGCAATAAAGTTTTTCTTTACCACTGGTTTCGGGACAGAATGACTGGTGTTGGGTTTGGGCCAAATCAGCAACAAATAGGACTTTGAGGTCATTATGTATTACTTTATTCATAGCAGAGTAAAGAGCATTAAGAAATGGTATTTATTTAGTAATGAAATAATTAATTTATAACAGAAAAATAAATCATATTATATAATTTATATGATTTTTATCCACCAACGAGGAAGTTATCACCTTCTAGAGGTGAGGGTTGAACTTTTAACACCGAATCGAGATTTTGTTCTGGCCTGCTCGAAGGCTACTCAAACAATGGAATTTAACCTAGCCCGAAAACATTTATTAGATCCTTGAATATGTAGTTTTATAAGTGATAGATAAAGAGTGGCCCAACTATAATGCACGATTTTAATTGTTAATAAAACAAAATGTTTTCAGAGAATTATCTTAATATTTCTTATTATGATAGAAGGGTCTATGACAATTGTGTTTTAAACAAAATATCGGCCAAATGCTAGCCACGGCTTCGGTGGCATACATCTATCCGATGGCCCATGTTTTCAATGACTCTGAGGCATAATTGAGGTTCAATGTCCTTAATGTGCGGAACTATCCCATACTTTACCTCTTGAATTATTCTTAGCTACACTTTTTCTTTTAAATATCCCCAAAGAATGTAGTCCAACGGTGTCAAATAACCGTTTAATGATCACCGTTTAATGATCACATGGCCAATGACCAATTAACATCGCCACGATGTGAGATAACACTCCGAAAGATTGAATTTCTTGCGCAAAAAAGCCATTCTTTCGTTAGCTCTGTGGCAATTGGCACCATCCTGTTGAAACCACATATCGACCAAGTCCATATCCTCAATTTCTGGCCACAAGAAGTCCGTTATCATCTCGCGATAGCCAACACCATTCACGGTAACAGCTTGGATCTTATTTTCGAAGAAGTAGGCCCCATCAGCGTATCATAGATCCTTCTATTATAATAAAAAATATTAAGATAATTCTCTGAAAACTTTTTGTTTTATTTACAATTAACATCGTGCAGTATAGTTGGACAACCCTTTATAAAAAAATAAGCTAACAGTATGTCTGAATAGTAGGATTCAAAAATCTGATATTAAATGACGATGAAAGAAAAAAAGTTACATGCTGAATAAGAACACGCCTAGAAATAACTGGCTTTCTATTTATAAAATAAAAAAACAATAAAAATAATGCTGATTCTATATAACTAAACTATATACCAGAATATGACCTCATTATTTTTTTTTTACTTATGTTAACTACCATATGTCATCGTCAGGCCAGATGACATCGTAAACTTATAAAAGATTAATAGTTTTAATCATAAAAATTAAATCATTTTTTTGAAAAAGAAAGAACATTTTCTTTACTTATTTTACATTTTTATTTTTAACATAATAATTTAAACGTTTATTTAATAATTTAATTTAAAAGGTAATTAATTATATTTGTTTGGTGATGAGTGTAATATTTATAATAAGTTTAAAAACACATGTAACAAAAGGGAGGAGAGAAAAACAAAAAGGAGTCGATCCGCTTCTGTATCGATGGCTACATCAAGCCAGGCAGTGTTGGCACATTGAGGTCGAAGTCGAGCCTCTTGACGTGCACATCGCAATCTATAGTTCAAAGTTGTTTTTTGTGGACTTGAATAAGGTACTAAGTCCCTGCCCACCTACAGGTGTAATTAGTTAAAATTTCTTAATATATTGAACCACATCGAGTTGACTCAGTCATTTTTGCTTGCCCTGCCATGAATCTATCCTCTGGCATCTCAACATCCAGCTCGCCCTGCCGAGAATCTACTTCGACAACAGATAAGTGTTTTTTTGTTTATATCAGTTCAACTAGAAAACCAAATAAACATCTATTATTTTGTAATCGATTTTATTTGAACATTAATAATTTGTAATTTAATACAGTTAAATTTATTATTTTAAGATTAAATAATAATTGTTTTCTTTTTGTTATTAGTTAGTTGTAATTTTATAATTTAGTTAGTATAAGTAACTTCATTATTTCATTATAAAAACGTTTAAATTGTTCTTTTAATTCAATCAATTGTTGTTTTTCTATTATCAAAAGTATTAGTTATTTAATTTTGTAAAAGTGATTTATGTTATTAGTTTAATAAAATGCTATATTCAAATGTCATGCGATCTGGTGTAATTGAATCAGTAATTCATATTTCCTTATCCGTTTCGGAGCAATAATCATCGAAAGGTCCAATAACTATTTCGCGAGAGCCCAAACTCCATAAAAAATAATATAAATTCACCATTCAATGGCAATAAATAACACTAAATTTTGAGTAGACGCAATTTAGGTAATATAAAATCAGAATATGAACAAAAAGAATATAATATAAACATTTATCTCACATTCAGTGATTTATATTTTCACTTCCGCGATTGGGGCATTGTATTCAATTCACTGAATGGGGTTACACTGAGCAATATATCACATGATACTTAGACGCAAGCCAGGCACAGTACTCGATTTATCTGCAGATAGTGAGAAAAACAAATCTGATATAAAATAAATAAATATATATAACAAAATCAAACAAATATTGATTTGCTACTATATTTTTATTTTAAATTATTAATTGGCCAATTTAAATCTCTATGAGGCACAGATGTTATGTACAGTTGAGTTCATATTAAGTTTTCATTAGAGGCCAGAAATTTCTGTAAGCTTCTTTCTATTCAGTTCTATAAACATACCATTTTTTTTGCTCAACTGTCTTTTTTTGTGGTTTCTGATGCTTCACTCAGACTCATATCTCCCACTACAAAAGTAGTTCCTATGCAATTTCTACCTAATGCTGGAATAAAGCTACGCGTCGGCTTGACTTTATCATCTATCAAGGCTCCAGATTTATATTCAGAAGCCCCAACTTTAGCAGATCCCAAAGTTGTATGAAGTTAGATCTTCTCACAGATTCAACAACTCAACGTTTCTGATGTAAATTGAGAAGCCTAAATCAATGATATGGTACCGCAAAGCAAATGCGACCTATGGTCATTGATTTATTTTTGTAATTTGATGCTGAAGTTACTTAATTTTACGTGGATTGTGGAAGTAAAAAAGCCTTTGAAGTTCGATTTGTCATTTTTCCATATTTTGCTTTTAATTATCATTATTTGTAGAGTGTTTTTGTTTAATTGAAACTTTAAAAATTCATTCTTCCAATTAAGTATTGAAGAATGAAATTGCGTAATTATTCCGCATATAATTCAAATCTATTTTTATTTCTATTATTATTTTATTATTATTATTTTTATTGGATCAGACTTTAGAATCCTACTTGTAAGATATATTGTTAGCTTATGTTTTTTTTTTATCAGCTTATTTAGTTAGTTGATACTAATATTATTGAGAGGTTACAGATGTATAAATAAAATAGATGCCGTGGATATTTAAACGGACTTCTATTAAAATACTTTAAAATAATTGTTGAATCAACGCTGCTGAAATGCGTAATTATTACACGCGCCATCGATGCTTAAAAATATAGTTTGAAGTTTTAGTATTTTGGAAACATTTACAATATTAAACTTTAAATTTGAGTTGTAGTGGGCAATCATTCTCCTATTAGTAATTTTCTAACTTTATCTTCGTTTTGTTATCTTACACTTTATAGTAAAACGTTATAGTTATAGTAAAACGAAGACACTACATAAAAATTAAAGAATCCTTATGAATGTAGTGGTGCCACCTGTGATGTAGTGGTAACCATAACAACCTAAAACAGGTTTTATGGTAACCATAAAACCTGTACTATTTAAACGTGTTAACTGTATGGTTGAAACAATAGCTGTAAATCTATAACTTAAGTGAACCTGTTAAAAGGTTTCATATCGGCCTTTCAAATGAACCTTGTCATAACAAATTGTATAAATCATTCAAAGGAAGCTAGACGTCATGAGTCTCGCGCAATAGAGCAAGCCGAGCATATTGCTGACGCAAGCCTTACGTTTCTCCCTACTGAAAGTCTCTAAACGCGACTAAAGAAGATTTCCCTTCAAAATAAGAGATTAAGTGAGTATAAATTTTGACGTGGACACAATTAAACGAGTGCACAAAGGGTCCGTCGCTGGTTCCAAGCAAAATGTCAACAAAGAGGGCTCTGAAAGGCTTCGCTTTATTATTAAATTTCTGGCCTCATTGGACCCTACCGGGGGGGGGGCACACTACCCCCCAGAGGATGGTATGCATGGCAACATGTAATCTAATACACCACGTCCGCTCTAATCCCGTCTCATTCCTCATCCTGATCCTGAATTCCCGACTAATTTTACTATCAGTCGCAATCTGTTCTACATCACTCGCATTTGTGGAAGTCATCTGAGATCATTTAATGCTATGATAAGTACATAAAAACCAACGCTGACTTACTTCTATGTTTAATGAATAAAGTAGCTGTTTATTTTATACTTATCGCTCCTTCAAAAGAACGACATGGCTCAACATTGGCATTTTTTCCGTAGCAAATGAAATAGTTGAAGCTTTGTAGCTAAGGAATGACATATCTTATATTCTATTTCCAACATTTCTGTTTTTCTTTAATGAAGTCAAATTTTAATTGTTATCTTAATCTTTGAACTTGAAGTTTAATGGTAATGATGACATGAGTTAAAATAAAAAAAGTTTCAAGGTTTTGACAATTTCGTAATGGTTGATAAAATAATTTGAATACCATTATTACCTTATGGATACTTTGCTTTACCAATACCCAAATATTTTTTATTATCTCACAAGGAACTTTCAATTACCTCCAATGAAAAATTAGGTTGTTTAAATGGCATCGAGGAATGAAACCGGCCCTTTGATATGTAGGTGAAAGGAGGTGGTAGACCCCAAGCATTTTATTCTTAGTAGATAACGCCTGCTTGCAGAAGCTGACGAATTCGGACGGATATGAATACTGCTGAGACACTATACAAACTTATGAACAAGGGAGAACTAAAAGAAATCTGAGAAAAGAGAATAGAAATAAGGTTCAATCTCACCAGTAAGGTGCGATCACACACCGCATACCGCTAAAGACTAAGCTTATAATTAAATACCTATACCCGGGAGATAATTATAATTTATAAATATACCATGTCGAATATTTGTATTTATTGAGGAAAGCCAATTTTCAATACCTTTAAAGAATTAAAATTTGTTTGTTACTTATAGAAATAGCTTAGTGAGCATTGCTAACATTTTTATTGGTATTGAAAAGTAATTGGAAGTATTGATAATTTTATTTATTTATGGCAATTTACCTAAAATATTACCTCTTTTCTTGGCATGGTGTCCTCTAGCTTCAGGGATCAGATAAACAATAGTTAACAAACTAATTTAATTATGCAAATAAAAAAAAATTATTTTAATAGGAACAGGAAATCGACTATGGAATGCTTCACTGTTGTTGAAAATCCGTAAGCCTGGAATGGCCGGTTGGGGGATTAGAAAGAAATATATTATAGGAACAAGCATATTCCTCGTTCGTCTTCGCCGTGAAGGAGGAAAATAAAATAATCCAAAACCAATCGTCTTAGAGCTTTGATTGCAGAACATTTTGGAGAAGTTTAGGAAGCTGGCATGAAATTAGCTATTTTTTTTATTATTAGTCCATGATTCACTCGTACTAATGCTAAGAAAATTAGATAATGCTTTGTTCGATTTATTCTTTTCACTTACTGCATCCATTTTTTTTTATTAGATAGCATTTTAAGTATTTCTTTCATTATTTTTCTTGTTCGGTTAAGGTATACTTCAGTCATTATTTGGACAGATCCTTAAATGAGCCTTTAGTTTTTTTTAATAGCTATGCTGTTTAACCAGTACTAAGCTCAATCGTTCACTGTGTACACAACATTTTACATACATTTTGTAAAATAAAAATACAAAATTTCAATTTTATATTTTATGTTTATAAGTAATATCATGTATTTCATATATATTTTTTCCATCTGTCTCAATATTGTTTTTAATAGCAAAAACTTATACATACATTTATAAAACATAAGAGCTTCGCCACGCCATACATAAAAAAAAAGAGTAAATTGGGAAGGAATTAACACACATGAAGTTAAACACTATATATTACAGTGTTTACAATATAGTTTTGGAATTAGTGGCTACACTACATCACATCATAACTCTATCCTGCCAGTATACGAACACCCTCGTAAACTCAACATAAAATGCAAAGAAAGGGAAATCAAAAAGAAAAAACACAAAAAAAAATTTTCTTTTACAGCTTACTCTACGTACACAATTAAATAAAATATTTATTTCTAACATAATCTAAAAATAATGATATCCTTTACACCCAAGTTATCCTACGCGACTCTCTTCCTCGACCATGCGCCCGTGCGCTTTCCCCCATTTTCGAGTTCTACTCTATTTGTGACCAATCGTTCCGCCATGTCCTCGTCCACGACCGTGCCTCCTCCGTTCCTGCTTCGTGCACTTAGACCAAAAACAGTTTCGAAAGGGGAAAACCCAGTAGCCATATGGATGGAGTAGTTAAACGCCCCTATGGCTCGGGGCATTGCCGCATCCGCCTCCAATACTTTGTCCGCATGGAATACCCTCAGATGGTCCCCCAGAGTTTATGGAGCCGTTCGATTCCACCCCTACTTTTAGGATGTCCGGGTGTATTCCAATGCCATGTTATCCTTATGCTCTTTATCTCTTGTAATAATGCTCTTTATCTCCATATAATCCTCTTTCATCTCTTTTCGTAGCTGGGGATTGTCGAATTCTCTACCCGTATCCGAGGTGGTCGTATCTGGGGCACTCCGTAGAACTGAAACCATGTTTGGACGGCGCTAATAACCGCTGCCGCCGATTTCTCCTTTACCTGGTGGGCCATGGTTATTTTACTGAAGGTGTCCACTACCGTCACACATTTGAACCCCTTCCACGTAAATGTATCAATTTGAAGTACGTAGGTAGAAGGGTCTCCATTTGCAGGCCTACTGGGGATGGCGGTCACACTTAGCAGTATGGCAAATGTGGCAGTTCCTCATTATCTCTTCTATCGTCTTCCGCATTCCTACCCAATAATATATATTTTTTTTTAATGCCGTCCGTCATGGTCTTATTGATTCCTCGGTGGTTCGTCTTTCCTTGATGGTATGAAAGCGTCACCTCCTATTGTTGTTCGTGATCGCGAATGGTCTCCACCATAGAGCTGCATCGGATAAATCCCTGATCTGTCTATCCCTATATTTTCAGTCCTCCACAAGTTACGGATCTTGTCCCACACCGTCGCGGTTCCGACATATATATAGAGGGTCGCACCTACCTTGGATGCGTCTTTCAACACTCGACATATTTCCTTCTCTTTTACTCCAATTTGGGACCAAATAGTGACGATGGTATGTCTCTCATATTTGGAAAACTCAATTTTTAAAAGCCCGGTAATCCTTGTTTTCCATTTGACCTTTCGAGTCTTGTAATTAATTATCTTGTCTATCTCCTCCTTCTATGCTGGTATCTCGTCCCCTGACTCTTTTTCGATTTGCCCCGCGTTCTCCTTATCCGTCCGGTTTCCGTTCCTGGACGAACCTTTGTGAGGTTTCGCCTACCTATATATCGATTGCATTTACCCTTAAAGCGCGGGATAGCCAGTCAGCCAGTGGCTTGTAAACTACCTCCAGATTGTATTGCCTCTGAAATCCTTCCAACGTGTGATTATAGCCGAGGACTCTTTCAGATAACTCACTACCAGAAAGGTCGATGATCCTTGTGAATCTGGAATCTTCGCTCGAATACGTAGGAGGGAAAAAGTTTTAGATAAGTCGGGGAATGCTAGAACCGGTTCAGGTTGTAACCGCAGCACGCACATCCTGACGTTCATCTCTAACTTTGGTGCTACCCGAACCGTACGCCCCTTTCTTAACAATTCATTTAAAGGAACAAGATTTTCAGCCATATCCGGAACGAAACGTCGTTAATAATTAAGGGTCCTTAGCAACTATCTGATTCCCTTAATATCACTGGGAATTGTCATGTTGTCAATCGCTTCTACTTTCTTGCCATTCAAGCGCACACCTTCCGCCGATATTTTATGACCCAGGAAATTTATCTGACTCTATCCCAGATGCGATTTTTCTATTGAAAGCTTTATCCCAAACTGGCTAATCCCATTAAAAACGTGTCGCAGGTCTTCTATATGCCGTGCCCCAGTCCTACTGTAAACCAGGAGATCATCCATATACACTTGACACATATTTTCATCCAAGCCCGGCAGGAACTCATCCATTAATTTATGAAATGTTATTGGTGGGTTCTTCACCCCGAAAGGCATACGAGTAAACTCGTAGTGCCCCCTTTCGAATGAAAGCTATCTTACATTGGTCCCTGGGGTGCATGATTAATTAGTGGATTCCAAGCAATGGATTTCAAGGTCCTCGGCTTGAATCAAGTTCAGGACGCTTCTTCTGACCCAACGTGCTTGGGCCCCCGTAGCCTTTTGGAATCTAATTCCTCTAAAAGATCTAAGAGATTGTATGCTGCTCATAATTCCGTCTCCACCTTTGAGGAAGTGATTTAATTCGCCTACATCTCTGTTGAATTTCTCCAAGTCTGATATTCATCTTCTAAATTGGCCTTTTTCAGCTTCATTTTTTCCAACTCGTTTGTATTTGCTTCCCTATTCGCTTCCCTTGCGGCTAAGTCCGCCCTGTGCCGGAGTTGTCAAATGCATAAAAACTTACATTTATATAATACAAATACATACATTTATATAACTTAAGAGCTTAAAAAACGCCAAACTTAAAAAAAAAAAAAAGAAATTAGGAAAGGAAGAACACACACGAAAGCTGGTTTAACACTGACTTTATTTCTATGTTAATCCTCTATGTATAGTATTCACAGTGTTTACAATATAGTTTTGGGATTAGTGGCTATACTATCGTACGTCCTATCTTATATATATATATATATATATATATATGAATGTGTGTAAATATGATGTAATCGTATATGCTTCATCTACATTTTCCTGAATGTAATATCAAATAGTATATTTTGAAGCCTTTAGAAGGGAATCATCTACCTCAAAGAAGAAAAATGAAATTCAGGGAATATTTCTGGTTGGTTGGTGGCCCAGAAAAATATTGTGGCCAGAGCGAGCGGGGAAAATGAAACTTCATTCCGTATTCAACTTCGACTCCTCCAGAACCTAGAAATATATTCTCTGTTCAAGAAGTTTGTAAAATTCAATGTAAACGAATATCTGAATACATTTAAATAAAAATTGCCATAATTTAGAACTATTGTTATATACAATTGTTATTTACGTAACCAACAGTGAAGACATTTCTAATGAAATTCAATGCTCCAATATAAAAAGAAAAAAAGTAATATGACTATTTTGCAAAACTGGAAATTAGTTCTATCTTTATGAAATTAAAAAAAAAAACGAAACAAATGAACGTGGAACGGAATAAACCAATACCGATCAAAGATAAGATAGTATTCCAAGGAGAACTGTAATAACAAGAAAATGTTATCATGATTAAAATAACTTCCACAATTGCAATCATTTCCTTTTATTTACTCACAAACAAACGTTTGCATAATTTGAATTACATAACTAACCAGCGTAAAACGAGGCTAATGCAGACATAAAAAAAAATAGTACTCAAAACATGTTTACTTTCAATTATTTGATAAAACAAGATGTTTAACTTTGACAAATAAAATATTCTAGTGGAAACTAAAAGCTCAACTAGGTATTGATGATATTAGTGTCAATTGCAGAACTATTAAAAGACCTTTTAGACAAATATAAGTATTCTTATATCAATCGAATTCTAACCTTTAAACTAAAATTTATTAAAAACGAGAGATTTACTGGCCGCTAGATTTCACCAGTCTCGCACAATGCATCACGAGCAGTCGGTACCCGGAACCTATAATTTTTTCCCTACCGAAAATCGCTAAACGAGGCCAAAGAAGTTTTCCCAAAAATTTGGTTTCATGTCAGTCGGGCATCTCATTTATGAAACAATAATTATAGTATTTTTGTAATTTAATTTTATTCGAGATATAAAATTTTAAAAAAAAATCCAGAATTATAATTATGATAATCTAATGCTCGACTAAATAAAGAGCTATTTATAGGTTGCAAATTTAAGATTAACTATAGACATACAGATTAAGTATGATCATAAATAGAGCAGCAGAAAAAAATTCACTGCCTTCAGGAGGGTCCTAGATCCCATATGATTTATCTCTGGTCGCTAACAGATTGAATAAAAGTCTACCAGTGAGCGGACTTGGAATTATTTAAATATTCTAAACTACTATTTTTTTTATGATTTGTTTCCTCTACAGAAATTACGGGTCTGGCGTTCAGTACATGGTAGAGACTGTACTGTTTCATGAACAACGGTTGTGCAGGGAGGTATTGGTCCTTGATCTCGCCCAACCGCCAGAGTTTACCCCCTTATTTTGGCCACCCACTTTGTAGAGGCTAGGTGAGCCCCAGAAGGGTCGCAGATCTCATATGATCCGTCTCCAGCTGGTGATTAAATAAAAGCCAGGCGCGGGATTTGAACCAAGATATGAAATATTACAAACTACTTTACATTTGTTATAGTTGTATCCCTTGTTATTTTTAATATATTTTATTCAAAACTGTAATTTGTTTCTAATTATTTTCAACAACTTAAGGGCAATTGCAATACTTTTTTCTTTATATGTTGTGTAGTACTATTTTTTTATTATCTTTTTAATACTTGATAAGACAATATCCGAGAGAGGATTGCACCTCTTGTGGCGCCATAGGAGGCCGTAAAAAAAAAAAAACTACATCCACTTAATAAAAGATAAGGGAAACCGTGGGATAAAGGGAAAGGAAAATTTCCCGAGCGGGCTAGGAAATATGTTTTCCCGAGGGAAGGTTTCAGGCAGGGCAATAGAGACGTCAGTGCCAATGAAAAGATGTGAAAATGAAAGGTGAACCCAACTGTCAGGGCACGCTTTATCAATGTAGAATTTCCCTTCACCTCCACACAACTTTTCATATTTAAACGTCATAACCTCCCCCTACATATTTTCCTTAACCTTAACAATCGCCAACTATTTCCCATTCCTAAGGGCAAAAAATAAATTCATACTTCTAAAATCGTTATTCTTCCAGGAACAAAATGGCATACAAAGTTTCTAGTTTAATAAGAACAATATGCTTCCAAAACAAACGTAAAATATTAATTGAAGTCTCTGTAAATAAATTGTAATTTCAAATATCTATACACACAATATAAAACAAGGTCCTCCGCCACGGGTGTCTGTCTGTTCGAAATAAACTCAAAAAATACTGCACGTGCACGGATTATCATGCGGTTTTCACTAATAGATAGATTGATTCATGAGGATGGTTCTGGTATATAATTTATGAAGGTTTTGTGTAAATTAATTGAAACAATACGATGATTGTATGAAGTGATGGAAAAAAAATAGGCGCCTTGGAGCTTTCATCAAAGACGCTACCTAATCCCATTGAGATATAATGCATGGTGGAATATTCCTCTTATATAGATCTAAAATAAATCTGCGATATCATATATCTATCTTTTAAGGATAGTTTACTGTACCTATTACATCTTTTAAAAAATTGGTCACGTGCAACGCGGTACTTGGGAAGCTATTTAGACGGATACAGTCTGAATCCTTATCAACTTAAATAATATAGTTACGTTAACTATTTTACTCTCATTATTAGAATACTATACATCAAATAATTTAGATGAGTATCTTAGGGGTTATCGCAAAAAATAACGCTCGTGAAAATAAATTCGAATATAAAGAAATACTTGATTTTGGTTTTATGTTTATAAAATCTACATTAAAAAAAATACATTATTATAATTCATGTAGTGTGGACATTGTGTTACATTTAAATCTAATCCACATATTCGATGCATCAAATTGGTGCGATCCTAGGAAAGACTGAACTCAATATGCCCTAAGGCCCGTCCGAAGGCGGATCGTTATTATAAACTATATCGCTAGCTTAAAATAAACAAGGACTCCGAAATGATAAAAAGTTCTTGATACTTCCAGGTAGGTAAACAATTAAAGCAAAAATAATAAACAAAAGTGTCTTTGATAACAACGAATTACAGGTTACTGCAATTGTAAACCTCAGAAAATTATCCCAATCTCAAAATATGGATTATTTTAATAATAACATAATGAGCAAGGGCGACATGTGGTCTAATGGTCAGCATAACCAACTACTAAGCCTAAGGTTGCGGGTTCGTAGCCCGGCAGGATTATTTAAAGTGAGTAAAAAATCCTTGGTTATGCTGTCCTTCGGTTGGGAGGTTAAGAGGGACCCCCGAGCCTGTACGATGTCAGTTACTCATTAAAAATTCCTACCCTAATTAAACCTCCCCATATCCCACTGTAGCACTGTCCGATTAGCTATAGCCACATAAAAGTGACTTTAAATAAACCAACAAATGTAATAAGCAGTATAAGCATTATAGTACAATGCATACAAAATAAAGTACGATATGAGAACTCTTACTTAAATCTTAAATCGAAATTACAACGATCGCAAGATTTCAATTAAATATATATAATTTTCATTGGGAAATTTGATTGTTTTTTTATTTATTATTTAATTTTCATTTGCACCTGCGCAATTGCGCATTCAGCAAATTTGATCCTAATGTTTTTTCACTTTGCTCTTCTATGATCATATAACTTCGATGATGGGGTAATAATCAATAGGTGAGTAAGTCTCTTGGCAAATATCTTTTTAACCTTTTTCTATCAAGTCCAGGTAACAGTGAGTAGGGAAGCGGAAGAACGAGTGGGTTTGGGTGATATTGTGTCGATGAGTGGAATGTCATGTATTTGGTATGAATATATGATTTTATAGTGGGAATGTTCATGTCGTTGTGTATGGTGTGATTAAAAAACATCTCATAATTTTTGGTTCAGAAAAAGTTAAATTTTAATGAAAATTACGAGAAAATTAAATATCGAATTAATATTGATTTTAATTTATTTCCTAGATAATTTTAATAAGTAACCCACATATTAGTAATACAATAGGCTTATTATAATAACAGTAATTGCTTAAGTAGTAGTAATTTAGCACATTAAAATAATCGTTCTTTAACATCAGTAATGCGATAATGCCCCAGTACATACATTGGTGTAAAAATATATTCAGATCAGATCGTCATTTTCTACAAAACAGAGTTCTAAGAAGAAAACGAGATATTATACTTCTTCGTACATGAGATGAAAAATATAATTACCTGAAAATGTGTAATACAAACATAGCCTACGTTGTTGTACTTACAGGGAGCTTATGTAAGATAAATCAGATGCTACAAACTCCTTACTTTCGGGGAAGGAGCTTCTTGCTTAAGTAAATTCATAAATAATGAGATTCTTATGAGCACTTTGCCATGTGTAACATCCTTAATTATAGTAATTTGTTAAAAATGAGGATTCTTAGCGAGGAAAATTTTGTCGGAGCAGAATTAAAACAATGAAATCTTCAACAATGTATTTTAAAATATCTATAGAATTGAGGCCGTTCTAACAAAATTATAAGTTAAAGTGCCTTCCTGGTGTAGTTTTTTAAAGCTTTTAACATCCTTTGTAACCATATTACAGTACTCATTTATTTATATCACTTTCTCCTGAGGACAGTACAAGTTCCTACTTAAACATACATATTTAGCCTTTTTATAAATAAATATCAGTTGTTGGCATTATTACAACTAATGAATAACATTGAATTGTTTTTTTTTAGCAATTGAATTGTACTTAGTATTGTTTAAAGGATTTTATGTGGCCTCAAAGGATCCTTTTTACGCTATTTCTGATGCATACTGACGCATCCATTTATCTATTCATTTTACGACACTTTACGCTAGTATAGCTAATCTGACGATCATCTATGTTGGAATCCGGAATTGTGCCTATTCAGGAATAATTAGGATGCTTTATGAGTACATCACATCGTACCGGCTTGGGGCACCCATTTTACGTCCCTTCCGAAGGGTGGCATAGCCAAGGATTTTTTAATCATTTCTTTAAAATACATAGGACCACCAGGGATAGAAACCTAGGAACTTAGAATATAGAAGGAAGTGTGGCTAACCATTACATACGGACCCATGAGCTTCCCAGGAAACTAACCAAAAAACGCTTAACGTTTAATCTGTTAGGCAAAACTAAAATAGAAGTGTCAAAAGCAGCATTGTATAACAGATTAAACGTTAAGCGATTTATAAACACCGTAAGCCCTGTTTCGTCTTCTTAATTATTTCCGGTTGAAACGCAAGCTCCCTTTGGTATTTGAGCTGTTGATCCCTCAAAAGAGAACTTGGGTTGGGAGTCATCTAAAATGGGTTTCAAGAAAGGCACGTGGAGAGCCCGATTTATTCCGTCTTTTCTAATCTTTCCAACACTTCCTCCTTGGTTACCTATTAATATTTGGCTAAATTCCTAAATGTCGCTTATCTGTTGGACCGCCTGATGGAGAAACATTCACATTATCTAGGTTTATATTCCTTACTTTTTGTTGAATGTAATTGTCTTTAAAAAGTTAAATAATAATGCAGTGATGGTCTTGTACAATGTTTTTAAAGAAAGTGTTTAGAATGAGGAAGAGATTGTTATACATGAAATATTGTCTAAAATTAAGTACGATGAGTAAGTTCATTCGGGCAGTATGAAAGTAAGGGATGCTGTCAGTTAAATAAGAAACTGACTATTCTTCATATTACCACTTGCCAAAGTATACACAAAGGCAAGACTTACTATTTCTGAAGCTAACGGTAGCTTAGAACTTATCAGAAAGATATAATAAAAAGATAAACATTACATGTTTAGTTGTTTGTTTTCTAATAAATTATGTACAAAGGTCTGTATTTAATTATATCATGGCTATAAACGATTATAATACTTTAAATTTATATATAAACTCTGAAATTTAATGTATTCGTATTGACCAAAAGATGTTAATTTGAAAAATATAAATCAATCAACACTGGCTCTACAACCCAGTACGGGTCTTGACCGCATCAAGGCGTCACCTCCACTCTTCTCTGTCCTGTGCCAAGGTCCTTCAAGCTCTGGATCTAACAATGTTAACGATTCTTGGAACTTCCGAGAAGTGCCCCACCCCGACCAACCTTGCCTGTATAAAAGGCCAGCTGTTTTAGCCTGAAATCAGTCAGTAGTAAGTCAGTTTGTAGCTAAGTAGTAAGTTAGTAGTAAGTAGTAGTAAAGTTGTCGACAGTGACAGTGGCAGTGGCAGTGTGAACTAGGCCGTGATAAGTGATTATAATAAACTGTGAGTCAGTTGGCCATATTTGGAGAGTCTTACGGTCGGTGGACTTTAATTAGCGAACTGTAAGTGTTAATTTGTAGTTATAAACTATAGTGTAATTGTATTGTATTTGTACACATATAATATAATGTGTAGTCAGTTATTAATAGTTAGGTCATTAAGTATTAGCAATATCTTATAGTATTTGTATATTATTTTAGTAATTAGATAACAGTTAGGCCTAGGTTATACTCTGTTGAATATTGTTATTGTAAATTCATATTAGTTTAATAATTTAATTGTTTTAGATAATCTCATTGTATTCTTTTTAATTTGTTAATAAGTATTAGTATCTTGAATTTAGTAATAGTTTAATTAATTTTACACCCAGTAGCCCATAACAATATTGTACTCTCTGGTCCTTTCCATAAGAATTATCAGGGCAAACATTTGATCAATACAAGATCTACCATTTGTAACCCGCATTGGTACATTCCTATCTCTCTTTGGGCATGGGGGAGTAGTCTTTGGTACGCCACAATGGAGAGGACTTTGTAAGCAGAGCTAAGGAGTGTTATGCCACAATAGTTATCACAACGGATCTGGTCTCCTTTCTTGTGAAGAGGGAGGATAAGGCCAATGCACCAGTCATGCGAAAGAGTTTTGTTTAACCAAACACTATGAAGAAGATCTCGGATCACCATCATCACTTCATTTCCACCAGCCTTCAGAAGTTCAGCTGGTATCCCATCACATACTGGCGCTCGATTGTTCCTAAGCTTCCGAATCGCATCCTCGACTTCCTCATCATCTGGTGGGTGAAGAATCTCACACTCTTTAAAACGAGTGTTTGAATCTGAATCAGATTCTTCTTCCAGGGACGGGTTTTGAACATTTCCCAGAAAACTTCCGAATTGTTCAGACCCCCTTCTAGAATCCCTTCTTTATCGGTAATCAATTTACCATCCTTACCTCTACAAGTATTGGTTCTAATTTGAAAAATATACCAAATGTTTCTGTAGATGAAAAACAATTTCGAAAAGTAAAATGAAAATATTTGGTTAATATATTTTTTTTTAAAGATTACTAGTAATTTATATTTCCGTTCAGACCATCTAAGTATCACGTTTGCAAAATTTGGATTTTAGTCCTTTACCAGTATCTTAAAGCAATGGTTATGTGATTGACTTCTTGTTATAGTTAGTAATAACTTTTATATTACTATCGTTTTCTATTATTTCCTAACTCAATTTGCTTGATACTTGAATATTCTGTAAAAAAAAATTTGTAATTATGAAGAGACCATAAATTATTGAAAATATGACACTACAATCTATTAAGAGGCTTAGGTATAGTATTTGATCGATCTTAACCTCGTTTTCCCTCCAAAACTGGCTGGGTATTCCCCAGGAGAATCTTCAGTTTCTTCAGGGTCGACTTACAGTTCCCATCTAAACAAATATTATATTTGAAGCAAGCGGATTCGAAAACGAGACGTTCAGCTCTGCGATTCAGTGCTGTTTTTACTTATCTGACCCGCTCCCTGTAGAATCAAATTGGAAAAATACATTTCTTTTAATAATAGGAAAGAGAAACACATTATCGGATAAAACCAGATTTTTTTTTTATTAATTTTCTTCCATTATCTGTTTCCTCCATTTTTATCCATCCCTGCCAGAGTATACTTAAACAAATCAAGCATGAAATAGGATGAGCGGAATGAAAGCAGGATTAGCTTCTTATTTGGGCTTTCATTCTAAGAGAGTTTCATTCCAAAGCCGACTCCCCAACCAAGATTACACCGGGATTCGGAATTGAAATAACGCCAGCCTTAAACTCGAACGGCTTATCCCCACATTTTTGGGACTCGGGTTTCGGCGGATGCCAAGTAATCATTGGATATTTGTCTCGGCGTCACACAATACCGATCGATCTCTAAATTGGATATTGAATTGGATTTAGATTATTTTAAGGAAAGCGTAGAAAATACAAGACTAAAAGTTGTTATTCGATAGTGTTTGTTGAAGTATCCTTCTAAATCGTGAGTAGCTTTGCCCAAATTGTCTCCTAAACATGTTTGCGGATAGTCACAAATAATATGTTATAAAGTGTTATAAATACTACTTACGTAATAATCAATACTTTTTTTACATTTAATATCAGCATTAGAGTAGTGTAAATGGTGCAGGGGGTGCAGTCAATTATTACATAAAATAAGTATGTCTTATTTCATTGTGCCTACGTTTCGGCCTATGATTTAGGCCATCTTCAGGGTGGGGATATGAAGTGTCCTACTTCATCTGACAACTGAACTGTTTAAAGACCAAAAAACCGTTAATACGTGTTACCAACTACTAATAAATGTACAAAATAATATTTAGAAAATATTTGAAAAACAAACATAATATAGAATTTTGTCAAGTCTCTTAAATTGCTACGGCTAATAATTTTAAATCAGTCAATTTTCTTAACGACGTTTCGGTGGCCATATTGCATGCTTCTTCGTGGCTTAATCCGAGACTGAAATTAAAAAAAAATTGACGGCACGCTCGAAATCAGAAGAAATGTGTGATGAATGGATTATTAAATATAGTCCCTGCCATCGCGAAGTATCGAATGTGAAAAAAAACACAGTTTTCGTTTTCGACTTATAGCAGTTGCTTTAGGATTGATAATTGATAAAAAATTCATATAGAGGCATCTATCAGTCACAAAAACAATGCCATTGGTTTGACTATAGGCACTCATTTTTCTTGAACCTTGAAACTGCTTTTTTTTAATTCTCCTCAAAAGTACCGATTTTCACATTCGATAGTTGCAAATGGCAGGGACGATATGTCAAAGTTATTAAAAATATATAACAATTTTAATAAGTAAGAGAAGCAATTATTCTAATAGTATTTTTTTTTCTTTCAAATCACTCTCGTAGCTATGAACAAAGAGCTTCAAAAATGTTAACTTTTTAAAATATTTCTATAAAACATGTAATGATTTTAAAGCAAATATATTTTATTTTACAGTCTTTGTTATCTAAATTCTCTGTTTTTAGTTTAAAAAATATTTGGTTAGATACTATAAAAAATCAACATTATATCTTTTGCAATTTTTTTTAAATTTTGTAAACACGAAACAGGATCATGTGGTTATCCAAAAAAATATGTATATATGAAATGTTATAATACATAAAAGCTATAAAAGATAACAAAGAATAATTTGTTAACATAATATAAGGGAAAAAAACAACTACTGCAAAGCAGGACCTGGGTACTGGGTTCAGTACATTTCAGTGAAAGAGCTATTTCAAAGTCAACGATTGTGTAAGAAGGCGTTTTGTCTGAGATCAACCTCAATTCCTACAATTAAAGCTGACCACAACAGGGTGGGTGAGTCTCTAGAGGTTCTTAAGATTCTACAGACCAGTTCATGCCTCATATGGGAATACTTTTTTAGAGCCGGTCTCAAATTCTTTACCTAAGCACACCTAGGGTTTATGCTAGGGTGAATGAGAAACAGACATATAATAAAAATACGTTCTAAAAATATTTGTTATTTTTTTTAGGAAACATAGCTGGCATGAAATATGAATAGGGTCTATTAGTTCAAGACTACCGAAGAAATGAAACGAGGCATGAGGAAAATACTGAGACATGAATGTTCGACTTGTGTGGGGAAATGGGATCATACATTATTCAACCAGGACTGGGAATCTAAGGATTTTCTACTGATCTTAAGAAGAAGAACTCTTTCTATGGCGTCCTTTAGAAACTAAAGCTTGATACTTAAGTCCAACATTATCGAATCATTTATCATTGCATTCATGTAATTCGTTTGAATGTAGTCATGGGAAAAAAAGAATAATAATTTGTTGTTTAACGAATTCATCATACTTATTTGACCTTTACCATGAAACATATTATAAACTTATTTAAACTAACATGGCCCATTGTAAAGCACTTCTCATTTATTTTAAAAAAATAACACTTCTGCCTTATTTTTGGCTCTTTTAAAGTAATCTGCTCTCCTGTAATTTAAAAATTGTCGGGTTTATTTATAATTGGTTAAAATAATATTCTATTTCATTGTGTTCGTTGAAATTGTACAACTCGAATTTTATATTGAAATAAATTCTGGTAAATATGTTTAAAATATCTCTTAACGTTTCCCATAAGTGTGCATGAGCATTGCATACATTAATGATCAAGAAACCAATAATATCAAATTCAAATTATTTTTACTAAATATATATTTTTTTCATTTGCTTGTCTCTGAAATGATTCTTGGCAATAATTATATTTGTTTATTTTATACCATCAGACGGTGCTTGTGGTTAAAGGTAGGCTAAAAGATTTAAATAATGCAAGAGGATTGATATATGTATATGATTTGTATACACATACGTATAAACGAATGTGTTTGTGTACTTCTGCTATATAATAAGATTTTAGTTATATCTTGAGATTCAGTCATTTAATAACTATTACTATAATTTGGCAAAATTTCGAGAATCTTCTCATATTCATGATATTATAGTGAAAAAATAGGGTTTTTATTAATTACAGTAAATTTACTTTCGTACTAGCGCGTGACTTAACACTTTTTCCCTATTCGGGCATGAATAGGAGAAGAATGAATTTTCGAAACATAACCAATATATAGTTTTATCAAGTTATTAACTGACTGAACATCAAGAACCTAAAAAAAACTTTCCTCTTCTAGATTAAAATATACACTTATAAATAGCGAATATACTTTTGTGAATTAGCCTCTTTCCGTACCTAAATCTATTTCCCAATGACCTGATATTTTATAAAATAATATAAGAAATCGTCCTGCAATCTCAATATAATATGTATGAATTATGTACTACAAAAACACATTTTACTTTTTTTCTGTACCACTACAACCCATCAAGGGTGTTGGGTTCAGTACCCTTTTTTTGTAATTATTATATAAAGTTTCATTTTTAATTAAAAGTTATAATTATTTCATTATTTCGCTAATTAGAAATATCCTTTACACAGGGCTAAACCTACGAAAGAGGAATTAGCTTTCCGTTGTAATTTTCTTCAGCCGTAATAACAAGAAGAGGTGGTGGGGATGAAGAGGGGCGGGAAGGTGGGGAGGGGGGTGATGAAAAATTATCTCTATGGTTAGGCTATAAGCTCTCTAATAAAATGGCCAGCAACTTATTTAAGTCCGCAAGAAAGTCTTTTCATCGAAACTTATTAAATACATCAGGTATCAAGCTCTTAGTAAAGTCTTAACTAAAATTTAATGAAAATGAGCCGCTAACATCTCTTCCTACCTAATCGGAATAGAAAATAATATAAGCTGTTTGTTATTACATTATTCATCTCTTTAAATTAATAATTAAATAAATAATCGGTACCACCGGGTACTGTTCCGGTACTGTTTCATGCCTTTCGCGTCATTCTGTATTTAACTGACAGCCAATATGCTAATTGTAAATTATTTGTATTTGACAGGTATGGATACAAATATTAAGAGAAAAAAAAATAGTAAACTCTGTTTATCCGACTGCGATAGCAGCGTTCTCTCAATCCGGCAAACCTTACTATTTTTATAAAATTAATAAGAAATAATACTTGTGCCGCTACAACCCACAGAAGTTCTTGTATCACTATAACCTAAGAAGGGTCTGTTCAGACTTTATTGTTTCTTGAACAACAGTTTTGGAGGGAGATGATTTTTCCTAGTTCACGCTCATTACCTAGATTTTCCCTCTTATTATGGGTACCCACGTTATAGAGTGAGCCCCAGGGGGGTCCTAGATCCAATGGGATCTATATATGACCACTAACAGATTGAATAAAAGACTGCTAGCGAGCGGGATTTTAATCCGGAATCTTTGGCAGGCCAGCAGAGCACTGATCTACCACTGAGCAACTCCGCTCGCTATAATAAATAACGAAGCAAGTAAAATATATAAAAAGGCAGATCATTGGCTATGAAAATACTGTATGAGACATTGGGTAAAGGAAAAATTGTATTGCTTTCTCTTGATCTTGCAGATTCCAACTGGATCAGATTTATTTTTACACCTAAAAATTTTCCGTTTAGGATATTAGAAAGGCTTTAGCCCAAGTTTTAAAGTTTATTTCAATATGATGCAGTTTTTTATTTAAAGAACCACGTCTACGAGTATACTGTAGTTTCTTTTTTTTTGTCCTTCAGGTGTTTCTACCTATCTGACCTCACTCAACTGTGGACCGTCATTCCATACGGATGTATATCAGTGGTTTATATGGCCAAGTAATTGCCAAATTTTACTATCTTTCCTTATCGTATCATTGCGGCTCAGCGGTAACCATCCTATTAATATTTGTAAATAAAACTGTATATAATCTTCGTTTTTATTAATTATTTATCTATGATTTTTAGTTGGTGTTGGTGTTATGTTACGTTGATGTTATGCTATATTATGGTTATGTCGTTGGTGTTACCGATTGATGTAATGCATATGAATACAACATTATTCTTTCGACTTCTTTTTATTTTATCAATTTGGACCTTGGACCGAAAACCCCACAACCTGGTCACAATACATATTATAAATCAAAGTCCTCGGCCGCGTCTGTCTGTCTGTTCGCGGTAAACTCAATAACTACTGCACAAATCTTTATGCGGATTTCACCAATAGATAGAGTGATTCACCAGGAAGGTTTAGGTATATAATTTTTCAAGTATTTTAGTAAATTGGTTAGACTATGACGATAATTGTTGGAAATTCTTGAAAATGTATAGCCGCCTGGGAGGTTTCATCGAAGACGCTACCTTATATCTCGTATCTATCTATTGCTATGTATCGAACCGGGCGACCATTGTAAAATGGTAAACACAAGAACAGACCTCTGGAAAAGAATCCAATAAAGACTAAGGCATAGAAATAATAATTTGATTTTTCATCTTAAATGATACTCTGGCATCCCAAAATCAATCAGAATATTTAAAATATATTAAAGAGTATAAAACATAGCATTATCTATCTATATATACATATTATAAAACAAAGTCCTTTATGCTCGGTAAACTCAATAACTACTCCACGGATTTCCATGCGGTTTTCACAAATAGATAGAGTGATTCACCAGGAATGTTTAGATATATAATGTTTCGAGGTTTTTGTAAATATGTCGGAATATTATAAAAATTTTCGGCCATATTTGAAAATGTTTAGCCGCCTGGGAGGTTTACATACAACGAAACAATGGATGGTTGTATATTCCTCTTTTATAGATCTACAAAAAAGTCAGAGATAGCTTGGATCTACTTTTTAAGGATAGCTTACTTTACCTATTTTATCTTTTGAAAAATCGATAACGTACAATCCGGTATTTGGAAAGCTTTTGTAAAACGAGTACAGTATTGATCCTTATCAACTTATGTACTTTAGTTACCTTAAGCGTTTCTTTGTCATTATTAGAATATTTTATAACATATAATTATAATGAATACTTATGGGTTATCGCAAAAAATTATCGCGCATGAAAATAAATTCTCATATAAAGAAACATTTTGTTTTGTTTTTATGTTTATAATATCTTCATAAAAAAATACAATAGGCAGACAAAACATGTAGGCATAATAAGCCTTATTATTGTAACGTGCAAAGCTGGAGCGGGTCGCCAGTAATATATAAATGAATTACCTAATCCATATGTATTCGTTCTATTGAAATATGTGTAAAATCACTAACGAGATCTGGATTGGTTCCAAATACAAATTATGAATATTTCTGATATGAAATTTTCTGTTATTTCTGATGTGTGATTTGCATTTCAATTCGATGACGTCGCTGAAATAATGTTTTAGGTTTTTTGTGATTGTTTTTTTTTGCGAGGAAAAATATTTATAAATTCGTAAATAAATGCTTAGCGAGGGAACGGGGTAGTTCATGGGTATAGCTTTGAGTTGCCATTTTGAAGATTCCGGGCTCAAACCAGTAGCTAATGAATTAAAAATAAACAGCAACAGATGAGACTCAAGACCTCCATGGGGCTTCAGACCCTCCTCGGGCTCACCCAGCTTCTATAAACGGATACCCTTGATGGGGAGAAAACCTGGCGTTTCACTGAGATATTGAACAAATCACTTCCCTGCACAACTGTTGTCCTGGAAACAGTTCAGTCTCTACCACGTACATGAAGACCCTTCATGGGTTGTGGTGGTTCAGGATTATAACAGGGTTTGCCAGCTACTTTATAGTTTTCAGTATTTGAAAAATCTTATAACTGTTGTTACAATAACCCTATATTATTTCCATCTAAACTTCTTATGCAGCATAACCAATTACTCATACTTATAGGTATGAATATTTAAGAAAAAAATAATTATAGCTCAGATCACGAACATTAAAATATCTGAAACCATCCAGCAATTATTTATACTAATTTATTCCATGAATACTATCATATGGTAATTTATGGTTAAAAGAGCCTGGTTAACAGTAGGTAAAAGCTTAATCATTACGTAATTAGTATTTTAATAATTTAAGCCTCTATTTACATATTTTATGTCATCGATTATTCTTCTAATAAAATTTGAGAAACCTCGATGATTTTTTTTAACAAACAACCCACCAAAGATCTATAAGAGGAGTTCAAGCAAAATAAAATTGTAAATACGTAACTATTTTTGTAGTTATATAAAAAAAACGTTCTCCCTATTAATTTGGTCTTAATAAAATCTAAAATCATAATTTACAATATTTTATATTATCGTAAAATTTCCCAAATTTAACTGATTTTCTATGTATATTTCTATTCATATAGCTTACTCCTATGGAATATTATTTAAAAATATTAAATGTTCAATGTTGGAAATAGAGATGATGTTATAATATCATTATATTACAAAATAATTATTCCTTAATCATTTTTTTACATTATCAGTCCCATCTTCCAAATAATCAGGATGCGATAATGTTTTTTTAATTTACAGATAATGTTATTTTATTGATATATAAATGTCGTTCTGTTAGATATAATTAAAGATTTAAAACGTAGTGAATGCTGCTCTTACAATCTGATCGACTTTAGAATTTTTCAAAAGTCTTAGGAATATTTAATTTAATTTTGTTTCATACAACAAAATAATTAAAGCAATCCTAAGAATAATTAGAATGTGAATAATAAGATATGATAGGGTAATGTAGCCTGCGACCGTCTTATAGTCACATTATACCTCTAGGCGCAGTAGTACATATAAGATCTTACTGATGTGGTACCGAGTATTTCCAACGAAATTTGTCCTTTTCTATTCTGATGGTGGGTAGAACCAACTAAATGGACCAGGCTTGATAGAGAATGGAAGGTAAATAAGAAATATTTTCCAATAATATTTGTCATTATCTTGAATGAAATCAACAAATGAAATCAGAAGATAAGCGAGATCAGATTCGCAGCCTTGACTTGTATTACGTATAATATAAAATCAAACAATTAAATTATAATATAAATGAAATTGCTATGGAATGAAAGGAAAACAAGTATTAGAAATAAACAATACTCTAGGAGCATCTGGAAACAACTTCCCTTCAAAAAGAATATTTTTAGCTTTAGGTTTTTTCGAAAAAACTGAAAAAACGTTCCTTTATTAATTTAATGGTATATTTTTAAATAGCATTAAAAATTGACTCCTTCTTCACAACGCCTTATTCATGAGAAAGAGGATTAACTCGACCTTCATTAGGGTTTAATTTTCTTCTTCCAGAAAAATATGAGACCTTGATGAAATACTGAAAACCAATTCTTTGGCCCTAGGCCCGCCCCATCTTCGCAATAAAGGCTGAATTGTAAAAGAGTTCTCGTTTATTTCTTTAAAATTGTCACGATGTTTCAAAATAAATAAAAAATTTAAATTAGTCTGAATTATATTTATTTATTAAATCGTATTATTTAATGCCTTGAAAAAAAATAAAAAGAATATAAACTATAAAAATAACTTTTAACCATATGCATCACACAATAGTGGATGATGGTAGATAAATTCTTCTCTAAGTTTCTATTTATATCGTTTATTAAAAATTAAAATATACATTACAAAAAGATAATAGAAAATAAATTACTTAGGTATTAATTTAACTGATTAGTAAATTGTTAAACACACAACCAACTTCTAGAAAAGAATCCAATTAAAAAAAAAAAGTTAGAGCATTAAAATAAATCATAAGTTGAATAATCATCTTAAATGATTCGCCGTGGCATCCCAAAATAAATAATATTAATTAAACATATTCATCCCCCTAAAACATAGAAATATGAGTAAGAAAAAGGTAGCATCCAGAAAATGTTTGCTATTGTTTACTACGATTTTTAACTGTAGGAGAATGATCGATAGTATATACATGTATAAATATATTTTAGTGTTCGGTTATATTGTATGCAAATGCCAGAGACAGAAATACATGGTTGTTTATAATTCATACCAGCAGTTGCCTTGATAAGTGAGAGAGCGAGGGTCCAAAAGCTGGGTATATAAATACTTAAAAAAGGTATGGATATGAATCATTCTTATATTTGTATTCCTACATTTTGGAATAGCATTGATGAAAAGTAAATAGGCTGTTGTTATTAAAGTAACCTGATCCTGGATCGGTGAAGAGCTATCAAGAGGGAGTAAACTTAGACTAAATTACAAGGCTAGCGCTAGCAAGTTCCTTATCAGTCTCGCCTTGCCTAACCGTTCTTCCAACTTCTCCCTCATTCACTTCGGTGTTCACAGTTTGAGGGCTTGGATCAAAATCGAGGAATTTCGCTAATGAAAAATCAATATAACCTTCATGCTCACTACCAGAAATTATATATCGCTCCTTCAAAGGGTTATGTCAGAACTAAAAAAAAACCTAATTTTTCAATAGATTTTGAAAGTCCCATGTAAAGTAAAAAAATAAAAATTGGGCATTGGTAAAGCAAAGCATTCCTATTGTAATGATGGTATTGAAATTCTTTTCATTAACCAATAGACAATTTTTAAATTCAAGTTCCAACATGATACAACTCGAAATATGACTTCATTAATAAAAATTAAATAGGCAGTCATGAGGACTGCCGACAGAAGTAAAAACTCAAGATTTTGGAATAACTTTTTTGAAATGTCTATATCAATTATAGTTTGAATTATTTAAATTATTAATATTAGTCTGGTTTTCAAAAATATTGACAATCCAACAATAATTACATAAATTTTCAAGAAGTATCTTGATTAATCAAAACATGAGATGGGCTGCACAAGTTCAATACAAAATATCGATAATTTAGTTGAAATAAGAATTAGGACATATAACTATATAATTTATCATGTATGATTAAATTACTTTTATACAGATTTTATTTTATTTTTTAACATTTGTACATTCAATCATTTCATAAAACAATATATTTAAATTATTACAAATAAAATCTTTTAGGGAAAAGTTCAATCATTTATTGATGTTTTAATTTATTATTATTAACAACTATTAACAACTATCAGAGGACTTTTTACATAAATTAAATTATTCTTATAACAATGGAATTATAACCTTTAAACTATTGTAAAACAAATTGTTTAATTTATGCACTGGTCATTAGGTGTCGCCAGTCTCGAGCATGTTGCTGGCTCGAACCAACAATTTTCTCCCCTACAAAAAAGTTTTCACTTCAAAAACATGTTGAAAATGGAATATCAGATAATGTTTTATAAGTTTTTGTTAATTGTTTTACTTTTTAAATATTTTTATTTCGAAGAGAAAAGATTTGGCCCTGGCCGGGATTCGAGCCCGGGTCATCCGCCTCTCCGTGGCAGCACTCCGCCTCCCGGCCAGAGCCAAATCTTTTCACTTGAAAATAAAAATATTTAAAAATTAAAACAGTTAACAAAAAATATTAAAAATATATAAATAATATAATGATGTATGTCAAAAAGATCCCAATTAAAGTAATGTTCAATGAATGTTCTTCCTCGTGTATACATCCCAGAATTGCGAGAACACGGGGATAAGGGATCGGTGAAGAGAACGGATTTGTCCCGACTGAGAGGCGACCCCTAGTAGCTAAAATGGTAAGAGCGCTGCCACGGAGAGGCGGACGACCCGGGTTCGAATCCCGGCCAGGGCCAAATCTTCTCTTTTCATAATAGGAATATCAGATATGTCGTTCCTGAATTAAAAACCTTCAACCATACAATTAAAACCTAAGTCATTAAAAATGGCAATTCTTTTGAAGGGACGATATGTTGGATAGCATAACTAGAATCAAAGAACATAAAGAAAAATAACTACAAACAAATTTGAAAATTATTCGAAAAAGAGTTAGAAAATAATGGGATTGGCTTACATCTTTATGAAATGTAATCTCAATCCAAAGTATGACTAATGCAGACAAAACAAATTTAAAGAATCAATTTTTAATTTATATGAACACAGAATGTAGATCTGTATAGAAAAGTATTAAGTTAATACAAATTTGTTTTTATTGAACATTCAGCATATTGTCTTAGTTGTATAAATAATGTAAGAAATAATGTGTTATAGGTAGCAACAGTTCTTATTCCGCGCTAAAATTCGTTAACCTAAGGAGATCTCTCACCCAAAACTGAGTAGTCTTTTACTAGTTCCAATTTTCGTATTTTGTACGTTGTGACGAATTAATGTGTTACTAAACATTTTTAAATAAAACGTATTTACTTTGTTATTGCTCTGTGAATAGATGCGATTAAATACTTAGGACGTATTCGTTGGTTATGTCGCAATGTCCTATGAATCGTATAAGTACTTTTGTAATTTTTACTGTTGAGTAGATCTACATGGGTTTAAGGATTTGAAGGATTTGGGGCCCTGTTCGATTCTTAACTATAATATTTAAACAATGTATGAAAAATAAAAATAACTTATTTTTTAAAAGTACTGAAATTATACTGCTCACTCAACCTTTGGAATTTAAAACCTTGATGACCGATTATTGTTGCAGCTACTTTATGCTACAAAATGAGACAGACAAAAATTTTTAACAACTTATTTGATCAATCAAGAACTCATATCCTGGATAAAGTAGTCGGTGGGTACAATGAGCGCGTATATTATCTTAATATTTCGGTTTATCATTTAATAATTACAAGAAATTATGATTAAAATATTACATATAATTTTATGAAGGGCAGATAACTTTAGCTACGGCATTTGAAAAGACAGATTATAAATGGCAATTACTCTTCTACAAAAAAGTTATAGGTCGGGACTCAGAAGTAATTACTAATATACGACTAGTTAATTACAAGCATTGCATGTCCCAACTTCGTTAAGGCTTAAAATTACAGGGCTAAGACAATCAATGCTATCAGAATGAAGAAGTGGACTGGATTGTATGTTCCGCAACTAACGGCTCAAGTTTAGTTAACCGGCTCTTATTTACTTGCTTACTGCGTCTACTTCCAAACCAGCTCCGAAATTTATCTTCTAACCCAGCCAACGCTCTAAGGCTTGCTGACCTGTCTCCAAACTTCTATAAAGTTAGATTAGGGGATCAAAAGTTTTCGAGACGAGCGGGATAGCAAATATTGAACAACTAAAGATATTTTCCTAAGGCTTAGCAGTTTATGGGAATAAGTTCAGGAAGAAATTAAGTCTCGTCTACCCAATGTAAAAAAGTATCTGAACCAAGCTGATAAAGTCAGAAAAAAAAAATTAAATATCCTAGAATACATATATATTATTGAGAATATTATATAAGCCCACTTACCGAATTCAGATCAAGCCCCATTACCAGATACCAGAACACACACACTTACTCTCACTAACCAGGTCGGGCCCTATGTATAGTCTAGTCTAGAGCCCTATAATATAATATCACACAGTATCAGTAATAATAATGAACTTCTAATGAATGAGGAGGGTAATGGTGTTTGCAATTCCTCATCGACCGCCATTTTGGTTCAAATGCTAATTTGGTCCAACGTTTATTTTGAAGTGTCTTTGAATGGCAAAGCTCCAGTAATCTAGAATAAAAGTGGCCGAACGGATTTTTAAAACTGTATTTTTTGGGTAGTGCGTATCTTGTAATATTGACCTCTGAGGGAATCATTTAGTTTTTGTTCTTTTTTTTATTCATAATTGGAAAGGGTACGATAATAAATTATGCGTCTCAATTTAGAAATTTATGTAAAGAGTTACTAAAATAAAAAATGAGAAAGTTAAATTCAACACGTTGGTCTTTATTAACATTAAGGGGTTGGCTATACACTTACCGCACGACATAACGGTCGTGAGGTTTGGTATTGCGCCTAGTTAAACTCACTAGACCATTTATTTCACCTTTTCTCTCATTACCGATACGTTTACGAGTTCTTTATATTTTCTATATTCATAAAAAAACAATATATTTTGTTAAAACAAGTTTGTACCATAATAAGTAAAGAGATAGTCAATTTGAAACTATACATATATATTTCTAGATTGACTTACGGAGTAGAGCTTTGGGACTCCACTAAGCCATCGAATTCCTCTCGTATCCAATCCCTACAATCCAAAATCCTTCGTAAAATCCTCGACGCTCCTTATTTTGTTAAGAATAAAGTCATCCATAACGACCTTAATGTCCCATTTGTTGCTGATTTGGCCCGAACCCGGTATCTATTCTTTCATAACAAACTTCATTCCCACCCAAACCCTCTAGTTTCAAACCTAGCTTCCTCTTCGATTCCCGATAATCCTCCGAGGCGTCTGAAAAGAAGATGGCCGCGTGACCTTCTTAGTTGAACTAGTGATCTGAGTGTGTGAGTAGTTTCTCTACTTGCCATTAACTCATGTCATTATGTATCACATAGCCCATTTACTTGATGTATTATTGTAATAAAGTTGTAAATATCAATAAATAAACTTTAAAAAAAAAATTCTAGATTATGATTACATAGAAACATATAAGAATAATTATATCCATTGTGATAATATTGTGACATTTATGGATTGATAGAGGATTGATGATAAAAATCACTAAAATTTATTTCATTTTCTACACCTCTTATTTTATTCATCAATTAATTAATTCAACTTGAAAAATAAATTATAATATGTAATACATTATTTTACATATTATAATTCTCTACATATTTTTATAAGTTTATTTACTGAAATTTACGTCTACAGATTTAATTTCAAAGTCAAACATATACCACTGCAACCCATTTTAAAGTCAATTCATATTTTAAATTTATAATTTAAACTCTCTCCGAGGCGTCTGAAAAGAAGATGGCCTCGAGACCATCTACTACAGAACTTTATTGGAGTGCTACCGATATGTAGTTCCTCCTCAAGTGTTTTTCATGTCATATTGTACATATTAGCAGATTTACTTGTTATAATTTTATTATAGTTGTAAATATCAAATTAAATTAAATAATTTAAACTTGTCAGGATTCATTAAATAAAGAAAAGGATATTAAATAAAAAGCAATATATGCTGATATGCTAATAGCAATATGACCGGTCAATCGTATTAGGTAATTGAAAACCAGGTAATTTATAATTTTAATTAGTGCTGATATTAATTAGGTTTTGAAAAAAATTAATAACGAAATTTTTTTAATATTAATTAGGGAGTGGAGTGGCTCAGAGGTAAAGCACTGAGTTGCCATCCCGGAAATCCTGGTTCAAAACCCTCTGCTGGCAAGACTTTTATTTAGTCTGTTTGCAGCCGGAGGTGGATAATATAGGATTTAGGATCCTCCTGGGGCTCACCCAGCCTCTATAAAATATTATAAAAATAGGGTACCCAAAATAAGGGGGAAATCTGGTTTAAATATAATTTTCATATTAATTGAAGGTACTAAATTTCTGTTGATTGAAGCTAAATGTTTGTCTTAGAAGCAATTTTGGAAGTGTAAATATAAATATTTTAATTTATAATTTCGTACGATATCAACAACAAAAATTTGTACCTAAAGTCATAGAACGACTTAGTTTTGAAAATTATCTACTAATATATTATTTTATTTTGTGTTTTTACCGTAAGTTTAAATAGTTGAATTGAACATATGATAGATTAGCAAGTAAGCATAAGGTTCACTTAGAGACAACAGCTGTTGTTTGTTTCTATTTAGTATTATCTTGTGTTTCGTTTTAAAGAGAAAAAAATATTAGTTTTATCTATTGCGAAGGTATAAAAAAATATATTTATTAAGTTTGTAAAGGACGCTTGCCGATTTAATTTAATTTGTTAGTTTTTAATATAATTTAATTAATTTAATTTTCAGTATTTTACCACTTTTAAAGGTTCTGTTGGTATTTTTTTACAATATTTAATTTCTTTGGCATTTATTTTTGTAACGTTGGGTAACGTCTTGTTTTATGGTCACGATGGGTGATCCAGTCGTTCAAGTGTCAGAGATGGAGGATATTTTTGCCGCAGTTCAATCCATTTTCACAAAATCCAAATCTTTGTTTACCGATTTAGCATCCGCTTTTAAATCCGCTTATGACCGCTTACTCAAAAATGAAATCCGATTTGAAGAAATTCAATAAAAAATTCGGATATTTAATGCAAGTGTAAAGAACAAAATTGAAAAACTCGAGACAACAGCAGTACAAAATTCATTTAACGATTTAGTCGATATTACTAAAGCGAATTATAACAATGTGGTGGAATCTACCTGCCCTCCTGAGAAACCTGTGGTTGTCCATTCTCATTCTTTTCCTCAGGAGCTACCGAAAATTGATTTACCGATATTCACGGGGAAATTAGAGGACTTGAATGGATTCTATTCCCTATTTGATTCTATGGTTCATAGGGAAGAATCTCTATCGGTCATTAGGAAATTTCACTATATACGAGGTAGCTTACGCGATGAAGCTCTGTCGCTTATCTCGAGCTTCGCACTAGACAAAGCTAATTATTCACTCGCTTACGACGCCTTGGTCTCTCGCTATCAAAATAAAATGCGACTAGCCAGATTTTATATCAAGAAGGTGATGGATTTTACCCCTTTAAACAATTCTTCAGCTTCTAATTTGCAGAGATTTTTATCTGACCATGTAAATAATTTTTCTGCGTTATCGGCTTTAGGCATGGGGGACATCATCAAACTTCATTTAGCTCTTAATAATTTAGACACAGGGACTAGAAAAGCGTTCGAAGAATGAATAAAATCAGCAGATATTCCCTCTTATAAGGATTTGATTCATTTCGTCACAGATTGAACTAGAGTATATGAGATGATGGCTCAAGAGAGCCGATCAGAAAAGCCGATTATAGAAAAATCCCGCTCGACGAATTCCACTAGACGATATAACAAACCCAATTCCGGAAAAGAACAAATATCTCCGGGAATTTTTACTGTTTCGCCATTGAAAAAACAAACCGATGTTACTGCTAACAAAACGAATCGCGATCCTCAATTCGACCAGTTGGAAATTCAGGCAGTTGGTTCTAAGAACAGGTATTCTCTCCGACTGATGTACAATCAAGAAATAGTACCGAATCGATTCTCAACGAGAAAACGTCTCTAAAAGGCTCACAACCGGCTCTACCAGCTAATAAATTAACTTAATGGAATTGTGGTGGACCGCATGTATATTCCAGATGTCCGCTATCTCGAAGGTTGTTTTGCTACCGTTGTGGTAACCCAGGAGTTTCCATTCACGCATGTCCTAAGTGTACTCCGGGAAATGTGCAAGGTAATCCGAAGTAAGGGTCATTCCTATTCCCATGGTTTCAGCTGACCCACCAAGAACCGATTTACCTTTTACCGTGCCTTATCGTTTACCTTTTTGTACCGCTAAATCTGATATCGTTTCTCCTTGTGTCGTATCGAATTCTCCCGAAAGTTCTACCGTATCTTGTTATCGTTTACCGTTTCCTAAACAGCACTATATTGATATCCGAATAGGGCAACATGAGAAAGGAGGCCTGTCCTACTTGGCCCTGTTTGACCCTGGTTCCACTACCTCATTTGTTGGATCAGAAGAGGTTGAAATTCTCCTTAAATTGGGATATGAATTTGAGAAAATTCCCGAATTTAATATTTGTGTCGCTAATAGAAGCTCTCGTATTGTTGATGAAAGATTCTCCATTTCAATTACCGTTGGGTACCGGTAATATGACACGAAGCTTTACGTTTTCACCACGCTTCCATTTATGTTTCTTTTAGGGTTAGATTTTATCGTTAACACAAATATGAGCACAAATCATCGTGAAGCGACGTGGTGGTTTCAAGATGACCCTGACCATAAGTTCTCGTTTCGTCAAGATGTTCAATTAGTAGGAGAGGAAACATCAAAAATATGCTGTATTCCTCTTGATTTCTCAGAAAGGGTGGATCTGGATAGAATAGTCAGTGAAGGTTTGCGAACTCTCCAAGATTCTCCATGATTAACGACGCGCATTAGCCATAAGGTAGATGTTCAGGATGCCCAACCTATCAAGCAACGCTTCTACCATTACTCACCCAAAGTACTTGAGGTAATGCACCAGGAGTTAGATCGAATGTTGGATGAAGACTTAGTGGAACCTTGCCAATCTCCATGGTCGTCCCCGGTAGTCATGGTTCGTAAGGGATCAGGTTATCGTTTCTGTGTAGACTTTCGTGAGGTTATTGAATATGCCTATCCTATGCCTAATATGGCTTCTCTCTTAGACGGACTTCGATTGGCTAGATATCTCTCAAGCAAGGATTTTTGCAAGTGCCCCATGCCGGTGAAACTAGTAAAGATCTTACGGCGTTTAGAGTTCCTGGCAGAGGATTATTCATTGTTAAAGTTATGCCCTTTGGGCTGACGAATTCACCTGCTACCTTTCAGAGGTTAGCCGATGCAATATTTGGACCCGAACTTTACCCTTACGTAGTAGTTTTTCTGGGTGATATTTTGGTTTGCACACCAACTTTCGAACTGCATTTGGATATGCTACTGGAAGTTTTCAGTCGGCTTAAAGCCTCAGGTCTGCGTATCAACCCGGAAAAATGTGAATTTGGGTGTAATGAAGTTAGGTACTTGGGCTATCTGGTTAATAGTGATGGCTTGAGTGTAGATCCAGATAAGGTTGGTTCCGTTACTTCGATTCCTCCTCCCACCAACGCTGGGCAGCTCAGAAGATTCCTTGGAATGGCAGGATGGTATCGACGTTTTATTAAAGACTTCTCTACAGTTGTCTCTCCGCTAACAGCTTTGCTTAAGCGTAACGCTAAATGGATCTGGTCAGAAGCGCAGGACGCATCATTCAATGCTCTCAAGTCAGCACTGGCTGAAGCACCAATATTAGCTAGACCAGACTTTGAACGGCCTTTTCAATTACAGACTGACGCCAGTGATACAGGTCTTGGAGCGGTCTTGACTCAAATACAAGAAGGCGAAGAAAGAGTCATCGCTTTTTGTTCTCGTACCTTAAGTTCAGCGTAAAGGAATTATACCGTAACCGAAAAGGAATACCTCGCAGTTCTGATTGGTATCGAGAAGAATAGGCATTACTTGGAAGGTTATCCGTTCACTGTAATAACTGACCACGCCAGTCTGAAGTGGTTACTGAACTTGAAAAACCCTTCAGGTCGTTTGGCTAGATGGGCTGTTCACTTGCAGCCTTACAACTACAAGGTGGATTATCGTAAGGGCAAACTCAACAGTGGCCGATGCCCTATCACGAATTGCTGCCATCACAGTATTGTCTACCAGTTCCGATTCTAATTCTTCTACCGATTCAGTTTCGACTTCAGGAACATTCATAGCGACCGACGAATGGTATAATCAGAAATTTTATCGAGTCCGGAAGTCCCCAGAGCTGCACCCTGGATGGTTGATAAAGGACGGACAGTTATTATATCATCGAAAGAATCCTTTGAAGGGAGAGCTATAAGACCCCAGTGAGGAATGGAAAGTGGTCGTTCCTAGATATTTAAGGGGATCAGTAATATATGAAAATCATGATCTACCGCAGTCAGGCCCCCAGGGAGTAGATAAAACTGTTTCTAGGGTTAGTAAACTATATTATTGGCCTGGATTATACCGAGATATAAGCCAGTATGTTAGGCAATGTGAGTTATGCCAGAAGGTCAAACCCAATAACACTCCACCTCGTGGATTAATGTACCCTCGCTCTAACAAGCAGCCGTGGGAAATAGTGTCAGTTGTCATTATGGGTCCTTATCCTACGAGTTCTAGAGGCGATGTGTATCTGCTAGTGTTTGTAGATTTATTAAGTAGATGGGTGGAATTATGTCCCATCGGAAAAGCTACCTCTTCGGTTATTGTCAATAAACTAAAATATACAGATATGGAGCACCGCAGAAATTAATTACCGACAATGCGAAGCACTTCGTTAGTAATCTTATTACTGAAGTAGCTAAGGAGTTTGGAATCAAGAGAGAAACTACTCCTCTTTACCATTCACAGGCAAATGGGATAGAACGAGCGAATCGGAATATCAAGCAACTTATCGTCGCGTACCTAGGGAAGAAACACCAACGCTGGGACGAAAAACTAGGAAAGATCCAGTTTGCCTTAAATTCCGCCGTTCAAGATTCGACCAAGTTCAGTCCTCCTTCTTGAATTATGGTACAGAACTGTGGCCTCTACATCAAGCTACCGACGATAATATCCTTGTGGCTCGCACAGACGAACATGCTGCTTGGGCCGCTAAAGTGGGCAGACTGCCTGAAGTTCATCATATAGCCGAGGAAAACTCTCTGAAGGCAAGTCTAAATCAGAGCAATCGATATAACTTGAGACGCCGAAAAGATCGTTTCCAACCGGGGGGCCAAGTCTTAAAGATGAGGTTTCAGCTATCTTCGGCAGCTGATAAACTTGCTGCTAAACTGAACCAAAAATATGAAGGCCCTTTTACGGTTGTTTCCGTCACGGGTGGTGGATCCTGTAAATTGAGAGATGAAGATGGAAAGATAATAGGCTTATGGCATCCCTCAAAACTTAAATTATTTTATCCAACCCGACGGACTTAATCGCTGGAGGGGACTGTGTAACGAGTTTCTTTTTTTTGGTCGCTAAATTCGTCCGTCAGGTGTCTCTACCTATCTGACCTCACTCTACTGTAGAATGTCAATGAGTACGGTTGAATATCAGTGGTTTATATGGCTAAGTAATTGCCAAATTTTACTATTTCCTTTTCGTATCTTTGCGGCTCAGCGGTAAACATCCTATTAATATTTGTAAGCGGGTGCGTAGGGAGCGGAGTGGCTCAGTGGTTGAGTACTGAGGTGCCATGCCGGAAATCCTGGTTCAAATCCCGCTGCGGGCAGTTACTTTTATTTAGTCTGTTTGCAGGCGGAGATGGATCATATAGGATCTAGGACCCTCCTGATGCTCACCCAGCCTCTATAAAATATTATAAAAATAGGGTACCCATAATAAGGGGGGAAAACCTGGCGGTTGAGCGTGACCTAGGACAAGTCACCTCCTTGCAGAACCGTTGTCCATGAAACAGTACAGTGTCAACCATGTACTGAACCCCCAGACTCGTTAACGGGTCGTAGTGGTACAGGTTTTTTTTTTTTAATATTTGTAAATAAAACTGTATATAATCTTTGTTTTTATTAATTATTTATCTATGATTTTTAGTTGGTGTTATGTTACGTTGATGTTATGTTACGTTGGTATTATGTTATATTATGGTTATGTCGTTGGTGTTACCGTTTGATGTAAAGTATATGAATACAACATTTTTCTTTGGACAATCGTTAATTTAATCAATTTGGACCTTGGACCAAAAACCCTACAACCTGGTCACAAAAATATTATGGCGCCCGAACAGGGACTATAAAAGAAAAATCTACATATAAGTTATTAGTTGAAGATTAATTATTATATTAACAATTTTTTGAAATAGTGAAGTTAACTGATAATACTCGTAATTTTAAAACATTAGAAACAGATATTAAACTATTGCTTGGAAAATTATTCTGTTACTATTAATCTAAAATTACGAGTTTTATCAGTTAACTTCACTATTTCAAAATATTGTTAACATAATAATTAATCTTCAACTAATAACTTATCTGTAGATTTTTCTTTTGTAGTCCCTGTATTCGAGCGCCATAATTATTTTGTGACCAAGTTGTGGGGTTATCGGTCCAAGGTCCAAATTGATTAAATTAACGATTGTCCAAAGAAAAATGTAGTATTCATATACTTTACATCAAACGGTAACACCAACGACATAACCATAATATAACATAACACCAACGTAACATAACATCAACGTAACACCAGCGTAACACCAACGTAATATCAACGTAACATAACACCAACTAAAAATCATAAATAAATAATTTATAAAAAAAAAGATTATATACAGTTTTATTTACAAATATTGATAGGATGCTTGCCGCATACGAAAAGGAAAAAAGTAAAATTTGGCAATTACTTAGCCATATAAACCACTGATATTCAACCGTACTCAATGACAGTCTACAGTAGAGTGAGGTCAGATAGGTAGAGACACCTGGCGGACGAATTTAGCGACCAAAAAATAAGAAACGCGTTACAACGTATAGTTTCAAAATTGTATAAAAAATCAGGCTAACACTTAATAAAATTCTAAAATCTATCACACTAACTTATTTTCCATAGATTTAAGATCGAAACCGAAGGAAATTGAACATATAAAACTACGCCTTACATAGAATAAAATATTTATATAAATATTTTAGGGCTTTAATCATAGTCGTCAAAACTTATACACAACCTGATTACGGACATCATACTTGACTACATCACATGATAGTCTCAATGGTGGACATGATTACATTATTTAATTAATGGTCCTACATTAATTAAATAATGTAACCAAATTTTCAGCCACTGAATTCATAATTTTTGAGATAGATGAATAAAAAAGTTTGTTATTTTATAATTTTGTTTTTAAATAATATAGACAAATGTTAAAAGTAATAATAATGACTTTGATTTTTATTACATAAAATAATGTAAATTGATATTGTATTTTAATTGATCGCTTTGCCCAATATAAATAAATAGGGATTGAGACAGCAGCTATTTCTGTACCAATTTAGGTTTAAGCTCCATAGCTATGAAGTCCATTGAAATCATCAAATTCTTCCGCCTGGATTCTCTCTCCCCCGGCGGAAATCCTTCGGAAATCCATTAACGACCCTTACCATGTCAGAAACCAATGCAACTACTTCGGCCCAACCAGAAATATACAATATCACAAAAAAATACGGATCATTTAATTTAACAATCCAATGATAATAATAGATTCAAAGTAATTAATTAAATATACCAAAATTAAAGAGTAAAAATAAAGGTACACGTAGATGTCATATTTGGACTTCAAATTTTAGAAACTTTTCAGGTGAATATGTCACATAATAATATACTACAAAATAAATTTGTAATTTTAAAACCCAAAACAACAGATTTTTTAACTGTGATAAAGAAGGAAAAACAAAAGTGGCTTTACTGTTCATATTAGCCTACGATGGTGATACAAGGAACTAAAATAAGAAACTAAACGTAAAGGCGACGTAATTGCGATATTAATAAGCCCTTATGAATATTTTTATTTTTAGAAATCGTCTGTCCACAGTTTAAGTTATTGTTTGTTAGTTTACAGAATTGAAGGGCCAAGCTGATAATATACCAAGTCTTGTCCAAAGCTATTCATCGATCTATTCAGAAAGCGTTTAACTGCCATCAAAACCTCATCAGTGATTCCAACCAGCAAAAACATTTTTTATGCTGAAGAATGTGATTGTGTACTACAGATAAGTAGATTCGACATTTTTTAATTCGTAAATATCACCCTGCTTCAACCAAAACACCAAAAATAAATAAACTATAACTTAAATAATGATTTTTCATAAAATTCACTTACATATTAGTTTTCAGGTTGAAAATTAATGTTGAAGAACATAAGAAACGATACTGTAGTAGTATATATAACAAAACTACAAAGGGTATAAAAGAATATGGTCCAGAATAATTCATTGTATAAAAATACTTTTTGATATTTTATACTCTCTTCCTATCATCGTTAATTCTTATTTCTTATTAGATCTCAAATATGATCGCACTATTGCCTACACATTGATTTAATTTTTATAGTGATTCACCGGTTATTTTTTTTATTTTGGATGATAAAAAAACCATAAATTAACTGAAATAGGTAAGATGCTACGAGTTGAATAATCGCTAAATCGGGGGAAAAAGTGAGAAAACTGCGAAGCAAATATACTCGACCACATGAACAGCAAAGTATTTCTAAATGACGAATACTTTGTAAGCTTTTTTTTTTTTTTTGGAGAGCAGATAACTAATCATGTTCTGAGCTTTTCCTTATCGTCGCTACTTTTCCTCTAAACTATGAACCATGAAATTACTGAGAAGTTGAGCAAACTTCTTGAGCGAGTCCTTCTCATATTGGACTGAAGAAGAAACAATTTTTTCATTTACTTAAACACAGAACGTTTTTTATATTAGATCATTATTTGTGGTAAGAACTTTTAGACAGAGATCATAGTCGAAATTTTAACATTTTTTACGTTTTGAACACACCTATATGCTATCCAGTTATGTTAAAAGATTGAAGAAACAAATCTTCATTGTATGTGAATTTTATATCAGATAAAGATGTATCTTAAGGAAGTTTTAACATTTGTCCCCAATCTCAGCGGTATTTAGAATTGCGGGTAACTCTAAAACTTACTCAAACTCAGTTAGAGAGTTCAAATTGTAATTAAAAGATAATTATATTCTCGAGGAAATAAACAATATATACAAAAAAACTTGTTTATACGGAATTAGCTTAGTCATATTTTCAAATTACCCTGTGAAGCGGTCCCTCCCAGCTATGTCTCTATAAAGTCAGCGGTCTTGTGCCGGTTTTAAGAAACCGCCTTCAGCGGACGTATCTAATGTACAACTAGTAGAAGAAGTACCCGAGTAGAAGACGTATTTATATTTATGTTGTATATATTTATGTATTATATAAATATATATATATATATATATATTTATATTTTAGTATAAATATTTCTTAAAGAAATGGAGTTTTAGAAACAAAAAAAAAATATATTCCAGTAAATAATAGAGCACTGCTATTTATCTTTTTTTTTAACTTCGATGGCATTGAGTGGGTTCACTTAATCGCTCACAGTCTGGCGCTACAGGTTTGTAGGACCTGGGCCTCCTCCAACAACTTGCTCCACTCCGCTCTGTCTGAAGCTAACCTCCTCCATCTCCGCACTCCCATCCTACGCAGATCCTCTTCCACATCTTCCATCCATCTCAATCGGGGTCTCCCGCGTTTTCTCCTTCCTCCCGGATTATCATACACCATTTTTCGAGGAAGTCTCTTCGGATCCATGTGTTCAATATGACCTAACCAGCCTAGCCTTATCTTTCTAATGACCGTGACTAAGTCTGGCTCCACTAGCAATTCCATCAATTCTGCATTATTTCTCATTTTGAATTGCTCGCCTTCCTTAATAGGGCCATATATTGTTCTTAATACTCTTCTTTCCCAAATTTCGAGGGAATCTTTGGCTGCTTTTGTTAGGACCCATGTCTCGCTGCAATATGTAACTACGGGGCGTATGATTGTCTTGTATATAACGATTTTATTTCTACGGGAGAGATTCCTGAATTTCAAGACCTCCCGTAGAGCATAAAAGCACTTGTTCCCCGCTGTAATTCTTGCCTTGACTTCCATGGTCATGTCGTTGTTTCTTGACAACATCCCTCCCAGGTATCTGAAGGACTCAAATCCAGGGAATTCCCGGTCTCCGATCTTTACTGGTCCTTGCCTATATCTCCCGCTTCTCGTCGTTATCATATATTTTGTTTTTCCATTGTTTACAACGAGGCCAAGTCTCCTTGCTGCCCCCTCAAACTCTTGCATAGCACCCGATAAAGCTGACATTTCTCTGGCCGATATAAGCACATCGTCGGCATATGCTAGATGCTGTGTCAATCTATTATAAATTGTGCCGTTTGGGCTCGTCTTTATAGATCTGATTGCTACTTCCAGAATCAGGTTGAATATCACAGGTGAGAGAGGATCACCTTGTCTTAGTCCCTTATTTACCCTGAATTATTCTGAAAGCTTATCCTGGATCTTTACTCCACTACTGCTATCATTCAGCGTCATTCTTACGAGCCTAATTAATTTTGACGGAAGTCCCAGGTTCTTCAGTCCTTTGTACATTTCATTCCTCTCCACACTATCATATGCCTGACGAAAATCAATGAATAAGTGATGGAGATCCACGGTACTCTCCCAAGATTCTTTCCGCCCACTCATTCACTCTTCTACACAAGGCTATGGATTGAACTTTATACCCAGTACTAAGCAATGATATTGAATCATAGTTGCTACAATCTTGCTTACAGCCTTTCTCATATATTGGACAGATGACTGATTCTGACCACTCACGGGCATCTTCTCTTCCATCCAGCACTCCCATATTACCTGGTTTAATACTTCCCATAGGTTTTCTCCGGCATACTTTATTATTTCTGAATTTATATTGTCTGGACCTGGGGATTTGTTATTTTTGAGATTCATAATTATCTCCTTAATTTCTTCCCTATCGGGAGGTATCTCTTCATCTACTTCGTCTTCCGTGCACTCCATCCTCTCTTGATGTTCCATATCATTTCTCACTGTTACATTAAGCTCCTTAGCGAAGAATCTGGCCCACCTTTGTAGTTTCAGGTCAATGTCCCATACAAGCCATCCATTTTCATCTTTTATATACTCAGTTCTTTGGTTATGGCCGCAGTTAACCCATCCATTTCGAATTTCAGTATATGATGACCTTTGTGAAGAAGCATTGTTATTGTTTTTTGTTTTATAATTGTAACCAATCAAACAAACTACAATCTGCTATATACATTATAATTATTTTTCTATTCAAGTTTTTTATTCTAAAATGGACTTAGTCACAGAATAAAATTACTTTTATATTCTATTCTAGTCTACCCTGTGTCTGTCTCTAGAATTTTCTTATTTTAAACACTATAGGGACATTATGTATTTAGTTTGGTACGATGTTGCTTTTAGTAATCCGAGAGTCATTGGAGAAAGTCCATTTATATTTTGTGTGAGTTGTATTCCTTTGACAATGGCGGAATTGTATCAAGTTCGTGTCTATAAGAACAATGTTCTGTTTGCCAGTCATTTCCTCCATCAAGGAAAGTAATCAACTTTAATTTGAACGAAAAAGATATAATAGATACCAAAAATAAGATAAGGGTTGTATAATATATATATAAGAGATATAAAATAGATGTCAATAGACTTCACCCGCCCCTTAGAAGAGATTCTTGATAGTGATCCGTTCTAACCGAATCTACCTTCCCCCATGAATAATTCACTAAAAGTTTAGCGTTAGATAGGCCAATAGAGATAGCGATGGTGCGTAGGTTAGTGGCCTCCAGAGGGGCCGATTATCCAGGGCCTGGAGAATTCTGCTTTCTGCTCTACAATAGTAAGCAGCTTGCTAAGGAGTTCTTAGCCCGGTAATGGCCTCTCCAGTTGTAGTCCTGCTCTTCGACAAGGAAAGGAAAACTAACTGAAAACTCAGCAAAATATCATTGCTCCCTATATTTTATTTAGGAACCATTTCTAAGAAGGCATCCTAAAATGTTTAAATAATGACATATGTGATATTTTATTCACAGTAGGAAATTTTTTTAATTTATAGTCAGCAATTTGAATAGCCTATATGTTAAGTTAAACAATTTTATATTTAATGATTCGTCAAATATACATTCACCAATGACAGTTAAATTCCACACTATTAAACTGTTTAAATGGCTAATATTTAGTTTCATGTATATAGGAATCTCTCTGAAAAAAAACTTAACTAGAAATATTAATAAACAATTATTTATTTTTACTAAAATACGAAGGATTGCTCGTAATTATTTACAAAAGGGGCCAAATAACTTTCTAGACTTCTTTGTCCTTATTTGGTGTTTTAATAATGTCATAACTGAGATATTTAAAAGATACTAGATCTTATTTCTATTCACGCCTGAGGTACCATAATTAAGAACAAGTAATTCCTTAAAAATCACAGTTTGAATTAATTTTTTTGCTCAAGCATTTTCCTAGCATTTTGTCCTACAAACAACTCGTTAAAGTTGGTAGGACAAAAAAATATTGTAACAAATCGAAATTGTTAGCAATCTAAGAGCTAATCATTGAATATACTAACGATAGAAATATTAATATAATAATGTAATATAAAATAATATATGTAATATAATATAAGTACTTTCGTCTGATATTACGTATGCATTTTTTAAATAGACAAAAATCAATTTCTATTATATTTAACAAAGTTTTTATTAGAAGAAATTTTGTAAAAATTATGGAAATCAACACAGTATACAGTTTATCATATGTATCTCAATATGATTACATATGATACAGGCGGTAACTAGCCTCAAGCTGTACGGATGGTAAGACCGGGTGACAGCTAGACGACATTATTTCATGGCTAACCTGGTAAAAACCAAATAACATCAAAACTGCTGGGCGAAAATGCTCAAGTTAATTCGAAACAGATTGACGCTTAATATTTTCATAAAAATTGTGCCTTTAAAGGGAAATAAATAAAATTAAGAAGCCTTACAGGAATATAAATATTTTTAAATACCTTTTTTTTCACAGACTTCGACAAACGAAAGAGGTATTTAAATAGGGCTCACCTGAAAATAAAAAAAGATAGATTAAAATAGAGAAACAAACAATCATTCTGATGAAATTAAATAGGAGCGAATATAAATAAATAATATAAAACAATAATAAGATGTTATAGATCCACCAATAACATGTAAAGTGGACCAAGTTAGTGCGAATACAATCCGGAAAGATGTTTGGAATTCAGAGCCTGAACTAATTACAGTTAAATATATTTACACCTCTAAATTTTTTGTTCATTGAATTGAGTTGTTTAGTTTACAAAAACAAATGTAAATGTTGAGGAAGTTTTTTTTAGATAAGGATATTTTTTTTTTTAATTCTGAAGAATATCGGGAAATTTTGCTGATAAAAAAAAACAAAAAAGTTAAATATTCTGTTTAGATGCTCTTGGCATTCCGATCGAACGTCCACAACAAGGAAAGAGATAGGCCATTAGGAAATTCTTAAGTATATCGGTATGGCTTCTGCTTAGAAGACGAACTAGGAATCCGTCTAACTGTGGGATTAGGAGACAACTCCAAGGGTCTCGTTCTGAATATACGATGCTTTACCGCCTTCGTACCAGTCCTCAACACTGTGTTCCCAATATTTGTAATCTAAAGATGCTTCAGCACGTATACATCTCAACAAACGCAATCACTCATTAGTGTAGCGCACTGTAATCATTTTACCTAGAAATTTCTCATAAATGAAATTATAATTATACTGTGTAATGAGATAGCTACATTAAAACTGAAATATATATGTATTCAATTATAAAAACAACACAAATTTTTGGTCCATTCGAATTATGGTTGATTATATATTAATATAGGAACCGTTTAAAATTTTGGAAAAAATATACCGATGTTTACTGAATACATATGTTAGGAATAATAAATTACCGTAACTAATTGATTTTAAATTATGGGAACCCATTATGTAGTTGGAAACATTACTTGTATAACTGGCCTGAATATTCAATGAAAAGGCATGTTTTTAATATTTTATAGTATTGTATTCATATAATTATAGTATAATTCCAATATTATATTATTAAGACTCATAGTAAAAGTAATAACCGAAAAAATCACTCGACTCTTAAATAAATTAGAAATACATTCTTCTCAGTCGCATATATATTAGAGAAAGGTTGGAATAGAGACGGTTGTAAATTTAATGTAATGTAAAGTTATTTATAATTCAGCCTTCAAACAGGGCAAAGTAATTTATACAATTGTTTGCGTTCTGGCATTGTTACTAGGGCTCGTCCAAGGTTTGCAATGTGTTGATATCAACATGTAGCAATTTCTATATTATTTATTCCCATTATTGAAAGCTGCCCTTCTGTTTTAATACTCACCATTTTTATTTTTGTTGAAGTCTAGTTTAACCTACAAGACAATTCCATGCACAAATATTAAAGTCCAATTATTATATATTTCACAATAAATATATGAAGTGCGTACTACGCTATACACTCTACGATGTAATTACATCATAACATAATTAATAATTACTCATTAGTGTTTTATGGCAATTATTACCTTCAAAAAGTACTCAATGATATCCCAATATAAATAAAATGGTATAGTCTGCCCGATGGTCAGGTGATACCAATGATAAATGGCATCCCTTGTGGAGACTGGCATTTCTATAAACTAATCAGTCTTTCTTTGTAATTAAGGCTACTTGTAATAATAAAGTATTTGGTAATTTTAGAATGGACCGAAGAGATGGAAAGGCAGTGGAGGCAGAAGACCATGGTCCCTCTTGATTTCAGGGAGATTCTTTACTTAGACCTTCCTGCTGAAGCATCCTATATATATATCTGATGCATAGATAAGTTTCATTTTGTAAGAGTTTTATTAATTTTTTTTTAGGGGTAATGGAATAGAAACTCTGGCGAAGCTTTATGATTGATCATTTTATATTATATTTAATAGAATAATGGATTTTACAAAATTCCTCACTAGGTAGTTTAAACGGTCAGATAGTCCTGTGTGTTTCTGAAGAGGGTCTAAGAAGTTGTCGAAATGAGCAGATTAAGTAAAAATTTGGAGGGGGTCAGGAGATAGAGTTTTATAAGCCAAATTCAGGGCATTTTCGGAGCTATCGGGTTTCATAACCCTTAAATGTCTTTCTCCTTTGTTTTATTGTTTTATATATATAACGGTTCCATGAGTATCAAGTTTCATTAAGGAGAATGAAGTATGGAGCTATCTAGGCCGTTTGGTTAGGTATGTGTAACTATCGCGGCATTTAGCTTGTTGAGATATCTTAATTTGTATAAATTTATTGATTTTAATTTATCAATAACACACTCATACATATATACTCTTTATATTTATATTTAATTGAGCTATATAATTATTTAATAAGACAGGCAGCTACCGTTCAACAATACGTAAAGCAGACCGGTACTCTATCGTAGTCATAAAAGAGATGTTTAGAAAAGAAACGTTAGGTAAACATTTTTTCTTTGGCAAATTGTTCGATACTTTGGTTTCCCTCTTCTGTATAGCTTTTCCTCTATATTTCCTCTCACAATCTTCCATTTCTTGTCTTTTTCAAGCCAAGTGTATATCCATTTAAAATTTGAGGCTAAAAAGTAAAAACATTACCTGTTCATAATAGTGTTTTCTCATTCGCTTTCATTTAAAGGTGTATTTTAAAATAATCCATTAATTTAATGGCTCATGCAGCTTCTTTTTGATGATTAGTCGGTGTTTTGGTTCTAATTCAGATGGTATCAAGCCCTTATGATTTTATCATTTAAGACGAAAATTCTTTTCAAGAGCTTAATAAATAACTAGTAAATCCATTAGCGTGGATAATAGTAAAGCAGTCTCGAAAACACAATACATTTCATCATTTAGCGCCCCACGGGATTCAATATGACAGAAATCGGTGGGCCCACTGGACCAGAAGCGAGATCGGTAAACCAGGCACGTTTTTCATCTCTCCTTATTTGTTGTCTCTTTCTCCATTGTTGATATACTTGTCCTCTACTTTTTCTACTCTTTTTAAGGACATTTTTTTAGTACATTAATTTTAAATATTAGTATACAAAAATGAAAATTTAATTTTCAATATGTCAAACCTATTAAAAGTACAGAATACTTGGTAAATATCAATAGAGAAGCATTAAATAATTTTTGGGAATTTTATTTATTTTTTGTAATTTTATACTATTTTTATGAATAGTACAAGTAAGACAGTTTTTAAAAGTATAAATGGATATAGACATAAATTATTAGCAGGGTTTCATCTCTGTTAACTATCAATAAATTTAAATCTATTTTTTATTAAACCTACAGCCTTTAGTAGAATAGAATCGAATAAAAAAGTAATTTTATTCTGAGGCCAGGTCCCGTTAGAATAGCATGTGTACAAAATTTAATGAACATATATCTGGCCAAAGGACTGCATTATAAGAATGACACAGTATCTAAACAAATATAAACTTAAAGGTAGGCTTAGAAAAGATATAAATAAATAAAATTAATGTTCATTGAGCACTCACCCCCAAATATACATCTCAAAAATTGCGAGAACTGGGGATATAGTATCGGTGAAGAAAATGGATTTATCTGGGTTCGAATACAGGCTAGGACAAATCTTTTCTCTTCTGAAAATTGACGTTCGTCAATGAGATCCTAATTATATTAAAAAAATCGTTTAAAGAGGATAAAATGGACAGTAGTTCATATTTTACTTTTTATGGATATGAGCAATTATTTATAACTGATTAGAGATCATCTGTTTGGGAATTTAGAAGATGTAGGAAAACCTTGGATTTAAATGTGGATAAGGAAGAAGCATGACGGATATCAGGTGGAAGTGAGTTCCAATATGTGGTGGAAGGCTCTAATGTTTTGGTTCTTTGGGAACGATTATAAAAGTCGGAAAGGCGATATCTTGTCCCCTGTGATTGGATTGGAAATCCTCTGAATTCTGGGAGGGATCCTGTGATTGAATGGTTTGTTATATGAATGAACCTAGAAAATACTTCTTTGGTTTTATTGATAAGCAATAAATTTCAGTTTTCAAATACACCAAATATTTTTTTAACACATTTGCCGTAGGAAATTAAACAGCATTATTTTGCTAAACATACATTCAATTTTTAATACAATAGCCGTTTTACGGTGTAAATTTTTAATGATTTTTATATTCAAATATTTTTAAAAAACATCTTAAGTGTTACAGTAGGCACTGGCAAAGCATTGCAGTGAATTTGAGATTTAACTCATGCATGAAGTTTTAAAATACTATAAATAATCATTCTATGGTTTAATATTGCTAACAATATTAAATATGAGATTTAAATCTATAGTAAAGTATTTTTTTAGTCTTCTTAAAACCTGTTGAATTATTTTTGTCAAGTCTTTTATTTAATATTTCCAAAATACTTTACTTCTAAATATTTTTCTTCTCTTCATGTTTAGCTTAAAAATAATCTAGTACCTTTAATGGGCCGTGAATTAATTGGTTCGTGATAAAATGACTGTTGATATTTTCGAGTTCCCAATATCATTCTGGTGTGAATTTTATGAAAATAAATCTGGCGTATATTAACGCTAATAAGGAAAAATATAAGAGTCGCTTCAGGGAAGCTACATCCAACAAACACTTTAAGGGTAATACGTAATGAAAGGGATTTAAAACATGCTTGATTAGTTTCGACGGTCCAAGATAATATCAGATTCTCATGGGCAGATTACAAAAAAGAAAGTAGGCAAACAAGAAAAGATATTGTAAGAAAAGGGAATGTAAGATATATGACCGGGCGTGGTCCACGAGAGAAATGGGCCTTAGGTAGTGAAATTTGGAAAGGGTCCATAGAAGATTTAAGAAAAGGGAAACCACAGCATTAATGGAGATCCCATACATGGAGTTTTACTGAAGCTACGGCTGTACCGTTTTATTTTTCTACATATACAGATTATCTTGAAATATGTAAATTAAGAACGTTTCAATTTACTCGAACAAGTGTTGCACAACGAATTACAAAGGTTTGTCTATTGTAAGATAAAGATATAGATAAAAATAATTAATTTTAGTGTACGCGTAGGTGTTATTCAGCGACTGATATACAAAAATCTTGCACAGTGAACCGTAGGCTTTGATGGCCTAAGGCTTTTAGGTCTTAAAAGACCAACAAAAACAAAAAATCGATTTGTTTTTGGATTGTCAGTATTAACTTACACCCAAATGATCTAAATATGTCATCATGATGGACGTTTTAGTTAAGGAGAGAAACATGTTATATATAATAATTATTTTTTTTAACAGGAGTTTCCACTAATAATGGGTTTCCTTAACCTAGTGGTTGGATGGCTTCCTTCCACAGTGTCCTACCTAAGGTCCATTCTTCCTGTAGAACATGTTCATGGATTCATCCACTTCGTTATCCCAGGTCTTCCTCGGTCTTCCTCGCCTTCTTTTTCCATTGATGGACTACTTTGGGAATTCTTCCTTCAGGCAATTTTCAAATGTCCATACCCTTTCCAGGGGTTTTTTCTCAATATCTTCCAGAATAGTTCTTTCAGCCTACATTTATAATTTCTAATATAGTAGTACATTCATATTAGAATAATCCAATATACTATATATGCATACATAAACAAAAATATGTTTCAGAGTGCATTAGTAAACTCATGAGCACTCATTTACTAGGAAAATAAATGTTTATGCCACTAATTAGGATCTTTAATTTTGTTTGTTTTGTTTCTGGGCTGCGTTGAATATTATTTTTAATTCGTGTTTTCATGGGTTACATGTGAGTTATCAATTTTCAAATGTCTAAAATAATTTATTCATTGGATAGAAAATCTGAAATTATTTTAAACAGAGTATATCGCGTGAGAGCAGCAGTATCTCTTGTTCACAATCAGCCTTTCAACTTTATTTCACTTAGGCGGCCTTGTTTCCTAATCCTCACATCAGCCTAGAAACATTTTCACAAATTCCTTTCAGGTTATTCTGATAAAATCACAATCTCTCTGAACTTTTAGAAAATTACTGGATTTTCATTATCAAAATTTAACTTTAAACCTAGGAACCAAACTCTCTTCTTTAGATTACAGGGCTTCACGATGAAATGTTATTTTACGATATATTATTTCTGAGAATATTAGAAAGAAAGACTAATGCTTTGAACAAGAATAACAAAGACTCGCAAGGGTATAGAATATCAAGGTAATTGACTGTTCCTGCAATTTCTCTATCACAGTTATTTATAAAGCTAAATTAATGCCAACGCTTTATATAATTAAATCACTATAAACCATTTTTATAATTTTTTTTCTTATAAACTGGACTCATTTATTTTAGGAATTTATATTGGGAAAGAGATTTTTTGTAGAAGTTCAATTTGAAGCATAATTTAATATATTTATTTATTTATTTTTTTTTTTTAAGATTTCAAAAGTACTTGAAAGAGATCTAGTCTCTCAAGGATCAAAGTTTGGTTTTAATCTAATATTAACTTGACCATGGAGGATAGATGATCCCCTATTCTTTTATTTGAGATTTTATTAATGAATGTGACTTGGAGGTATCTATACTTAAGTTATTATTAGAAATTTTGGACACTTTATTATAATTATTAAATTATGTAATTTAGTATAGTTATTATTATTTTTCCACAGAATTTTTAGACTTATAACTGTTATAAAGTTATATAAATGATTGGTACTGATGCAGGAAACTAAATGTAAAAGATTGAAAATGACACAGTGTTGTCGAAACGTCCCAAATGATCAATAAAGATTAAGAATATATAATGACTGGAAAATGGTTTTCCCTTTCCCAATATAAAATCTCTATTTATATTAGACCTAATTACCTAATTATCTTATAAAATGAATTAATTTGAGTATGTGACACATAATTATTTGAAAATAACGAACCAAAACACAACAATTATTTATATTTTTTATTTTTTTTATTTCCCCGCGAAATATTATCTAATTGGTTTTTAGTTCACAGAAGTAAAATTTCTAGAACAAAAAAAAATTTACATTTTTCTACTTGAAATATTGAGTACAAATAGTCGATTTTTTAATATATATATATATATTAGGCTCCCAATTAATTTGCAGCCACTCATGCAAAAGAATACCCATAAGTCATATTTGGATTTATGGAGTAGTACTTTGGTGCTCAAATAAATCACTGGTTTATTTTACACTCAACTCAAATTCCTCTAGCAACCCACTGGTTACAAACCTCGCTACCTCTTCGATTACCCATAATCCTCCGAGGGGTCTGAAAAAGAGGTGGCCTCCTGACGTACTAGCTTTGTAAATTTGTAATTTGAGCACTACCTGTGCGAAGTTTCTTAACTTGCCTATATCTAATGTCATTCATTCTATCTAATTGTTGTATTATTATAATATAGTTGTAAATTTCAATAAATAAATAAAATAATTGAAAATTCAACATGGGAACATACGATTATCAAGTAACTTTTTTGATAAATATTTACACATTGAGTTGGTATTATACAATTATTTTTTTGTTCTAAATTACAAAGAAGACAGTTTTTGTTGGTTTTAAATGTTGTCTTGAGGAGATAGGTACGACTTCACCCTTAAATTTATATATAGATTTCACCCTTTGATGACCCAATTTTTAGAGTTTTTTGCATGTCCTAACTAATCTTACATCAGTAATAGAAATTTTTCCGGAAGTGAAGGAAGTAAAAAGAGCACTTGATAAATTTATCTCCTAAATTACAGTCAAGTGAGAGGAGAGTCACGAACGAAATTTTGAATTTTGATCAACATAATAATTCATGTTGTTGAAATTGAAAAGAAATTCATATTGTTTTGTCCTTACCTGATTCAATAAAACAATTAAATGTTGTTATTTATGTAATATATTACATGCAAATTATGATAATAAATAATAAATGGTAAATAATGATGTTATTACATGAAATACTGTTATAAAACAGATAATATTTTATAAGGGGGGGATACAAAGTGAATTGTGAAAATTAATTTTGCCCCGTAAAAAAGTTCTGGTTCCGGTTATGAATCCAATGACTGTTTACAATACGATTAAGGAGTTTGTAACTATTCACCTTCTAAGCCTTTAACATATCTTTTTTCAAATGGTGATTGGCAGGTCTATTTAGCTCAAAAACCCTCTGAGTTTCATACAACTACATATGAAGGTTCTACCAGGAATATGGACACAAGAAAATAACCCTCGTAGAAATAACAACTCCAGGATAAGATGGTCCTTGAAGGGAAACCCACTAATTTGTAAATAATGAACTTATTTTGGTACTAAATTCCTACATTTCATCTCTCTTTTCCGTTTTTGTCAATTCTAATCAATGCTGGACTCTCATCCAACTTCTAACCGCTTCCGGACAGATAGTTATCTAGTGTAAAGTAATTGATTGTTAACTTACCATTTACTTTATATCAATCTATACTTTTTCCCACTCCTTCATCACTACACTCACTCACTTTTTTTTTGATATCCTTACCATCGCAACCTGTTGCTTCCCATCCTCTCCGGAACTCCTTCGGTCACCCACAGCCTGTCTCTAACATCTTCATTTCTGAATCTATCCAGGCGGGTGATCCTCAGGCATTTCCTCCAAAAGTCCATCTCTGCAGCTTGCAATCTGGAGTAGAGTCCTGGGTTAAGTGTCCAGGTCTCTGAGGCCTAGCTGAGGGAGGGCTCAACAATACTTCTGAAAATACGCCTTTTATTGTGCGTTGAGATGACTGTGTTCCAAAGAACTGGGTGCAACATTCTAGTCACCCTTCTTGCCAGCCCAACTATCTTCCTAACTTCGGGTTCCGACTTGCCGTTCCAATCTATTGTTGACCCTAAGTACTTGAAGGAGTCCACCCGCTTGCATAATTTCCTGGTAATATGAAGGTATGTTATATGAATATGAAGGCTTCTCTGCAGTTCACTGCGAGGTATTCGGTCTTATCAAAATTTATTTGTAGGCCCCACAGAAAATTTATATATGACCACTGCCTGGTCATCGGCGAAGAAAAGAGAGAAACGCATATGCCCTTTCCTCTCCAACGTGCACTCCACTCCTTCACTGCCTGTTTTAACATAAATTTACTCCTTCACATAAATTTTAAACAGGGTTGGGGAAATTAAGACCTTTTGAAGCAGAAAAAGGCTCAGATAAGCGAGAGCCGTGGTTCAATCTGTACTCGTCTTTTCTAATCAGACATCTCACGGCATTTATTAAGGCATCACTAATGCCTGCACTCTTAAGGGATTCCCACATCTTATGTCTTGGCATTCTCTCATAAGCCTGTTCTAGGTCTATGAAAGCTATATGTACAGCTCTTCCTTTCTCCATTCGCTTTTCTATGAGCTGCCTTAGGACAAATATGCTGTCTGTAGAAGACCTGGCTGCAGTGAAACCAAACTGTCCCTCTGGGGTGACAAACTTCTCTTCTAATTTTCGATTCAGAATTCTGCCAACTATTCTTGATACCAAACTCAGGACACAAATACCTCTATAATTTCGGCATATATTTCTGTCTCCTTTCTTATTAATAGGTGTAAGAAATCCTGTCTTAAGGTCCTTTGGTAACTCTTGCCCTTTTAGTACCAGAATTATAAGCTTTGTTAGGGCCTTTACCAATCCAGGCCTCCCTGTCTTTAACAGTTCTACTGAAATACCTCCAGGTCCTACAGATTTTTCAAATTTTACATTTCTCAGTGTAACAAGAACTTCATATTCTTTTACAATAACATTTCCTTGTGCATTCTCATTTGGATATGAACCGGACCATTCTGGCCTTGTTTCAGTGAGTAGTTTCTCGTAATGGTCTTCTCACATATCAGAGAAATCACATTTCCCTTCCCTTGTGTGCTGGGCCCCTTCAGTACTCTCCATGATTCGCGTATCTTATTTTAGTCCAGGGTATAAACAATCCTCCTGCAACAGGCTTCCTATGCTTGGTTCTTGCTTTCTGTGACAGTGCGCTTTACCTGTGTGCTAAGACTTCGGTATTCTCTCCAATCTTCTTGGCTTCCCCTACATAACCATTTATTTAAGATCCGTTTTTTCTTGTCTACCATTTCTTCTATTTCCATGTTCTTTTGGAGGGTTATTTTCTATCTCCTCTAAGGCTTCACTAGCTGCTTCATGGATAGATTTCTTAATGTGCTCATACATTTCTACAGCATTACTCTCCAAATTATCGTTCATTTTGGCTTCCAGGCGGCGTTTGTAGAGATTGCTTATGCTTTCATCATTGAGAAGGTGAAGCTTATACTTGCGTACATCTAAGTGTGTGGATTTGGCTTGCCATCTGCTTTCTTTTCCACAGTGGTATGCATTTGGCTCTTAACAAAAAGTGGTCACTACCACATTCCATACCGCGTAGGACTCTTACATCGGCTACTGGTAGAAGGCTATGCTGCTTGGTGATACAGTAATCCAAGATGGAAGGTCTGAATCCTGGTTTACTCCAAGTGAACTGCTGCTCCTTTCTGTGTTGGAAGAAAGTATTTTGTATTTTAAGGTCAAATTACTCGCAGATTTCACGGATCCTGAGGCCATTATCATTTATAGCCTCCTCCCGGATTTCCTTTTGCTCCTTTTCCAACTTGGGCATTCATATCACCAATCATAATCACTTGGTCTTTGTGCCTGGTCTTATCCAGATTGCCTCTGAGACCATCCTCGAAACGGTCCTTCTCGGTGGCTAATTTATTGTTATCTGGGCTGTAGACTCCTAGAATTGAAATATTGTAGCCAAACATCTTCACATCCAATCTTCTTACCATCCTTTCCGAGATCATTTCATAAAAGCTTACGAAAGGATTTTCATAAAAGCTCTCCTGTGTTTCCACCGGATTACAATGGAGACACCAGCCCATTATTAGTCCTTATGAATTTAAAGGACAAAATATGATTTCATTTTATATTAAATGTTAGTTTCATACTTTATATTGTTTCAATCCAATTATTAACATTTTCTCTAGTAAGTCAATCTTAAGGTATGTCTCTTTTTGTGTTTTTTTTGGTATTCATTCCGAATTATTCACTGTACTGACGAGATTCAGTGAATAGTATTTACTGAATTAGAAAAAACTATTAGTATATTATAGTTACTCAAGATATGGTTAAAGATAAGTAGTGGACGTGGCAGTGCTCGCTGAAAATATTATACTCGACTCTCTGGGGATAATTCACCACCATATATATAGTAGCTGATACCCCACACGATTGTTTAATATTTTCTTTGCTTTTTCGTTATTAAGAAGAAATAAGAAAAAGGGTGGTAAAAAGAAATAGGAATTGTATTGTCATCCCAAGTATTTATTTTGATTAATGGCATGATAAGGAGAAATAGAGAAAAGGAATGTGTAAATCGAATATTCATAAATTTAAAATTGTAATGTACAGTATGTCTAATATGGATTGATAAGTATGCTGTGTGTTTATGGCAATTCAATGTAGTTGGACAGCACTGCTGAAACAATAAATCATTTCTCTCTCTCTTGACACGTTTGTGTACTTATTTAACGTCACAATATGCTGGCATGGGTAATTGGACGATGCTAAAGTGGGAGTCCTTTATTTTTTCCTATTCAGGTATAATTAGGCTAGGGATCTTTAACGAGTAATTGACACCACATAGCCTTAGGAAACCAGTTTTACGTCCCCTGAGGCCTTTCTCTCGCGTTCTTACGCTATATCCAATAATTTTGCTACTGCCTTGACCCCCAATATAGTAGCAGAGTCGCAGAGTTGTGTGGATAAATAAATAAATACATACACACACCCATATATATATATGTGTGACTTTTGATTAAATTGAGCTAATATAATTAAGACCCCGGGGCCGATAATTAATCCAGTGAAACCAGAGGGACAGGAAGAGGTAATTTCATAATCGGATAAAGTTGGAAATCCTTTGAGGTAAAAAATAAAATTAAAAAAAAAAGTTAATTAGTACAGATTACAGAAGTTTAAAGGAGAGATTAGCGAATTGTGGGGAACCGGGACGATTGCTTGCTTTCATCCTTAACTCCCTTCAGTCCGGTGTAAGGACGAGTCATCATGAAACCACTTTAATTTAGGAAACTTTGATCGAAGATTTTTCTTTCTGTAATTAGTATGAATATCATTTTATGTTTAGTAATGTCCATTCCTTAAGTATTGAAGAAATACCATAATGTATACTCCGGTTTACTCTTTGGTGTTTCAGGTAAGTATAATTCAAATTTAACGAACGTTCAATAAACGAATAAGTTATTTAAATCATTTTTACAAATAACTGAATAATTGAATCTTCTGAAGAAAGTATTTATATTGTTTATATCAATTTATCTCACGTTTAAATGTTTTTAACCATGGTCATTTTCATTTTTATGGGATAGATAATATGCGATATTCAGATAAGCCTACCCCAATAGCTCTACTCGACTTCACATCTCCTTATTCATAAACCCCTAAATTTAGCTATTGTTCAAGTGTCAGCATTAAACCAATCGGTCGAGAGTAGAATAGATTAGTGGGAAAAAATATATTTATTGAAAATAATTTATTTATATAAGAACAATAAAAACTCCAGACAAAATATAAAGAATGCTTCCACATGTTTAGCTCAGTTTGAGAATAATTTCATTTTTAATCACGAATAAACTAAATTTTCAGAAAAAGCGAGGTAATGAATATTTCATTTTTAATCGATTTTTTGAAATCTACACATCCTAAAATGTAAAACCTCAACTTTATCCATTCATAAATATGCATTGGTTCCTGAATAAAAATAATAAACCAAAATAACCAATTTTTGAATGGAAGAACGTGGGATTCATTGTTTACATTTTAAAAAAAGTTAAATTATTACTGAATTTATAATAAATACCCCTTAAATTATCGTCCTCAAAGTCCAATGCGTGTTGTTAAAATTTCCCATTATGTAATCGAACTAATCATATTTGCATTTGCATCATTATGTGCAGGAGTATCTATACCAAGAACATGGAGCATTACCAAAGAATAAGACATGGTTTGGTACAAATACGTGAGGGAATACTGAATAAGCCTAATGAGAATCGTGAGGTGCTTCGGAATCGGGTCCTCGAACGTTCGTCAACACAAATAAAAATAATACACAATAAGACAATATTTTACACTTGATTCAGGTGGCTCAACCCGATATATATAATTTTTTTTTTATGAACGCACAAGGCAAGATTTAATTGTTATTATTTTCTTTAGGAAGAGGTTTTATCAAATTTATTTTTTTGGAAAACCACAGCACCATTCCCTACTATAATACAGACTTTTATTCACTTACATATACTTACAAATGCTTCTTAACAAAGAAAAAAAATATAAAGGTAGTTCTAAAAAAAATAAAAACAGCACAAGGCTCTTCTTAATAAAAACATAAAACAAGAACAGCCTTTTACAGAATCCATAATTAAGAAATGCCAACGGCCATACCACGTTGAACACACCGGTTCCCGTCCGATCACCGAAGACAAGGAACGTCGGGCGTGGTTAGTACTTAGATGGGTGACCGCCTGGGAAAACAGCGTGCTGTTGGCATTTCTTTAAGCTTACCCATTAAACAAATAAATATATATCTGGCTGTATGGAAGTAGAAGTATACAATGCCAAAAAAAAAAAGAAATACTTAAGATATAAAATACATGATTATTATTTGAAGCAGATCCTTTTAGAGTAATAAGGGGATTAAAATATGAAGTATTTTAAATACTTAAAATTAAATTAAAAAATAAAGAAATTAAGATAACAGGAGATCAATATGAAGGTTTCGGATAAGATAGTCTTTTTAGGTTTTGTGTTTGCATGCCCCATCCTAATTTAAGTATATTAAATATTTTATGCAAATGTTTTAGTTTTACTGGAAGGGACCATCCTTTTTTTTTCTGATTCTATAATTGTTCTAACCACAGGAACTCCCATTGTATTTTACGATCTGTTATTTTTTCTCAAATCGTGTTCTTGGGTTCTAATTCAGTCAAATTCAATTTTTTTACGACCCATTTTTATTTTATTCCACTGCATAAATTCGTTTTTTTATTACACCTCCAAAACCTGTTTTTAGAGTAAAGAGATTAATAGTAGTTAAACAAACAGATGTTATGGCTATGTACTTTAATTAATAGAATCCAGTAGTTTCGTAAGCCTCGGATTAAGGACCGATGGTTATTTTTTTTTTACTTATTCATCCTTTGTCTTAAACTGTTCCTGGTATTTGTGTATTAGTCGGTCTGCGGGGTCTGTTATCCTAATTTGTTTATGACCTGAAGACTGATAACCCTAATTCCTCATATTAATCGAAATACAATAAATAGGATTTGAACATGGAAAGATGGTGACAAAAAACTTTTATTTCACAATTTAATTTAATGTTGAAGACGAAAAATCTTAAAGACGAACTATAAATATGTCTTAAAGGTGTTAAAATTGTTATTCTAGGCTTCTCTATCCACGTTTCTTCTCTATACACCTTTCGACTTAATTTCATCCTTGGAGTTATTTCGTTCTTCTGGAAGTACAAAGTACAGCTTCTTCTTTCGAAGACCGTAAATTGTCTAAAGTGTTATTCTGTACATTTCAAAAAGTCAATGACAATGTTACTATCAATAACAAATAACAAATCAACAATAGTAAAAACGAATTCCGGTCACTTTTTTCTCTTCAAAATAAAAAAATATTTAATAATGACCATCAAATAACAATAAATAAAAATAATTTATAAAAAAAGTTTTAAGCTCGTTAAAACGTGCACAAACGGAAGATATCGGAAACAAAAATAAAGCATATCTGGGTAAATAGACTGATCGTTGTGATGAGAAAAGTTTATCTTGACAAGAGAGAGATGGGAGAGGGAAAGAGAGAGAGTGAGAGAGAGAGTGAGAGAGAGAGTGAGAGAGAGAGAGGGAGAGAGAGTGAGGGGGGAGGGAGAAGTGCAATCGAAAGAAAAGCTATGTAATAATGGAAAAACTTGAAGAAAAAAATACAAAAAAAAGAGGATGGAGATCAATGAAAACGCGAAGATGGGGAAAATGATCCAATGGCAGATTAAATATTTACCAAGCCCTTCTTCGATTTTAATCAAGAAGAATTATTATTTCCTGAAGGAAGTTTTCTTTGCCCCTGAGCATTGTCCTTCCGCCCGTCGGCCGAGCGATTAGCTTCCTAGGTATTACTACTCAGTACACACCGTAAGTAATTTCCGATAAATCTTGTAAACTGGAGACAAGGAACGCCCGAGGGGAAAGCTTAGTTGGATTGACTACGCAGTAATATTCTTCCAATTTTATCCTTAGTATAAATAATAAAATTATTTTGTGCATTTTCAAGTAATCTAATTATTAATCTAACCACCTTATAACCTGCACAAGCTCAACAATAATTAGTATATAGTTATATTATGTATACCTTGTATTTCTATTTACAACTTTAATTTCATTTTTAGCATTATTATCACCGTTCAGCAATACGTAGATTCATTTATACTTTTAATCATTTCGTAAAACAAGACATTTAACAATGTCAAAAAAAAATGAAAATCATTAGGGGGAAACGAAAAGTTCTACTAGTTATTGATATCACAAGTTATTATTAGTATGTTTAAATATTTTTGTTTGGAGGAGAAAATAGAATAAAAATATTTTAAAATATTCACCTTCAAAAGAACAATATAAAAAATAAATTATTATTAGTATAAATTGCACGACTGTTAAAATATCTTTTAGTTGAATACTATTATTCTTGTATCAATCGAATTCAATTCTTTAAACTAAAATTGATAACAAAAATTGTATAACTCGTGCACAGGTCGCTTAGGGTCGCCAGACTCACGCATTGCGTCACGACCACGTCACTCATGTTGCTGAGGTGAACCCAATAGTTTTTCCCCTACTAAAAGTCGCTAAACGCAGCTAAAGAACTTTTCAATTCCAAATGTTTATGAAAAGAAAATGATTCTATAAATATTTCATAATAAAATTTAAAGTGAGTATAAAGAAGTTTCCTCTATACTCTTATTATGAGTATAACAATATTTTAAAGTTTGCTGTATATACTCCGATAAAAGCATCTGTATCTAAAGTAATACAAATATTTGTCCGTTTGCCCATGATTTTAAATTAATTCATATAATGATCTAAGGAATACGTTTTTTGCTATAGATTATTTCATGTCTATATTTTTTGGTAGTGTCCTGAATTGCCAGTTAAATTTATTTGTTATTAACCGATATTTCCTAATAATACTCAGCGATTTCCAAAGACCAGGAACAGATCATTTTGTTGCCGACTAGCATGGATCACCTTATTTACTTATATGTATTGAAAAACAATTCGGGTGACGTCTTCTGTCGAAGGTTTGCTATCATTATGATCTTTTGAATATTGCTGACTGCTGCATTGAAGGGATGGTTTTAAGAACAGCTAAACCTTTTTCTCAGGTTGCAACCATGAAAATCGTCTCCCCACACTATGCTTCCCTATGATTTCCCCTGCATGGCTATCTGAAATATTTGACTTCTTTCCCCTCTCAAAAGGTGGCCCAAGTATATAAGATTTCTGATTTTGGTGTTATTTCTTTGCCCTTTTTGAGCCTTCGCAAAACTCCCTCTTTCGTAAATCAATGTAAGATATAGTCTCTCCTTTAAATATAGCCACGACTCGGATCATACTTATCAATACTTAGTGTGTAAGTGTGTTAGAACTGTTACGATTTAATATTAATTAACTCCCTAAATTTCGTTATTTTCATATTATATATGTAAAATCTAAACATTTTAAGGAATCAGGAGCATCTTTTTTCTATCTTGATAACGAATAATCATTCATAAAAAAAAATCAAATCGACCTAGCAATTACGGCTGTTAATAATGAATTGATGTTAACGTTGAAGTTGAGTGAATATTATCAAAACAATCAAGCTGGACACATTAATTACTGAAATGTCATTATGGCAATTTGGTATCTCCTGATTGATGAGATTAATTTAATTAATAATTATGACCTTCTAATGAACCAACTCATTACCTATAAAATATAGATTACTGTTAAATCCTATTACTATTAGGTGTTACTTCATATGTGTATTTATATTTGATATTTTTCTTTTTACTATTTATTTATTGATATTTACAACTGTATAACAATAATACAACAAGTAAATATGCTAAGTGATACATAATGACATGAGATAATGACAAGAAGGGAAACTAACCACTGGTAGTACTCAAATCACAAGATCGACTAAGAAGGTCACGTGGCCATCTTCTTTCCAGGAACCTCGGAGGATTGAAATGAAGTTAGTTGTGAAAGGATAGATAGCGAGTTCGGGCCAAAGCAGCTACAAATGGGACGGTTAGTTCATTATAAATGACTTTATTCTTAACAAAATAAGGAGCATTGAGGATTTTACGAAGGATTTTGGATTGCAGAGATTGGATACGAGAGGAATTCGATGGTTTAGTGGAGCCCTAAAGCTCTACTCCGTAAGTCCAAATAGGTCGTATGTTAGTCATGTATATGAGTCTTTTGTAATTAATTGGGAGCTTAGAGCGTTTTTTCTAGTAAGTGGTAAAGTAGCCTGTAACGTCCGAGCGGTTTCTTGTCTTTTCAGTCTTGTATGAGAATTCCAGGTTAATCGTTTGTCGAGATGCAACCCTAAGTATCGGATCTGTTCTACAGGCACAAGTGGGATATTACTAAAGAATACTGAAGGGCAGGAAGTCATTGGTTTACGACGTAAAGTAAAAGTGATTTGATATGATTTTTGAGAATTTATTTTAATTCTCCAGCTTTTACACCATTCTTCAAGATCAGTAATTCAATAACTAGATTGGTGTTGACTGATTATCTATATGTATCATCAGGATACGTGGTAAGGATAGTATTAGGATGAGTTGGGATGTAAGCTGTATAAACTGTAGAAAGGATTGGGCCAAGGATACTTCCTTGAGGAACACCAGCAGATTGGGAAAAGTGATTGAATAGACATTATTATCCTTTACTTGGAATTCTATTTGTGAGATAGGATTAAAGGATGAGAAAGTATGTAGGTGGTAGGAATTTAGGGAGTTTGTAGAGCAATCCCGGATGCCAGTCTCGGTCAAAAGCGTGTTCCACGTCCAGAAAGACGCCTGAACAATATGACCCACCTTCTAATGCAGAGGAGACTACTATTAGATATTAAAACTTCAATTACAGTTTTCAGTGATAAACATATAGACATCGTTACATGATCGAAGTAAATATAGTTTTCAGTTATGGATACATTTGTTAACAATATTTAATTTAATAGTTGTGAATAAGCATTTCTATGAATACAGTTTTTGGTAGTAGAAGTTATAATAATAATGAAAAATATAAATATTACTTGGTTATTAAATTGTTCAGATCTTGAATAAAAAGTGTTGAGTTCACCAAGCGGTTTATGCTCTACCTGAAATCAGCCCTTAAATTTTTCTCCTTGATCTCCAAAAGCATGTACTTCATTAAATATTACCTCAACATCGGCTGACAGTATGTGTGTGTATATATATATATGTGTATATACAGGGTGTCCCATTTCAAGTGGATCAAACGTTTTTAACTTTTAAACAATAGAAAATTCAGAAAAACGATTCAGGTAAAAGTTGTTTATTTTACATACATTTTTTCCATGTTTTCCATTGTACATTTCAGAAAAATAAAAATCAATGGGGGTCAAGAGGTAACTAAATTTTTTGAAGGTCGATATTGACCATTTAAAGTGAAAAAACAAAAAAATGTTTTTTTATTTCTTCCAACTAGGCCTTAATAATTACAACTTTTACCTGAATCGTTTTTTCTGAAATTTGTTTCGTTTAAAAGTTAAATACGTTTGATCCACTAAAAATGGGATACCCTGTATATATATATATATATATATATCCAACTAATATTATGAATGCGAAAGTTTGTATGTATGTTTGTTACTCTTTCACGCAAAAACTACTGATTGAAATAGGTTGAAACTTTGCAGTAATATAGGTTATACATCAGAATAACACATAGGCTACAATTTATAGTGATTTTGTGTGATTTGGTCATAATCTATGCCTATAAAATACTTTGTCCTGAATGACTGACTGACATATCAACGCACAGCCTTAATCGCTGATCGCAGAGACCTGAAACTTGGAGGGTGGGTTATTTGTATGACGTAGGCATCCGATAAGAAAGCATTTTCCGAAATTCTCCCCTAAGGGGGTGAAAAAGGGGGGCAAAGTTTGTATGCTTTCTCACGTGTTTCTTACTCGTAAAATCTACATATTTTCGCTGAACAAAACAAATCAAGCACCATAGTTCACTTCTCCATCACCGGAAAAATCTAAAGTTAAAAATAGAAATGAATAAATTAGAACCTGCGACCTTCTCATCCTCCTCTTAAAATGTACATCGTGTACAGTACAAGAGATACCTCTCCGTCATATCTTCAATTCTACATAGAAATCTTCAAACCCAAAGGGGCTAAGAAAAAAAAAAAAAAAAAAAAAAAAAAGTTCACTTCTCACTGGTGCCGTACGACAAGTGAAACCGTTATACTTAGCAAGTAATCCTTTTCAATAACATTACATACTAATTCTTTACTGACACGAAGAAAAGTAAACTTCTGTCCGCCCCGTTTTTAATCAGTGTCAATGTATGTTTCTCGGCTGTGCTGATCACAGCTGTGATGAAATTTGATATGGATAATCTCTAGCCTCGGGGAAGGACCTAGGGTACTTTTTATCAACACACCACACAGCCGAATTTAATATAAAACTGTAACTTGATTGACTAAAACGTCCAGCTGTCAACCCACAGCAGAAACCACTGAACATCTTGAAATTCGCAGAAAGGTTCTTTGCATAGCTTAAATGAGCACTAAGAAAGGAATTTGGACAATAAAGGGATTCCACTTAATATAATAGGGGTTCAACGATTGTGCGGAATCCGTCGCTTTGAAGTTAGAAATCTGAAATTTTGGACGTACGAGTAATTTAAATTTATAAAAAAAAAATTAAATTATTTATTTAAAATGATCTGTCACGAAACTTTGTGTGGCAGACCAAATTCCTCGCGAGCGAAGCCGCGGGCAAAAGCTAGTATATATAGAAGATATATGTATATATTGTTGTAACCACATGGTTATTATTTCTGGTTGTTAATGCCGTTATAATTTACTAGTTTTGTCTCTGTGTCTTTCACAGAAGCAAGTCCGAAGTTGTCATCTGTGGATGTTTCGAATGAGAGCTCATAATTGTAGCTATCTCTTCCTGTCTTGCTTTATACTCATCGGATATATTTGATGACTGTTACAACACTTATATCACTGCATTTAACTTTCTGAGCCATGCAGTAAATTAAGTAGATTTAAAAAAGCTTTTAATCTTTTGAGCATGGCATAGTTGATTAATTGTCTATTTCCTTTGCTGTTTTGTAGCTAATTTAATTTTGAGTAAACTCATTATTCAATCCATTTGAATAAAATATTTTGAAGATAAAATCCACTTTTTTTTTATTCTCAAGAAAAAATGATAAAATAAACAAATAAAGTGACATTTGTAATATATTAAACGTTGAACCTAATTAAATCAGATTGATTCTGGAGTAATTTTCATCTTTGTTTGAGTAACAATGCATTCGCTGGCTGTATGGTCACTGAAATGTAATTGTATTTGATGTAATAACTGCATATTAATTATTCTATAGCATGAATTCAAATTATGTTTGCAAAGAAATATTGTTAATATGGAATTGTTTTGCCTCACGTATTCATGAACTTAATAGAAATAATTTTATCAAACATATAATGTACATGGAAAAATGGAGTGAAGCGAAACAATGGCGTACATGGCCCCTTGATTTATCTTTGTTTTTTTTCCTAGATTAACTCAAGTGCAAAAACATTCATGGATATAAAAACTGTTATAAGATTATGCAATTGAACTGCATTCTACATGTTTTCCACTATCAGAATAAAAATCTTTGATGATCCTAACCTTGGTAATTTATCTTTTAAATAAAAAACAAAAACAATTTCTTTGTGTAATACATGTATTGCTTGTTTATTTATTTAACGTCACTACAAGCTACTATGGCTAGTCGGACGATACTAAAGGGAGAGTCTGAAATTTAACCTATTCAGGTATAATTGCAATACGAGTATCTGACAACGTACAGTCTGGATATTTCAATGTCAGGTCCCCCTACGAAGGACGGCATAAACAAGATTACTGTACTCCCTTTTAAATACCCCAAAAGGTCATCTGCCGGGTCGAATACAGGATCGAAGGTTGTTAAGGATTCTTCACAACTGTTGACAATATAATAAATTTATAAGACTCCTGTATTCTGCGGGTAGTGCATTACAATGCCCATGGAATACATATTTTAATTACATAAGGTCACAAATGTAGAAAAAATTTTTGGTCAGGAAATAATAAGCAAACCATAAAACTAAGTTCTTAGGTAGCGAAAGTTTACAGTAAAAAGTATAGTAAATATATATATAGTTTAAAACTGAATAAGTTACATAAAAATTTAAATATTCTGTAATAACTTAAAACTGTAAACATCAATATAACTGTTATACAACAATATTACTGTAAGCAATATAACGGTTATACAACAATGGGGGGTGCATCTGATATGTAAAATTATCGAATTGGAGCAATGGGGGTTCAGCCAGGTAGACAGGGGGTGCCCAACAAATAAAATCAACAATAATTGTAAAAATTTTAATATCTTGGATTAGGATGGTCCACGAAAAACAAAAGAAGGTTATTCAAATAACTATTCCTTATACGAACCTCGTTACCTTCGAATCTTTCTCCTCCTCTTTCATCTACTTCCTTCCTTATTTTAATACTCCATAATTCGATTTCGGTATAAGATTTTAAAATTCATTAATTTGTTAATCTTCTTATTACTCTAACGGGATTTTTGTTAAATTACAAAACAGTATAACTATTTATACAAAAAACTTCAGTTGTTTCTTCTGGTTTAGACCGTGTCGGTGAATTTTCTGCCAACGTTTCGCCAGACATGCTGCTGACTTCCTCAAGGCTTAATTGAGACTGAAGACGTCCAGCTAACCCGCGGCGTTATATAGTCGCCACACGGGTCCACTCGTGATTCATCGGTTCCTTCCGTTAGTCGTTCGGGGTTTTTCGTGTCCGGGGGCGGAGTCTGCTCTTCCATGCCTGTGATTGGCTGGTTTCTGATTGTTTGGGCTCTGATTGGCTGGACTTCGGCTTGATTTTCGCTGCTAGGTTGATTTGTTCTGAAACGTTGGCAGAAAATTGACCGACACGGTCTAAACCAGAAGAAACAACTGAAGTTTTTTGTATAAATAGTGGCCGTGGAAACTTGAAAGAGTATTTAACTAGCCTCAATGGGGAGGATATAGCTCGGAGAGTGAAGATATTGGAGAAACTCAGAAGAAAGAAAGTGAGTCTAATTTGCAGGCTTGCCTTTCTCAAAAGATGCAGGGACCATAAGATTACCCCAAACTGTGCAAGAATAGGCATAACAAATTCATTGAACAGAGTCAAAAACGCCAAGAGTCGATGTTCGGCCATAATACTTAAAGCAATGATCGCGGACACCAGGAAGGAGCTGGCTGCTTTGGAAAATAAATTATATCAAGAACATCTATTCCTTAGTCGAAAAATAGGAAAGGACGATTGGAATAAGGTCGACCAAGTCACCTGGTTGAGAGCCTACCAAGAGGAACAGATGATCAAGACAAAGCAGAACAAGAAATTTAACAAGCTACACATGGAGCAAAAACCGAAGAACCCCCTGGCTGTGGGCACACTGAAAAACACAGTAAAGAATCTAACGGGAGAGGAGCTATCGGAGGACACTTAAAAGGTATTGGAAAAGGGGCAGAACTTCGCTATCGCTCCTAAGAAGATACCGGTAGATAAGATCATAAGTGGAGTAGAAGCTACCGTGGGACAATTAGATGAGAAGATTGCGGAAGAGATTCGGGGGGAGGTATCCAGAATTTTGAGAAAAACCAAGCCACCCAAGTCTAATCTAACTGTTAAAGAAGAAAAAGCCTTAAAGGCATTGAAGAAACGAGATGACCTGTTAGTATTACCAGCGGATAAGGGCAACAGTACGGTCATAATGAAAAAGGTAGACTATATTAAGAAAATGGAGGAAGTACTGAATGATGGTTCTTACAAGGAATTAAAAGAAGACCCGACTGGAAAAATAAACAGAAAGATGGCTCAGTTTCTAAAAAACATCCAGGTAGAAACAGATGCTTGACCAGGTCTGACCCGATAACTCCCAGAATCTACGGTCTCCCGAAAATGCACAAGAAAGGAATACCTCTAGGTCCAATAGTGGATTCCATTGGTTCGGCAACATACGAAGCAGCTGAATACGTTAGTAAGAAAATAAAACTGCTTATCGGTAACACTGAGCACCACATAAAGGACTCAAACGATTTTGTGAGGAAAATCGCCGCAATAAAATTAACACTCAAGATATACTGGTCAGCTTTGATGTGAAGTCCCTGTTCACCAAATTACCTATTAAAGATACTCTACCACTTATAGAAAAAGCACTCAGTGAAGCAGACGCAGAACTGGCTGAACTGTGTTTGACATCGTCGTATTTTCTTTTTAACGGAAAATACTATAAGCAGATTGAAGGTGCGAGTATGGGATCGCCATTAAGTCCACTCGTCGCGGAACTGTTTATGGAAAATTTCGAACAAGAAGTATTAAAAACTTCATGCTTAAAGCCGTCTTACTGGTTCCGATACGTGGACGACACTTTCGTAATTTGGTCACATGGGATGGAAACTTTAAATGATTTCTTGAACCACATAAACGGGAGACACAGGAACATTCAATTTACTATGGAAGTTGAAGCTGAAGAAAGCATCCCGTTCCTAGATGTAAAAGTTGAAAAGAAAGATGACCGTTTGGGATACTCGGTATACAGAAAACCGACCCACACTGACCGATACTTGAATGCAGGCTCACATCATCACCCTTCCCAGAAACTTGGGGTCATTAGAACGTTGATCACAAGAGCCATTAGGATTTCACAGCCGGTGGGTTTGAAGAAAAGCAAAGACATTTAAAGAAAGCTCTCATGAAAAATGGTTATCAACAAGAAATAATAAAGAGAGAATTCAAAAAAGCCCAAAAGGCAGGCCCACACACAACAGAAGAAAGAAGAGAAGAAATTAAGAGAGCAGCGATCCCATATGTAAAAGGCACAACAGAGAAAATAGCTAAAGTACTGAAGAAGTTTAATATAGGAACGATATACACCACAGACAGGAAGATAGGTCAGGTTTTGCCGAATCCAAAAGACAACTTAGGACTCAGGACACCGGGGATATACAGCATTCCATGCTCCTGTGGTAAGGAATACATTGGACAAACGGGAATGCTGATATCCACAAGGCTGACAGAACACATTAAAAGTGTGTAGAAAATGGACAGCAAAACATCGGCTTTGGCAGAACATTTCACTACTACTAACCACGCCATAGAATTTGATAAAATCAGAGTAGTTAAGAAATGTAGCAAGGCCACAGAAAGGAAGATACTGGAAGCAATAGAAATAGTCAAACACCCGGAAAACTTCAACAGGGAGGACGGGTACAAATTAAGTAAACTATGGCTCTCTAACATAGAACAAAAGAAAGACAATCAACAAGAACAACAAATCAACCTAGCAGCGACAATCAAGCCGAAGTCCAGCCAATCAGAGCCCAAACAATCAGAAACCAGCCAATCACAGGCATGGAAGAGCAGACTCCACCCCCGGACACAAAAAACCCCGAACGACTAACGGAAGGAACCGATGAATCACGAGTGGACCCGAGTGGTGACTATATAACGCCGCGGGTTAGCTGGACGTCTTCAGTCTCAATTAAGCCTTGAGGAAGTCAGCAGCATGTCTGGCGAAACGTTGGCAGAAAATTCACCGACATGGTCTAAACCAGTAGAAAAAACTGAAGTTTTTTGTATAAATATTGGCCGTGGAAACTTGAAAGAGTAGTATAACTATTATTCAGACCAAAAACCAAATCTTAAATAATATTTTTTCTTGTTATCATTGTTCTAAGATTACTGCTTAAATAGTTTACTTTCAAGAATTGGAACATGTCCTTTTGTCGCTTGGGAAAAAGTTGAGTAAAGATTATAATAGTACAGAAGTTTTTCCAATGCAGTTTATAATTTAACAGATACCTTTTTTTTTTTTTTTTTTTTTTTTTTTTTTTTTTTTTTTTTTTTTTTTTTTTTTTTAGGGCCCCCTTCCTGCCATTGCTGGCATACGGGGTTCTCGGCAGTGACGGGTTGATGCGTTGGGTTTACGCACGCCCGCCACTGCCAATAAATCAACTTTTTTTTTTTTTAATCTTTATTTCAACAAACTATTACTACATTAGATGGGGGGGTACCATTTAATTTTTTGGGTACATTTTTTTTTTTTTTTTGTTAATCTGTGGTGCTGCCCGGTGCACGGATGTGCACCTTACTGTTGGGGCAGCACCTTTAGGCCTCCTGGCCGGTCTCCATCCGTCCGGATGCCGTCCAGCCCTCCTGGTCCGCATCCGTCCGATCCTCAGCTCCATCTCTCTCTTCCGGGAGTGGTTCCCCGTCTGGCTCCTCGTCTGGCGGCTCGCCGAGGGGCCGGACCCTGCTAATGGTGAAATGCGCAGGCCCGACCACTTCCTTCCACCCGTAGACAAACTCCTTGAAGAAGGGGTAATTACCTTCCTCCATCAAACGGGGGAAGTCCTCCTCGGCGAGGGCGAAAATCCCGGTTTTCCGCGACAACCTGGCACGGTGTCCTTCCATCGCGGTGCAGGAAACAATAACGTGTTCCGCTGTCTCAGGGACTCCACAGGCAAGGCACCGGGGGTCGATTTCTCTCTTATGCTCGCTGAGCTTTCCCCGGAACCCGCCATGTCCTGTCAACATCTGGGAGACCCAGTAGTCCGGGAGGACCCATGTCGCGGTCATTCTCGACTGGACGGTGGGGAAGAACTTCCTCAAGGTGGAGCCTTTCTGGCTTCCCACCCACCGTCCGTTCCACCATTCGATCGAGTCCTCCCTAACAATCCTCCTCCATCTGTTGGGGGTCTCGCCGATCCTTTCTCGGAGTCCCTCCGGGAGCGCCGCTAGCCCCTGTCTCTTCACCTCGTAGACCACCGCGTCCTCCTTAAGGACGAGGTCCAGGGGCATCGCTCCCGCCAGCACCTGCACCGCCTCGTGCGACACCGTTCGGTACGCCTTCGTGACTCGCAGCAGAGCCAGTCTCTGGATGGTGGCCAATCTCCTCCTCTGTAGCTGCGTGAGGTTTCGGCTCCACATTGGGGATGCATACCTCAGGATACCCAGGACCACGCCTTTATAAATGGTCATCGTTGCCGGGTACCTGAGGCCCCAAAATGCACCCCCTATTCTTGATAGGCCATTGAGTGACAGGGTCACCCTATCCTTCAGGTACACCAGGTGAGGGGTGGCGTCGAAGTTCCTTCTGAACTTCACACCCAGGTACCTCACCTCCTCACCCAGCCTCACCCTTTCTCCCTGAACATCTAGTATGACAGGGTGAGCCCTGTCGGTGGAGCCTCTCAGGAGTATGGCCTGGGTCTTGGCTGCGGCCATACTCAACTTTTTCCCCACGCACCATTCCGCTACGAGACCGGCGCACCTCTCCGCTTGTGTCTTCACTCTGGCTCTGCTGTTCTCCGCCACGATGACTGCCAGGTCGTCGACGTAGGCCGTGGCAAGGAACCCTTCCTGATCTAACTCCCCCAGCAACGGGTCGAAAACGAGCTTCCACAGGGCCGGTCCGAGGACCGACCCCTGTGGGCATCCTCTCTCAATCCTTCTCTCGACCTCGTAGTAGCTACCTCTAATCCTAACGCTCCTGTCACTGAGGTAACTACTTATGAGGGAGTACAAGTTGCTGGGGGTGTTAAACTCCTGCAGCCGCTGGAGTACACAGGGCCACCATACACTATCGAAGGCGGAGGATATGTCAAATAGCATAAGCATAACATACTTCTCCGCCTTCCCTTCAACGTCCCTGCGCACTCTCAGCAGCGCGTCTGTGGTTCCCCTGCCACGGGTCGAGCCGAACTGCCGTGGATGGCTTGCTTCGATGAGGACCGGCTTCAGGCTATTGACAATCAAGCTCTCCAGGACCTTGCTGAGGACCGGGAGGAGGCATATCGGTCTGTACGCCTTAGGATCCTCTTTATCCTTACCTCCTCCCTTGTAGAGCAGTCTCAAGTCCGCGATCCTCCACCTACTCGGGAACCACCCCTGGTCCAAACACTCATTGAAGATCGCCAGTAGGCCATCCTCAATGAGGGGGGCGCTCTCCCTCAGGATCGCGGCGTCAATCCCATCAAGTCCTGGGGCTCTGCCGATCCTCTGCCTTTCCACGGCGAGGCGAAGGTCCCATATATCCCATGGCGGACAAAACTCGGTACCGGAAGGGCACACCGTGGTGCGTCTCACCATCCTATCTTCCTCTGTATCCTGGGACGGATCATCCCTGGGGTATGTATAGTCTACATACATATTCACCGTCTCCTCCAGGGTGACTGCCTGGGCATCTCCCACTCTGAGAGCCGCCATTAATGTTAGCGGCTTCACCTTGCCCAGTGCCACCCTGTACGGGATACCCCAGGGATTCTTCTCAGTCTCCTTGACGATAAACTCGTCCCAGGATTCCTTTTTCCGGTGACGCACTCCGTTTCGGTATGCCCTATACCTCCGTTTCGATTCATCTCGGAGTGCAGGTCTCCTCTCCTCGTCCCTGCACTCCTGGTACCTGCGCCTAGCCCTGTAGTACTCCCTCTTGAGAAGCGTCAGGGCTGGCGTCCACCATGGGACCGGACGCGCTCTCGCTCTGCGGCGCTGGAGGGTCATATTGGCCGCTTCTGTGATGGCGCCCGTCAGCTCCGCAACTCTGCGGTCTATAACTGACTCTCCTACTTCCATCGGCGCCATCTCTTCCCATTCTCTATCGACCAATATTCCCTCCAGTTCACTGGAGAAAGCTCCCCAGTTCGCCGTTCGGGTCACGTAGCCCTTCTCGACTGGAAGGACTTCGCCTTCCTCCTCTACCACACTGAAGGCAATGACCCGGTGGTCGGAGCTCGTGTCAGACCTTAGGGTCCAGTCCGCTATGCGCCTCGCCATGGTGGCCGTGGCGAGTGTCACGTCGATCCAACTCTGGCCCCTGGCTCCAACAAAAGTGGGACCAGAGGGCTCATTAACCACTATGAGCTGACACCTCGCCACGGTCTCATCCACCACTCTTCCTCTAGCGTCTGTGCGAACCGAACCCCAGGCCGTGCTCCACGAATTGGTGTCGGAACAGACCACCACACTTCTATAACGTTGTGTGATGGCCTCCAATTTAACAGATACCATCGAATTAAAAATAAGAAAGGAGGTACAATATAAAAAAAGTACTTCAGGAATGTGGAAATAGGGCTGAACTGCTCATCGAGCTCCTTAACTATGTAATAATCCCTGATGTATTGTTTTTTGTAGAACATATTACTAAATCATCTGTAATCTGTTCATCAAGTATTTTTTCTGATTGTACTTTTTTTTACAATACCATTATTAAACTCATTTTTCTTCATACCTGAGTCAAAGGAAAAATCTTCCTGCTGAAAAACCTCTTCCGAATTTATTGAAAGAGATTTGACTTCTGAATATATGGGGATGTTTATTCGAGAGCAAGTTAGAAGGACAGATATGAATAGCAATCGGTACGCGACGAAGAAGTAAACTTGAGAAACAAAACTCCCTCGCCTGAGTTTAGTTATCTTTTAGTTGGGACTGTACCGCTCTAGCTGAGTTGAATATATTTAAATTGTTAGTTTAAGAAGTATTTGGAAGATATAATATTATGAATAGTATATTGGCAAAGATGCATAAAACAGCTGTCTCATAATACTACTGGGGAGGGGATAAAACTCTTAACGAGTGACATACATCGGAAGATTTCCTATAAATGTCCTACAAATTAGGAATTCAATGATAATTTTTAATGCATCAGAATTCATACCTTCGGTTGATCTTTCAATCTATTACATTGAGTTAAGACTTATAAGAAGTTGTCAGAAGGAACCGAACACAAAATGAGTTCTTCTTAGGTTTTTGACATATAATCCATCTGGCGTTTTTTGGTCTCCAAATTTTTGAATTACATATTGGATATTGTGGACCTTTTTTAGGAATTCATTCCATGAAATTAGAATTGTAGTAATTGCAGTAACTATCCTAATTGCTTACATTGTCATCGGATAATTAATTAACGCTTTAGATGATTTTACGTACATGGAAAACTCTTATTTACTTTAATAATTAAGGAGTGCAAATATCACATGTAAATTAATTACTAAGAACTTATTAAGAAAATAAAAACACTGCCATAATAAAGGTTACAGCGAAATTATATGCCAATTTGGAGAGTATTATAAAATATAAATCCATAAAACAAAGCTAAGTATAATATATTAATTACTTTCAATTTTCTTAAGTGTTATTGGCTTACTTTCAAATACTGAAAATTGATAAAATTTTGTCTTAGTTATAGGAATTAAATTTAATTTCATTAAATCATATCTTAGAGACGTTACGTAAATTATTACCATTTCCTTTGGATGAAAACTATTTATGGTGTTGAATCACTTGTAGTGGAAAAGTAATGAACGTGTATTATTTATTTGAGGTAGTTTCAAAAGGAAAAACTGAGATTTTTAATTATGTGGCAGAATAAGCGAATATTCCGAACTTCTATCAACGGTAATTGTAATTAAAGTTATTTGCGTCATAAATCAATCACTGTAACAGAAATTTCATAATTTTATTGGATTTAGATTAAAGTAAAATCACTCTTGATGCTACTCTTGATTCAGTTCTTATTATATCTTGAAATGAATCAATTTTTTCAGCAGCACGCTTTATAAATATTTTCATTAAACTTAATGGAGAAATATTTTAAAATCAATCCTAGTCAAATCAGCTCTAAACAACTCAAAATACAATCAATTTATTATATTTTATAGACATATCTTTTTTCGAAAGGTCTTTGTGAAATTCATTTTTATTTTTTTTAGACTTATTGCTCTCTCTAGTATGTATGTATAAAATTATGTATCTACTTTTAAGAATCAAACATATTAAATGAGATATTGAGACACATCTCGAAGGCTATTGAATACACGGAGATACTCCTCCAACAACATGAACTATTAGCATGCTATAACATAACTGGAATAGACAAGATAGAAGCTAAATGGATTTGATGAGGGGCCGGAATTAGTAGCGTTGAGAAGGGTCATCAATATGCCAGGTCGTCCGAATTCATGGGACTCTCTTCGCTCCTAAAGTTTTAGCGACTACCGGGCTATTCCAACCTTTGCGAAACCAATTAGTTACATTATGGGCATACTAATTTAGACAGTCAATTTTTATTACCTTAGGACAAGATACTGATTGAGCTGTGATGATCTTTCAACGCATGTAGTAAAAGAGAAAGAGCGTGAAATATTAAAACCAAATCGTATATTAAAGGACACTTATACAATTAATGTTGGAATACTTACATACATTATATTTACGTTGGCATTCATTCCGGGAACCAAGGAGGGAGGGGGGGCAAAATAAGATAAATATAGATAACAATGTTTCGTTAATAAGGAAATCTTAATTTTTTTTAACTCGCATTGCCTTACTAAGGACCACGTCTTTTTTTCTGCTTGACATTAGCCCAGTACTCGATAATTCAATGCCAGTACTGCTCCCTTCTTTATCTGTCCATCTCTTTTCCCTCTTTAGTTTGGTTTATCTTGAAAACCCACACGGGTATCTAATTTCATGCTGAGACGGTTGATGTGCAAAACATCCTCGCAGGTGATTACCCATCTCCTATAAATCTCTTTCTACCTCTTTGAACCAGGCAGGTTTGTTCTTCTTTTCCTTTGAATATGTATAAAAAAGCTTCGCCAGTTTTATGGGTTTCACTCTTAACAGGTGACCATAGAATGGTATTCTCCTTTTTCTCATTACATCCGAAATTTTGGAGCATGAGTGTGCAGCTCACTGTTATGTCGTCTTCTTTATTCACCTTGGTCTTTAATTGGCCCAAGAATTTTATTTAAGATCTCTCTTTCTTTGATCTCCAATTTTTCTACGAGGCCTTTCTTATTCATAGTCAGGTATTATGCAGCATATAAGACCTCCGGTCGCTCAACAGTGCAATAATGCCTGAGTTTTGCATTCCTGGACATTAATCTTTTGTTATAAATACCCTTGGTGAGCTTGTACGCCATTTATATTTTATTCAAACGCGATTCAAAGGCTTCCTTCTCACATTGGGTTATATTCCAAGATTTAGCTTTAAGATTTAAACTTTCCCTTCCTTTTGATTTTCCCTGGTTCAATCTAAGCTCCTCTGGTGCAGACTCAATATTGGTAATATACAGTGTTTTCCACAAAGAGATCTGGAGACCTGATTTTCTTGCTTCTGATTGTACCTGATTAAATTGTTCTATGGCCACATTCATGGACTCTGAGAAAAAGCGAGGCAATCGATAGAGGGATTCAACTTTTTGTATCCCAGTCTTATTTCATTTTGGACACCATCGCCCATTTTTTCAAGTACAAAGAGCAAGGGGATAGCCCATCTGCCTGCCTAACCCCCGTCTTAATTTCAAAAGGGTCCGAAACCATTCCTCTGAACTTGACTCTAGATGTTGTTGGAGTTAAGGTTGAATGATTCCTCTCACTTTATCATCCAATCCAAATTCATTCAGAATTTGAATTAGAGCCTATCTATCAACAGAGCCGTAGCCTTCTCAAGCTCTATGAATGTCACCACAAATTTCTTGTTCCTCGACTTCAGATACGAGAGGATAGACTTCGGCCTCAAAATTTGTTCGGCACTAGAGCGCTCTTTTCTGAATCCTCCTAGGTATTCACCCAATTGAGGATCAAGTTGTAGCTCTGCTCTTATCTGCAGAGCTTTTGATAGAATTTTTTAAAGATGTAAATAGGAGGGATATACCGCGAAAGACGGCCATTTTGTCACCTTCTGCAGGGGATGATTACTTGAATTACTTCTTCTTCTTTTTTTTTGGAAATTATACAGAATGTCGCAAGAGGGAATTCCACTAGGTGTGGAAGAAAAAAGTTGTCAAAGATGTATTCAGTACAGATAATCACACCTTATTATTGTAATATCTCAATTTGTTTCCCATATATAGTTTTTAAGTGGTTTCATAAAGTACCATGTTATGTTTTATACATAGATTAACAAAAACCTGTACATCAACAACTAAAGTCTTAAGTTCAGTACGTGGCAGAGGCTGTGCAAGGAGGTGATTTGTCATATAACACGCTCAACCACCTCTATTCCGGGTACCCACTTTATATAGAGACTGGGAGAGCCCCAGGAGAGTCCTCTCATTGAAACCATAAACGAACATTTCCAGAAAAGTCGGAATTTTACGAATCTTGTTTTATTTCGAAGAAATTTTGAAGTTAGGAAGTATAAAAGGTTTTTATAAATACCACAATACCAGAACATTAGTTATTGTTGTATCAATCATTTTTCTACTACTCATTAACCGTATTTTTCGTTTCAAATGGTTGTCATTGTATTTTTAGAAATGTATTTTTATGAATGTGTAGTTAGAGATAAAAATGTGGTAATTAAAAAACGAAGTGGATTCAAAAACAACAATCCTTGCTTGATTAATGTATTTTGCTGATCAATCCGACTCCTTAAAGTAAAAAATACAAAATATAATTGTAGAAAAAATAAATAAACATAAACAATAACAAAACAGTGTATACTATATTCTGTAGTAAATAACTTTTTACCCGAATATAATACTCGTATTATTATAACATTGATCTCAATCATATTATAATAAATCACTGATAAACTACTGCAACATTTTTCAATTTCTTTATAAACTCATAGCGTAGAAATTCTTCCAAATGTTACTATGAACTTGTTTGATCTTATTCACGACTACGATCGCCCAAAGAAATCGGCCGAGTGTGGATTGTGAAATCTCCAAAATGTATTCGACCAAATTTAATATAACTAAAAATTTCATCATCATTATTGTTTTTTCATAGTATGAAACAGTGGTTCACTCTCCTAAGCTTAAATTATTAAACTATGTTAGATTTTCAGCAAATATTTCCTCCTCAGCACAGCCACTGTATAGTTTATGATAGGATAAGCCAGATATCTCGAGTACTGAACTAAACCGTTATAGATGAAATTCAGAAATTATACAAGACAAACACATTGAAGTACTACCAGCTCTTATACTAGCAGAGTTAGTCTATGCTATAACAATAGTTTAAGCCCGTTCGGGCAAAACAACTTGAAACTTTAGCGTAAATACTGTCCTGAACTTAAGTTCAATTACTTCTAGACGAAAACAGACCTTGAATAGGGCCAATATAGGATCAGCAACTCCAACATAAATGAGAGGATAACTTTGTAATACCCAATAGACCCAAGGGAATTACTAATCGCTTTTCTTAAGATGATGATATATTTTTAAAATCAATACCTTTATAGGTTTCCTTTTAACATTAAGCCTACAAAGGAGATAATTAGTATTTTCAGATTGCCCATCTCTATTTAAGTCATTACCTGGCATAAAGTCATCCATTGGTTGGTTGGTCTATATCCTGCTTAAGGCGCAAAACTTGACCAGATAGCTTATTTTAAATTTTACATGCACGGGTACGGTTTAAAAATAATTGTAAGGAGGTATCTTTTGTAATAGTTTCAGTAGATTTGCTCTAGTATTAAAGAAATCATTCAGTCGTTCTCCGGCTAACCCTGAGCCGGGTAAGGATTATTACCGTGGTAAAAGGGTAGATGGAAACTGCAAAAGAAGTTTAATGATTTTATGATTCTCTTTATTAATTCCAGTTAGCTTGGAGAGCCATTGTGCCACAAATGCCGGAGTCCTTTCAAATATTTATAGGTTTTCCAAACTGTGGCTTTACTGTATGTTAGAAGTTTCATTGCTTTTGATTAGGTAGACTGTATAAATTATTTTCAAATTATTTTATTATGATTAAGCAAATATGAAATTGATTGAAAACTTGAAAATTGAGCAAATGGTGTCCATCGTCGACATATGTTAGTGTTGGTATTCAAATACTGAACAAGAACAACGCTGCTTTATATTTCAAATATTCTTCATAAATTGATTATCTACGCCGATTTATTAGACCTTTATTACAATCAGATGTAATGTTTTGAGTCAGATTTTTTTATATTTTTAGATACCTCCCTCCGAAAATTTTAAATTGAACTTTTTTCAAAGTTCTAAAGCAAAGCATGGACGAAATTAGAAAGGACGTGCCAATTTTTTTTGAATTTAGAATTAATAAAATAATAAACTATCAGAAATATGTGACCCTTTGACAGACCCTTTCACTATGGAATATGGAATGCAATATGGAACAAGATCTTTGATATAAGATATATAAAACACTATCTCACTCATTAAGTAAAAAACCAATTACTAAAGAATTTAAATGTAATTAAGAAATTGTTTGATTAATTCATGAATTAATAGTATCTTATATATTTACAATTTCAATATCCATATGCTCATGTTTATTATTGTTGCATATACAATACATAATGTATATTGAGTAAATTTTGAAATTTTTAATAAGTTCGCTAAAAAATATAAATGCAAGATGTGCAATTATATAATACACTATCAATTTATAATAAATCCAGAACACTATATAAAAAATTATTTATGTTATAATATGCATCGCTGTGTTGTCATAGAAGTTGGTTAAGTACCCTGACCTCTGAGGTACTCCTGCTACAGCTGGTTTAACAATGTGATAATCTTCAGTGTCATAAGTACATGTAAATCGTGTATGTATGTATTGTTAGGTCCACTGTAGAACTGAAAATAGAGGAAAGATAATTTCACATAATGAAAATCAAAAGCTGGCAAATTAAATTAAACACAAATTTACCACATTCTCTTTCCTCATGTGCTCCATAACAAGATTGAACACCTTTATTACTTTTTAATCGACCTCAATTATTACAGAGGACAGAAGTGGTAAAATTACCCAGCAATATCTTTTCGTTCATTGGCGAGTACTGATAATTAAGTGGAAAAACAATTTAATTCAGCTTCCTGCTCGGAAATTAATTATTCATACCACGAGAGATTTTCTTCATTAAGAAATCTCCACTTTTTCCCCACCTTATACACACAATTTTTGTTCTGACTACATTTTAGATTTAAGATAGATTAGATTTTAGATACTAAGTGTTTAACAAAAACCAACTTTTACTAACAAACCTTGATATAACTGACAGTTCATGAAATCGACCTGTATCAAGCTATTAAATAAAGAAATAAATGAATACATATATTTTTAAATATGTATATAAACATATTTTTTCTATATCAAATTATTTTTATTATGCGTTTGTAAATATTTTATTCAACTCACCCCATTCATCACTTATGAAACCTAAAAAAAGATTCATATATCTTTCCTTAAATCTTTTTTTCATTCAAATTTTGTCATTAAGCATTAAAGGGTAAATAGAATCTAATTAACTTTGGTCATATTTTATGCATTCTGTGTCAAGAAAAATTTAGCATTCGTTAATAGCTTTTCAAATTTATAAGATTTGTCTTGTCTTTAATGAATAAACAGTATTTTCAAACTGGCGAATATAATATAAATTCAAGTTTCAAAAGTATTTAGTGCAGGAGTAGGTACTTAGATTTCATAAGTATAGAAACTAATAGACATAAGTCAATTCTTAGCACAACTCTTATAATGATAACATTATGATATACATTATTAAATTAATTAAAAAGATTAATAAGCGTTTATGCATACTAGCTTCGCTTAAACAGAGCAGGATCTAGCATTTACTGGTGTTTGTTTTTATGATGCTAAAAAAGTCACAACATGAAGTCTGCACTTAGACTCTGTTGGAATTATTTGTGAAATGTTCAAGAAAAATTGCTATCGATTCTTATTTATGAAAAGTTGGCTCGCCGAAATATTTATAATTTCATTGTTTAATTTTATATGAAATTAAATATGGCATTGTGAGAGATTATCAAATTACATTATATTTGTGAGAGATTATTACCTTTGTACACACGTGTTATTCTTAAGGGAACTGGTCCCAGAATAATTTTTTTTTCTATTCCATTCCATATTATATTTTATTTATTCGGTAATATAACTTTGATTATTATATTTTATTGTATTTTAATTATGGCATATACAGGACCCGTAAGGTATTCTTAGGGTAATATTATTTTAAATTATTGATATATAGCCTGTTTTTGGAAGAATTATGCAATTGAATAAAGGCATTGACTAAACCAAAATTTTAATAATAATTGAATAACCTTCTGATAATTGAAAAGGCAAGGAGTTATTATTGAAGTTTTCTAACAAGCCCGATAGCTTTTTATACGATGGAACGGTTGAGTGGTTTTGAAAGTTTAGCCAGGCAGACACAAAATAGGCTATCTATAAATTGATATGGTTTCTCGTTCGGAAGGACCATTACTGTTATAGGGACGGGGGCGTGAAATTACCTCTAAATATTAGAAGAGGACCAACAACCCCAAGAGGCTGGGCCGTATTTATGAACTCTCCGTTTGGCCAGAAGGCATTATTGCCATTAATTCTGTCAAGGGAGGAAAGGGTCAGTAACCGATAATTCTCTTTTTAGATTTATAACTCAACCCCACGATCTGATTTACGGGAATATTTCTTTATAATCAACTATTCAGTTCACATGCATAAATTTACCTATATTTAGTCAATTATTTTTTAAAAGAATTATTGTTATAAATGACAGAAAATAAACAATTCAAAATTATACTTTACTTAAAACACAAAACAACCTTGTACAAAAAAGTTTTAAATACTTAACACTCCTTCCATATGACCACTTCAAGATTCATAACCCTACTCACAAAGTCATACATTGTCTCCAACTTTACAAACCACAACACTTTACATCATTATTAAATGAACTTACTAATTATAATTGAATTAACCAACCACATAAAACTGTATTTTTCATGAAATCGCGATGTAACTAATGCTGTTAATTTATTTTACAAATTGTTTATTGAAATTTACAACTTTATTATAATAATACAACAAGTAAACATGATACGTAAAAGCATGAGATAAAGGTGAGTAGAAAAACTATCCACTGGTAGAACTCATAAAGTCACAAGTCCATCTTCTTTTCAGATGCCTCTTTTCAGAAATGAAGTGGTAGCTTCAACTAGTGAGTTTGAGTTAAAATGTTTTCATGAATAGATTTAAGTGATGGAAAATGGTAAAAACGGTTCCATAAAAAACAACAAAACAAACTGTAGTCCATCAATAGAAATAATATGTAAGTGCTATCAAAACGAATATGTTGTGTTTCTTCTTGAATGTGTGTCCCCCTCGATTATTTATTGTCAGAACATTATTCAAAGTTTATTTATATTTTACTTGCATATGTTTTATGGTGTCTAAATGGCAGTGTTAAATGCGATCTTCATGGAGCATTGGAATTGGAAGAAACGTTACATAATCCGAATGGTATTCTTGAGAATTCAATTTGTTCTTGATTTATGACGTAGACGGTTCTAGGGATATATTATGTTCTCAGCCTCCATTGATGGCGCAACATTTTCCATTTGATGAACTGACCCTACGGTTAATAGATTACCTAGGAAGAGAATATATTAAAATTTTATGAAAATATAAAGCAAATTAGGTAAGTGGCAAACTATGTATAAAAGCTTAATTCAACTTTAATTGTCAGACAGAAAAAAACCCTATTTCGGCATAGAATAGCGATTGGTTTTAGGAGATATAGAATTAGAAGTTGGTATTGAACCAAATTCTGATAAAATAAATGCGATAATGTTTTCAAAATTTCCAAAACCCATCCAATGTGCTTTAAGTCTATTTATATGTGTATAAATATATAAATTAAACACTCATACGAATCGCTCGATATTTATAAAATAAAAATAAAAATTCCGACAAATACGATTGTCGATCCACCTTCACTTCCCTCCCCACTCTTAAGAGACCGGAGTTCTTCTAAGCTACTAAACCGATTTCAATGAAACTTTGAGAGTTTAAGCTTATGCCTTATAAGTAATTTAAGTTAACTTAGGTTTATAAAGTTACCTAAAGTTGGCAAATCATCATTTATCAATGTAGATATCGGTTATATTACTTCCACTTGCCATTTGATTAGGAGCTTCACCAGTACGACTTTTTGTCGACTGCTTTTTTGAATTGACTTTTTTCCATTTCAGCATTATATTTTTAATCTCTCTTAGTTTGTTTTCTCTTTTTTTTTTTTTAATTTACCCTTCATTTGTTCTTTACTTGATCTGACAGATGAATACAGGTCATTCACACCCAAGCAGTCAGGATGAGAAATCAATGGAGCTTATTTTATCTCCTCTTCAGTTTTTGTATATCGGTGTGTCCTGAGATCCAGACACGGAAGGCTATACGATTTTTCTGTTAGCTGTTAGCAAGTTAGACTGAAAAGCAGGGGGAAATAACAGATCTCCCTTAACCCTAGATAAATAGCTGTAAATTCTGTAATAGTTTATTTTTAAATCAACGAATAAAATTATTCAAATATAAATACTAGTATGGATACAATATGTCAAATGATAAATTTTAGGTATATTAATTTTAATTAATTCCACACTTATATATATATAAATAGATTAGATAGCTGTACAGGTGGGTACATATCCCAATTGTTTAATTACTGTATTCTAATTCATACTCCTTTTTCCCCATATCCTGGAAATACGAAATACAGCCAAAAAGTTTCCCTCAAATAGAAGAATAGTACTTGATGGACTTCTTTTAGTAAAGCCTTTAATACAGTTAAATTACTTTTCCGTGATATTTTATTATTAACTTGGTTTAGAAGCTAAACCGATCTAATTCGCCTTCACAAAGTACTTTTCTGTGATATTGTACCGTAATTAATTGCTCGGTAAAAAAAAAAAAAATAGGTTTTACAAGTGGGTGGATGTTTCTCTAAAACTGATGATTTTCAAAATGATTTCCTTAACAAGAGGAAAAAGGCTTGAAGTCGGAATGGAGAGTTGGGTTTTATTTAGGTCCGAGTTCCAGGTAACTTCTGTTTGGAATCCGTTCTTTAAGGCCCGGAACTTCTACTGGATCTTCTCTCAGCTTCGATTCAAATTACTTCAATCTCTATCGGCGATGCTTTCCAATTGATTAAATTAAACCTCCAACAACTAATTGTGTACATTTGCTTTCGGGCTAAGACTTCGCGTTGTTGAATTGCTTTAATTACTTGGCTTAATCAATAAACGGAAATTTAACAGTTATTAAACGTTAATTGAAATATTGGAAATAGAACTTATATCTCGATAAAAAAAAAATTGAGAATCTTAAAAAAAATATAGAAAAAAATGTGTGTATGTGCGTCTTGTTTGTGATTATTGTGTAATTTACAATGCATTAATCACAAACATTATATAAGTATATAATAATAAAAAAATACCTGTACCACTACAACCCCTAAAGGGTCTAGGGTTCATTACATGGTAGAGACTGTACTGTTTCATGGACAACGGTTCTACAAGGAGGTGACTTGCCCTAGGTCACGCTCAACCGCCAGATTTTCCCCCTTATTTTGGGTATCCTATTTTTATAATATTTTATAGAGGCTGGGTGGGCCCCAGGAGGGTCCTAGATGCTCCCGCTGCAAACAGACTAAATAAAAGTCATGGACTGCATCGGGATTTGAACCAGGATTTCCGGGATGGCAACTCAGTGCTCTCTACCACTGAGCCACTCCGCTCCTATATAATAATAATATAAAATTTTTAAAAAAAATTTGTATATCAATATTATATGAGACGTGGCACAATTATAATATTAAGTAATGTACTATGTATTAAGTAAATCGCCATCAAGTCTTCGGATTCGCTAAGCCTTAAAATAATAAATTAACATCTAGTATTGATAGATTAGGTATGATAAAATGTAGTTAACTATTACTAGAAATATAATTTTTTTAATTTTAAAATTAATTCAATCCATAGTTATTATAGCCATTTTTATTTTATCAATATAATACAGGATTTCGTCTTATACTAACTTCTTAGTCTATGTCACTTAAAAGAATTAGATCTTGTTTGCCGCATTATGTTTTCTTCAGTTTGAATTTTAAAATTAATAGTTCAACCACGTTTACCATATTTTAAAGATGTTTAGTTCCATTAAGCAAGAGTTGGAAACGGACATATTTCTAGAACCATTGAATTCCTAAGAATGCTAATTTGGAGCTTCTTTCTCTTAAAACGCACAGTGAAGATCGCTTTTAGACACCGTAAAACATACGCATAAAAAATAGTTATACCTAAAAAAATTTTAAGTAAAACATTACACACCGACAAAGAATCATCGATATGAATTTTTAATACAAATTTGAGTAGAATACAGTTACAAGAATCAAAAAATAAAATAAATTCAGAGCATATATAAGTCATTACATCTAAATCATTAATTAACATCAGTTTTCCTTACACTTGTAAATTATTTTTATCAATGATTTACACTTTGTCTAGTTAAAACAATTTTGTATAAAACTTCCTATTTCCATCAATTAAATTTTTCAATAAAGAATTATCATTTTGTTGAGTTTTAATTCATTAACATGAGCATATCAACAACGAAAAATTAAAAATACTCAATATCACAGAAAAGTAAATTGGAATTAAAGTATTGAAATTTTGAAGTAATTTAATCTATTCATTCCACTTATTCGATGACAACTTCCTGCTCCTAGTTTCGTAGTATTTCTAGTTTTTATTCTTTGACATAGCACAATAAAGAAACTGTTTGTCGGAAAATACTTACTGAAAATCAAAATATTACTTTTTTTTATTATTATTTCCATAAGGTGTGTCGCATGCAAACATGCTATTTTCAGATGAGAGAAACATGTAGACAATAGTACTTATTTAGAAAAAGTAGATGTTCCCATCAAGTTACTATCAAGTGTCTAGGGTCCCTCAAGATTTCTCGCATTGACATAATAGATCGGTTAGGTGGAGGATGTTATTCAACAGAACATCCTAATAATCAGTATCAGGTACATCTAACGAGTTTGATTGAAATTAAATCATATGATTAATGACTGATTTATATGAATTAGAGGAAATAAACGATAAAAGATAAAAAAAGAATAAAGTAAAAAAACAATTAAAAATTTTTCAAAATTATTATTAATAATTATGGCAAACCAAGTTCTTATCAACCGTCCTTGGCAAATACAGATACTGTTGACAAGAAACCAATATTGGCTACAATTCCACTGCTATATTCGTAGGCAATTGAGATTCTGCTTAGTATCCCTTAAGCTATTCTGAAACGGACATTATTAAAAACTTATACCTTTTTTTTTCGTTCTCATTAGAATGTTGATATCTTGAGGACGATTCCTTCAATGCCATGTGAAAATGGGTCATCTAGAAATGTTCAATCCTTATCCGAGTTATCATCAACTCCACTCTAGTTTCGTGAAGAATGATTTATCTATCTCTTTGCGTATTAGATTTGAAGTTTTAATTAAATTACACAAGTTATAACTTAGAATTTATTTCTTACTTAAACAAAAAGTTAAAGTTAAATAGTTGAAGTTTCAAATTAGCTTAAAAAACAGAAAAATCTTTAATCCTACAATAGACAGTGAATTTACTTGGGAGCAAAATTAAGCTGAAATATCTTCATTATCATAAATAGAACTGCCAGGCCGGAATTATTTATAAAAAAGCGTGTTTGGAGTCCACACTACGGAACGTCGATTAGACCCAAAAAAAAACCTATAGCCGTATAGTAATCCTGCCCCCAGTCTATTTTTAATAACTTTTAGGAATATTTAACACAGAGGATTTCGATTGGCAGCTATTGCGTGGGAGAATACATTCAAAAGCTATTTGTTAACTACATACAATCAAGAAAAATTTGTATATACTCTCCCATCGGTTTCAACAGTCTCTGTGGCGAAGCTTCCTTCTATAATTAGAACGAGATTGAATAAGAAATATCCATTCTAGTAGAGAAATATTTATGGATTAATTACGAGAGGAAAATTAAAAGGAAGGCTGGGTGTTGCAGGGTTAATATTGTTCATTTGGATACAGCTAAATTGAGAGAGAGACGAAATAGGGAGTTGGGCCATTACCGGAAGCTTTATGACCCATACGGCTCAACATATTAATCTGCCCTGGAATGCTAGCTCGGGTCCTCCATACATTTAGACCCCCGTTTATATTCCTGCTGGATATTGCTATGCTACAATTCACCTGCCCATCATCATTCAAGATACAACAAATGGTGTCTTGGATGAATATTCAGGCGCTCATCACCATACATCAAAAGCTATCTGCAATGTAGACCTTCATCATGACCATACACATGACAGCTTTGCCTGGAAATTCCCAAAAATGTATTTAAAAAAAGAAAAGAAAACCTGTTAAAGAGTTTATATTAGCATTTACTTAAAAAAAAAAGATATCAGATTTTGACATTAGTAATTCAATTAATGAATTTTGTTACTATATAATTTTGTAAATTATGTGGTTAATATTTTATCATTCATAATATTTAGCACTAGGAATTGGGAATTAAATTAAAAATTCATTTAATATCAATTCAAGATCATTTATGTCGCATCGCATGTTCTCTAAAACAGGTTGATCTCAGAAGAAAGAATGAGGAAAGATTATCCGATTTAATTTCCGATTAGAATACTGAATGGAAGAAAAGTTGAGGAAGACCACGGAAAAGGTGAGGAGTTCAGGAAAGCATCCACGGTCATGGTCTGAAAGAAAAAGATATACAAGTAAGAAGGAATTAAATACAGGAAATAAAATCAATTTTTGGATGACAAAGATGGTGGTTTAATCAAAAACATCCATCCGAGGAAACCCTTAGTAATAAAAAAAGAAAGTTTTCCCTAATACTTTTTACTTAATTAAAAAAATGACCTCAGAGGAGAGACAAATAATGCATGATGCTTCTTATCTCAAGAGCGCTTTTTTTTAAGCAAAAAAACAACTGTTTATTTCATAAATAATACAGAAGCGTTTGTTCTTTGGTTGCCACCATTTTTATTTTTTATAACACAGTAAAAAAAATTCAATTTTCTAACACGTTGGGTATATATCCTGTGGGAGAGTCATCAGAAAGAGTATGGATCAGGGAAACGCAATTGATTGTATAGACTTATGCCATAATGCAAACATATTCATTAATTTTAAGTAGAAGTTCTTTCTGTGTTTCTTGTATATTATACATGAACTTTAAACAAATGGAAATTTTCGGTCAATATTAAATAATGTCATGATTATGAGTAACAAATATGTTTTATTAGTAATTAAGTTCATAAAAAATGCTCTAGTATCGCTCCTTAAAAAAAAACATGTCATAACTCAAAACCTAATTTTTCAACAGAGATATTTGAAAGTTCCATGTAAACTAAAAAATAATAGTTTGGGTACTGGTGAAGCAAAGCATTCCTATTGTAATGGTGGTACTGAAATTATTTTATTAACCATTAGAAAATTTTCAAAACCTTGAAACTTTTTTTAATTTAACTTCTGTCATTATTCCCATAAAACTTCAAGTTCAAACATGATACAACTCAAATTATTTTTTTTTTTTAAATGTTGGAAATGGAAAATCAGATATGTCGTTCCTGAATTAAAGAAATTTAAAAAATACAATTGCTACTGAAGGCTTAACTTAAAAGTGCCAGTTTTTTAGTTTTGATGTTTTTCTTTTGAAGGAGCGTTATTTCATTAATCAAGGAGATTTCTGTTGATTCAGTTTCCTTGTTTAAACTTGTTTGCGATTTATTTGTGTTTTTTGCTCAATTAATTAAAAGTACGTCATTTCACTCTATCCATAACAAACTAGGCTAAAAAGTAGAAAATAATCCTTTGGGAACTAGCAACAAAAATTACAACTTAATTTGCTAAAATATTACATAGCCCAACATGTAGAAGAGGTCATGATTAGGTTGGTGCACCCATCAAGGTTGGTGCCCTTAAGTTCAGTTGTTTTGGTTATGACTAGTATAGATTATATATAGAGACTATTATACCTGCAGTATCTACTAGTTTGTCCTACTCTAATTTTTATTCTGCATGTACTTTGTTTATTTCTGAAACTACATCGTTCATTTCTGTATGTACGTTTGTGTTATTTTAATTTTTTTGTATTCTTACATTCCATCGGGAGATAAAATCTTGTATGCACCTCGTAGACTAAACTTATCAGTATTCCCAGCAATATTTTTTCTCACTTGGCTTCGCCTCGTAAGTAAAGTTAATTCTTCCCTCGCGTTCGCTCGGATACAAACCTATTGCTGCTGGAATAATGATTTTCTCTAGTCCCTTGCTATATGGAACCTTAGGAGTACCTACATATATAGGGTAAGGGGCATACAACAGGTACTGTCCCCAAGGGTTTATTACCTTTACTCTTAAGGCTACACCTACATTGGATCCGATTCGGTGCGACGTGATTCTATCACATACGATGCTGAGGTGTATACATTATACATATTTTACTATACATTATAGTAAAATATAAATGTATTAAAAATAATTAATAAATAATCTTAATTTTATAAATTTAAAGAACCAAATGTTATAACTCTCGATATATTTCAATCATTTGGTTTGCTAGCGACGTCTCATCGTATCAAACCGGATCCAATGTAGGTGTAGTCTAAGGTACAGAGCGGCAGTTGTCGGCAAGGAGCGGCTGAAGAGGCAGCCTAGCAACTCAAGATGCAGGGAACTGAATGAAGCTATGGTCGAGAAATAGCCAGTCACATATAGCGTATACCCCTTTCTTGGTAAGTAGTTTTATAATTTATCTTGTAACCATGATTAGCTCAAATAAATATAATGATATTCAATAATTATTATTATTTAATAAACAACTCCTGGTCAGTCAACCATGGCAACCTTCTGAGAAGAGAGGGATATATCTCTTATTTATTATTGATGTATAATTACTATTTATTAACTATAACGATCTCAGGATGGCATCCCATTTTACTATTTAAATATAATTCATTAAAGGATCTGACTTTTCCTTGAGATCATTGCTTGGCCAGTGAAGCCAATATAGCACCCTAGGTGCATAAATAACTATTTTATTTTATATTAGACTATGAAACTCAATTAAATTATTTAACATACTATCATAGCTTTTCTGTTTCGTTTGTTTTGATAATTAATTGTCCTTGAAATGAACTGGGTGAATAGAGTGCAGTAGGTAGGGCTTAATTGTAACACTGCAAAGGACCTAGACCAGGTAGGATATTCAAATAGAAACGGACCGGCAACAATGACTACACTAAAAACAAAGGAGGATAATTAGAGGGAAAGGAAGAGTGACCAGACCTGGAATGGTTCCAGATAGTGCTGGAGAGGGGCCACCGTTTAAGGGACATATTATGGAAACGAGGCCTGAGTCCGGGACATTTAGCCTTCCACAACGACCCCGCTATCGCTGGACCCTATCGGATCTCCGCCTCTTGTTCCTTCTCTCACTTCTGTATTTGGAACCGGTTTGCGGTTATCTGGTCTCTTCGAATGGTGTTAACAACTGAATAAAAATCTATAGTCGAACAATACAAGGAAAGATAAAAGAAATATAAGAAAATCCAACTGTTAACACTTCAATGGTTACTATGGAATTGAAATTCACTCTCTTTAGAATATTGAGGGAGCATCGCTTAGTAATAATGTCTTTAATATCACATGTTGAATATCACAAGGGGATAATTTCCTGCAATATTGCTTAGATATATTATATTGGTATTATTTGAAATTTGTAATCCAGATAAGAGAACAAAAATATATAGAGAACTAAGCCGGAATAACACAAGGATATACATAGTTTTCATTCCTATTACATTTACGCAGGAGCGGAATGGCTTAGTGGTAGAGCACTGAGTTGCCATGGTGGAAATCCTGGTCCAAATCCCGCTGCAGGCGATGACTTTTATACAGTATGTTTGCAGCGGGAGATAGCCTCCTAGGGCCCACCCATTCTCTATAAAATATTATTAAAATAGGATACCCAAAATAAGGGGGAAAATCTGGCAGTTGAGCGTGACCTAGTACAAGTAACGTCCTTGCAGAACCGTTGTCCATGAAACAGTACAGTCTCTACCATGTTCTGAACCCCAGACCCTTCACGGGTTGTAGCGGTACAGGTTTTTTTTTTTATATGTATGCATATATGGACTACAGTAACCAACAGTGAAGTCTATAAACCTCTAACCAATATCTGAAGCCTATAAAATTAATTATTTCTACATAAATGAGAGACCCACAATACAAGAAGCTGGTTCATGGTCAAGGCGCTAGCCGTTTCCATCCATCGTGGAATGTGAAGTAGTAAGAAAGGAATTAATGCCCTTGGACTGCCCATAATCGGATTGTCTTTTTTTTTTCGGTGAAAATTTCATTAGTCGCGTTTAGCTACTTTTGGTAGGGGATAAACAAGTATCTTCACGTCAGCAACATCCTCGAGCAACATTAGCAACGTTAGCAAACAATTTATTTTAATCAAGTTTAGTTTAAACGTTAGAATACTATTGATATAGGAATATTTACATTTAACTATTTATACTTGATGTGACCATTAGAAAGCAGAAGAAAACAAGTCAGAGAGAGAATGTACATCATATTATTAACAAATAAAAAAAAAGTGTTTAATTATGATTCAGCGACAGGATTTGCTCTGAAAAACCGTTGATTTCCAACACGTAATTATGAGTAATAATCTTTAATAGCCTCTAGTATATTGATGTAATACTCAAAAATAACGGACAAAACAAAACTTTAAATTGATGAAATGAACTTATATACGTAATTAATTTCATAAGTAATTTCTTACTTTTAGAGACTTTATTATAGAAAATTTTACAAATCCTAAATGCGCCCTTCATTTTCTCCTTCTACTTTTTTTCTTTTTGTTCAACTTCTTTTCCTCCATCTATTTTCAATTTGAAATATTCCCTTTTACTTTGAATCCGATCCCTCTGAATTTCCTCCTCCCTTTGAAAAGAGTATTGAAAAGATGGATCCTTTTTTTTTTTTTTTTTTTTTTTTTTTTACTATTTTTAACTGAGTCTGAAGGCTGTGTTTTTAGAAATACTTTATTACCAAACGGGGAAATAAAAAAGTAAATTTCGTGACATTCAGTTAATGATTCTAGATTGAAAAAGTAATTAAATATTCATTTAAATTTCGTTTTCAATTGAAAGCATAAGTCATAATTTAAGTGTAGCAGTCATTATTAGTAAGTCTGTCATTAGTTAGAACCATTTGAAATAGCGATTAGGAAAAAATACAGTTTTATTTTAAATATAATTTTTGT